>JARYHS010013630.1:6188002-6207758 GCA_031002005.1 Vandiemenella viatica
AGTACAAACTTGGCACAAGGCAACCACCCCGGTCTCAACTTAAGATATTACCCGGTCTCAACTTAAGATAATACCCGTCTTTTTTTTTTTTTAATTTTTTTATTCATCTCCTTTCCACTACCTATATTGAACCACCACTAACCTGAGGTGATGTTTACTTCATAAATATTATTATTATTTTTTTTATTTGTATAATACATTTCTACATATTTTTTTTCAATATATATTATATTTTGATCTTCCCACCAACCAGAAATTAGTTTGGATATTTATTTTTGCTCGGGTATGAGCTCTGATTCACTGCCCCTCTACTTTTCCGACGTTTGAATTTACCCCCACCATTTTCTCGACGCGCGGTCTTTCTGTGAGGCAGTCTCCGGGTGCACCCACCTCCCATAATGTTTTCTTGTTGACGAAGGGTTTTTTCCCCGAAAATTCCTTTATTATTTGTGTTTGTGTCTTTTATGTGTGTTCGCGCCCCACATCCATCATCTAACGGTAAGTAGTGGCTCATTTCCCTATCCTAATTTGATTCCTTTCCGCTACTTAGCATCTTTTTTTCATTGTTATTATATATATATATTTACAGAGTGTGACATACTATCTTTGGTGTTACACAGTATGCATTCAGATTATTACTTGCTGCTCTGGCATTATGTTGCTTTAAAGCATAAAACATACTAAGTGATTCAATTCAGAGTGTAAGCTTTAAAAAGGTGAACACCACATTGAAATCAGCTCGGAATTTTTTTAGTTTTTCTGGAAGAAATATATGTGGGTTTCATTTTATTGATTTGGATTTAGAAAAGGAAAATTAACATGAGACGCAATTGGCTTGTTAAGAATTATAGGGGAAAGATGTATTGGGAAAGGAATTTATGCCGTCTTTATTGAGTAGGGTAAATTTTTGATAGAAACCAATGGATATCCTGAAGAGGAAAGGAGTAGGTTGGAAGGAATGAAGATTAGTAGAGAACTTATATTTACAAATAGAAAGTAAGAATAAAGATTGGAAATGAATGCCAAGAGAAAGCAGCATTGGGAGGGGCGTTATGCCTTTTCCCCTTATTGTTCAACTTACGCCTGGAAGAAATTATAGGGAAATCCTTAGATGGAAGAAGAGGAACGCATATTAGAGGCAAGAGGATAGAATTATAAGATTCACCAATGATACGGTTTTACTATCTTAAGCTGAGTGAATTATAATCAACATGTTAAAAGATGTAAATGAAGTTTGTGAGGAGTACGGGACGAGAATTGATACAGCAAAAAAACCTAATGGGTCAGAGATGTGGACACTGAGATGATGAAAAAAGGATAGAAGCATTTGAGCTGTGGAGGTAGAGGATAAACTGTAAGTAGAAATGCTGGAAAGGGTTGGTAAGAGGAGAAAAGTACTGCAAGTCATAAGAGAAAGAAAGAAGAACTGGGTGGGAGGGGAGTGGTTGTTAACAGATGCCTTGGAAGGACTAGCATGTGGGAAGAGAGTGAGAGGAAGGAGGAGGCACAAGAGAAGCAGAAAACTACACGAAAAGGAGGACTGAAGCCAGGAGAGCTACCAAGGGAAAACGTACTGTAGGACAGGACGCTGGTGATGGCTACTGTTGCATGTTTTTGTGATCCCTCATCTATTCTAATCATTTTGTTTGGTGCCATGTAAAATTCTTTTTCTGGAAGCTGTCAAGCATTTAAGTATGTATTACTCTTACTTCTAGCGCTTAGGGATTTACAAACTTCACAGCAATTTTTGTCCTGTAACTCAAAATTAAACATTTGCAGTTTTAAGTTTGTTTTGCTGCTTCACGATGTCTTGTTATTTATCCTGTTCATTTGACACTGCATATTTCAGCTAAAATTAACATTTGAATTTCCTCGTCCTGCCCCCCCTCCCCCCCTCTCTGTTAGTGATACAACAGAAATAGTTGTTAGGTTGGGCTAGGATTTAATAGTAATAGCTTTGATGAAAAAAATAACGTTTTGTTATTTTGGGCATGGACGCAGTTGAATAATGTTTGCTCTTAAAGAAAAAAAATGGAGAGAGAAAAAAAAGTTGGGCTACCATGTTGGGAAAAAAAGAGAATACAGTGAGGTTTGAACTGCTTAGATTGGGTATATGAGTTGCTGCTATGAATATTAGTCATTGCCAAAAAAGAACCTGGTATTTTCAGATATTTGATCTCTCAGATGTAGTTCCTTGACGAGATAGACAAAAGTATGACAATAAAGTTTGTATCTGTTGAAAATACTAAAAACTAGATTTTTTATCTGAGGACAGTAAAGATTATATGAAAAATAAATCTTCAGTTATGCAACAACCCAAAGTAATGAGGCAGCTGGTGCAAATCCTGGGGGCAGGAAGCCATGCCATGACGAGGAGGTATCCTGGAGGAGGAACTTTTGTGTTGCCACTTGTCTGAGCAATGTGTAATCTGTGAGATTAGTTTGCTTGTGAACTGTGCAATTTATGATGTGGATATTCTTGACCAGCATAGTTCGCCTAAATTACTGCAGCAAATCGTCTAAAAATAACAGTTAGGAAGGTTGGTACGCAGAGACTAGGAACTGAATCTGGTTGTGTTGTATCTCTGCATCCAATGTGACGGTGCCGTAAAATGCACGCCACGGTGGCAGTGATTTGAATTTTTTTAATAAATTGACATGTTTTTGAGAAATCCACTTAATTACTTTAACGTAAATACTACAAAATATATATCTTTTATTTTTAACTTTTTCCTTTGCTACCATAGCAATCATGTGGTATTCCTTCCAGGAGGAGTATGTGTTTCTAGAATTGCAACAAGTTGATGAGGATTGTGGGCATCCTGTGACTTACAAGCATCTTCCAATGATTCCTTCACTTGTGATATCTGTAATTTAATTAAATTGCAATGGAGCACAAGCTCCGGTGCCGATTTCCCTACACACCCATCTTCCCCCTTTCCTGCACCCACCTACATTTGCCCTCTACAAATTTTAACATTAATTTTTTCAACGTTTTTGGTAAATTGTTCTTCATTTCCCTTGGTAACTTATTCCAATCCCTTACCTAAAAAAGAGAATCTTCCCACACCCTTGTGCCTGAAATCGAGTGCCAGCTTGTGGTCATGGTCATCTTTTCCATTCCATGCACTACTTTTCATACCTATTGCAATATCTTTCCATGCCTCATCGCCAGTATACGCCTTGTACACTCCCATGACCCTCTTCATCCTCCTCCTGTCTTGTAAAGAATCCCATTCCAGCTATTTTATCATACCAGTTACTGAATGCATTCTGCGATAATTTCGAGAAACAAATGTAGAAACCCTTTTTTGCACCCTCTCCAACTCCTGTATTTGAAATTCATAATGTGGGTTGTATACTACACTACCATATTCAAGCAATGGCCTGACCAAAGTTTTGTAACCCAATTCCTTTACTTCTCTCGTGCATCCCTCATCACTCTCTCCAACAAGTGCAGGATTTTGAAAACTTTTCCTACCCCCTGTCCAATGTGTCAGTTTTACTTGTTTACATGGTGAACTAGTATGAAGTTTTTGGAACCAGTTAAATGGTCTATGACAAAATGTAGTGAAATTGCTGCTTGATCCATACATAATGAGTAAATCAGCTTCAGTACATTCCTGAATCTATCCCATGAACAGATGTACTCTTAATTGGTGTTGCTTCGATACGAAGGCCATTTTAGACAAGTAGGAATATTATTATTATAATTGTATGCCGTTAGACAGAAGATAACAAAGCATAAATACAATACTAAAATATTATTTAAGGGATTCGAGCCATCTTCTGGTAGTTGGCGCAGTTTGGTGCAATGTGATAAGATCTCCAGACAGACTCGAGTCCACCACTGCGTGGTCTGTGGTCCGAGTGTTTTTGCAGTCACACAGTGCATCTTCATGTAGTCCCAAGTCGCCTAGGCCGATGGAAGCGTGAGACGTGGGTGGTCCCACGGCGTTGTAGGCAGTTGGCTTCACATTCGCCTCTTCACTCCACTGACGCCTCAGAGTTGGCTGCTTCTATATAGATTTTAATCCAAGTGGAGAGGTATCGTAAGAAAATTGCATTGATCATTGATGATTGTAATCATATTCCCCAAATGAAAGCAGTTAAAATCCAATACCTGCCGGCCAGTAAATCAAAATTGCATCCAACAGGCTGAGGCATCATTAAAAACTTTAAAGAACATGTTTGCTAATGTGGAAGAAAACACGAGCTCTATTATCGACGTGTTGCAAGCGACCAGAATGGCTGAAAAACCATGGTGAAATTTATTACTGTATGACACAGCAATATCTTTTGATGACTTTGTTATGTGTGATGATGAAATGTATGTTACCTTACCTGTGTTTTACATATACCTACAAATTATTAAGTTTAGAATAGACATTACCTCTGTAACAAAAATTTTGATTTATTTTGCCTCTGCAACTCAAAAGTAGGTAGGATAGAATCTAAACCTCTGTAACGAGTGTCCCTTTACCGTATTCTGTCGCAGGTTTCCCACGCTACTCGGTGCCGTACGTGGGAGGCCCCGTGATGGCGCAGCAGCAGCAGCCACCGCCGCAGATGATGGTCCAGGCCCCGGGTGGCCAGCAGGGCGCCTTCCAGCCGGCGACCTACCAGCCGTACCCCGCCGTGCAGCCGTGAGTACAGCCACACTGGATTCTGCTGGGCATTCAAGCATAAACCTTGGGAAGAATTTGTCAGTTCATCCTGATAATAATACTGGGTGCACAGCACACACATTACCTTTGAGGATTTTTTTCTGTCGTCAGTCTTTCGACTGGTTTGATGCAATTCTCCATCTCTTCCTACCCTGTGCTAACCTCTTCATCTCTACATATCCCTTACAACACACGTCCTCAATTATCTGCTTCATATATTCTAATCTCTGCCTTCCTCTCCACTTCTTACCTTCGACTGTTTCCTCCACTAACAAATTAACCAATCCAGCATGTCTCAAAATATGACCTACCAGCCTGTCTCTTCTTTCTGTAAGCTTTTTCCACAAACTTCTTTCCTCACCCATTATTTCCAAATCTAGTTCATTTCTTACTTTGTCTGTCCACTTAATATTCAGCATTCTTCTATAGCACCACACTTCAAATGCTTTAATCTTACTTCTTTCTGGTATTCCTAACATCCATGCTTCGCTACCATAAAGTGCTGTGCTCCACGCCTAGAGTTTTAAAAAGTTATTTCTAATTCCTAGATCAATATTTGAAACTAAAAGAATTCTCTTTTTCATGAAGGCTCTTTTTTTCCTTGTGCTATTCTACTTTTAACATCATTCCTGCTTCGGCCTTCAGTTGTAATTTTGCTTCCCAAGTAGCAGAATTCCCTTACTTCTCCTGTTGTATCAAATCCTTTATTTATATTTAAACTACTAATATTGGTATCATTTCTGCTACATTTCATCACTTTTGTCTTGCTTTGATTTATATTCAGTCCAAAATCTTCCTTCAGTATTTTGTTAATGATACTCGGCAACTTCTCAATATCCTCAGCTCGTTCTGATAACAAGACAATGTCATCAGCAAATCGTAGCATACTGGTTTTTCCTCCCTGAACACTTATACCACATTCAAATCTTTCTTTTACTTTGTTTATTGCTTCTTGTAGATACAAGTTGAATATTAACGGGGATAGACTACAACCTTGTCTCAAACCCTTTTTAACTGATGCATGTCTCTCATGATTCTCTACTTTTATTATAGCCACTTGATTCTTATATAGTTCATAAAGCATTCTTCTATCTCGATATTTAAGACCTGGCTTCTTTAGAATTTTTAACATCTTGTCCCACCTAACGTTATCAAAAGCTTTTTATAAATCAACAAATGCCACAAAAGTACCTTTGTTTTTCTTGATCCACGCTTCAAGTATTAATCTTAAAGACAGAATTGCTTCCCTTGTAACGCGATTTTTCCTAAACCCAAACTGATCTTCACCTACTGTCTCTTCTACTACCCTTCCCATTCTTCTGTATATTATTCTGGCCAGTAATTTTGAAACATGTGATGTTAAACAAATAGTGCAATAATTTGTGGGCTTGTGCTTTCTTCAGAAGTGTAAAGATGATACTTTTATTAACATCAATTGGAATTTCTCCTGTTTCATAACTTTTTGATATCAGCTTGAATAATCTTTTGATTCCTTTTTCTCCTAGGGATTTAAGAAGTTCTGCAGGGATCTCATCAATTCCAACTGCCTTATTTGCTTTTAATTCAGAGCTCTGTTAAATTCTGTTCTCAAAACAGGATCTCCTAAGTCATCAATGTCGACATCGCCTTCCTTTTCCATTACACTATTGTTCAAGTCGTCCCCATCATATAGTTTCTCAATGTATTCCTTCCATCGGTTAGCTCTATCTTCTGAGCTTAGAAGAGGTTTCCCATCGGCAGTTTTAATGTTCATACCTCTTTTCTTCATTTCTCCAAAATTCTGTTTGATCTTTCTATATGCAACATCTACTTTATCTACTTCTTTTCACTTTTCACCTAGCCATTTTTCTTTTCTGCATTTCCTGTTTATTTGATTTCTAAATTGCCTGTACTGCTCTCTTCCTGCTTCATCCTGAGCATGTTTGTACCTTCTCCTCTGATCCATCAGTTCCAAAATTTCTTCTGTGATCCAAAGTATTCGGGGAGCTTGTTCCCTAAAGCTTAATGTTTCCTTACCAGCTTTCATTATTTTGGTCTTTAATGCATTCCATTCATCCTCGGTTGAGCTCATTTCTTAGACCTAAGTCTACCATTTCTGCAAATTTTTCTCTCGTGCTAGATTGTTTCAGTTTATTCACTTCCAGTCTGTTCTGCTTATACTGCTTCCTTATTTGCTTGAATTTCAGCTTGCACTCCATTACTATCAAATTATGGTCAGTAAGTGTGTGGAATACCATAAAAATTATCCAATTAACATTTGAAATCCTTTTCCCTGTGTTGACAAATAACCAGAGATTTTCTTGCATTCTTTTTCATCTGTTTCCAGAATATAATGCACTCGTGTGTAGCGACATTTTGGCTTTCACTTATAGTCAGTTTGCCTTTACAGATGTAAAAAAAAACTGATAGAACTCCTACAATTTGGTAGTTTGCCCTAATAATAAATTAAAACAGAACAAAACAATACATGGTACCTATTCAGTGACTGTAATGACAGTGATAATTAACATGAGAGCTCGCCACTATTCTTGTGTAACTTATATAAAGATGAGTCGGAGCAAGTCGGCACGGGTTACAGTTCTCCGAATGCCATAAAAATTTATTTGTGTGTTTTTTTATGATAAAATGAAAAAAATTAGGACCTATCTGTTACAGAATTTTGACTTTGAAAAATAAGGGACACACTACTGTACATCTTCTGGGGTATGTATTACTTTGTTATGGAATTGTTTGTTTGTAAATTGACAACTTTCCACTTCCCACAGAGCCAGTCTCTTATATTGGGATCAATGGAAAATGGATGTATTGAATCATATATTGTATTTCATTCCAATCACCCATGATTATTAGATCCCCCCCCCTTTTTTCCTTTTTTCACATATTGGATTAATTCTTCAATTTCAGCATATTTTTTCTCTATTATTTCATCATCCTCGTGTGACGTTGGCATATACACTTATACTAATGTGATTAGGGTGGACTTAGTTTTTAACGTCGTCATAATAATCCTTTCACTAAACTGTTCATAATAACTCACCCATTTCACTACTCTCTTATTCATTACAAATCCTACACCAGTGACTCCATTGACAGCTTGTGTGCTAATTATCCTGTGTTCCCCAGACCAGAAATCCTGTGCGTCCTTCCATTTACTCTCACTAATCCCAACAACATCTAACTTAAGTTGTTCCATTTCCCTTTTTAAGTTTTCTAACCTACCTACCCTATTCAGACTCCTAACATTCCACGCTCCGACTCGTAGAATGTTTCTATCCATTCTGATGACTCCTCCCTGAGCAGTCCCCACCCGGAGATCCGATTGGGGGACTATTTTACCTCCGGAATATTTACCCAGGAAGAAGCCATCATGATATATGTAATTTGAGAGGATTACATGTCCTCGGGATACCCTTTGGGTCTTTAATGCAGTGGTTTCCCGTTGCCTTCTGCATCCCCATGCCATTGATCATTTCTGATTCATCTGCCTTTATGGGCTGTTTCCAACCCCAAGGGCAAGAGGGTGCCCTGAACCGCTCCCCGCTCTTCCGCCCTCCTTTCAGAGGCCGTTGGCAAGCAGTGGGTGACTCCTTATACCGGGAATCTTTCAGTCGCCAGAGCCTCGTCCGTGCACACAGGGTGTACCATGTGAAGGAGAGGTTGGCGTTTGGTTGGAAGAAGCTAGTATAGTCTCTCCCAAACCCTATCTTCTCTTTTATCAGGAGGCTCTTGAATGCTTTGATACTATTCTTTATGTCTTGGTGCTGAATGCTGCATTATCCTTCTCAAATTTTTCAAACTCTCATTGTTCCTCAATGAATGTTCCCTTCAACTCTGCTATATTAATAAATTAATCAGGTAAGGACCAATCAGATGAGACCAGTTATCCTGGTTTTGTAAAATATCTCCAAAACTTGTCTTAATCTCTCATTTCAAATACAGGTTTATTTTGTGCCTGGTTATTTCAGTTCTTCCTCTGGTTAATCAGTGCTTGGTAAAAGGGTAAATATAAAGATAAAACTGCTGCATAAATATACACTGATCTCAAACTACATAGTTTTCTTTGCCTTTTTTAAAACCACTTGGTTCAGTGTAATTAATAGTCATGAAATGTTTAATAAATAAAATGAGACAGTAGTTACTCAAAACTTAGCAGCTCAATCCTAGTGATGGCCTACATTGTTCCTGACTGAAACCTCCCATTACATTTGTAAACCGAATGTCTGATCTTAAATGCAACTATTATGAATAGGCGCCACTTGGGTCATCAATAACTACACAGTCAACTTATTGCCGTGTTTGGTTGAGGCCCTTGTGCTACCAGAGTTGGATTACTTCAACATTGTTCATCTATGAAAACTTATTATGAACTCTTTCACGAAGTTCATCCAGACGATCAATCGTGCCTGATCACATGATCACTTAAGAATAGTTGCATGCCTGCAATCAATGACGATTCAACACGCTTTGTTTCCTCCAGCATCACCTATGCCTGAAAACTGTTGTTATCTTTATTCCAAATCACATAACTTGCCTAAATATTAACTCCAGATTCAGAAGCTCAAATAAATTAATAATGTACACAGCTCGGAAACCCTTGCCAGTTCACTCGTCATTTAAGCAGGTATATTACGGAATACTTTTCTCCTGAAAATGACAATAGTTCAGTAGTTTTTATTTTCAGTACACTTGATAATGCTCTGAAAAAATATTATTTGCTCCTACACTGACTGGTCCGTCCCATTCTCTCTTCTATTTGTGTGAAATTCAAAACGATAACAGACCAAATTTAAATAGTGAAAATAGTACATAAAGTGATGAAATTATTTGATGGATATATTTAAATGTGCACTAAATGTTATTCAAAGAAATTTTAATGGTTTCAAATTTACAATGCAGGTTTTGCAATGCAAAACATTACAAATCACAAGTCACTTTAGGTGAAAGGCATTCACTTCATGTTGTCATAAGGGCAAAGCAGTACTACGGGCCTTAAATCAAAATGAATATTTTAAATCATTGCATAACAGAATAAATTCAAATGAACCATCGATAAAAACGAGGTCAAAAGATTACTTTGAAAACATTCGTAAATAAAATTCATCATTTTCTATGGTTAGCTGAGAAGCAAAAATTTCGGATACATTCACATGTGGAGTGTATCATTTTAATTTTATGGATATTGCAGTGAATTAAGCAAACGACACAAGCTAATGATGTATTAGTACACGCTCGCAGCCAATGTTGTCATTGTATACAGTATATAATATGTCTATGCTCGTAGAAAATGCAATAGAAAAATTTAAAAAAAAAAAAAAAAAAGTGTGCAATGATTATTACTCTTTTACAAAAGAAACTAAAAACCTTAATGAATTACGGTTGAATTTTGACTCCTGGGCAAGCCCTAGTTATTTATTAATACTAAAGAAAACTCTTATACTATAACATATTTCAAAGTGGACCAAGTCACTGGTACCTGCTAGTAATATATAAAATAATATGAACACCTGATATTTACATACTGTTGATTTATTAATATGGTATTGGGCCACCTTTTTCTTGTAGAACAGCTCGAAATCTTCGCGGAATAAATTTGTAGAGTGTCTGAATAGTTTCCAACAGAATGTTGCCCCATTCTTGTATGAAAGCATCCGCCAATTGCTTCAGTGATGTTGGAAGTGGCAATCTGCTCGTTGTTCTCTGCTCCAAAACTCCCCACAACTGTTCAGTTATGTTGAGGACTGGCGATTGTGCTGGACAGGGAAGATGTTTGATGATATTCTGATGCTCCTCGAACCAGGACAGAACCTTTTAGGCTGTGTGTATGGGCGCATTATTATCTTGGAAGATGGCAATGTTTGGCAGTAGTATGCTAATCATAGTAAGAACTTCATCACTCAGGATGTCGAGATATTTATTCGCAGTCATACGGCCAGTGATGTGAATGAGAGGACCAGCTTAGTACCACGATATAGCCACCCAAATCATAACGGAACCTCCCTAAAGCTTGACTGTAGGACACAGGCAGTCCGGATCGTAGGCTTCTTTAGGTGTTCTCCCTACGTAAACCTGGCCGTTAGTAGTAAACAATGTGAACGATGATTCATCGGACCATACCACATTCGTCCAATCATCAAGTGTCCTGTTTTTTATGATTGTGGCACCACTTGTTTCGCAGCTTAGCGTTGGTTGCCGTTATAAGGAGCTTTGAAATTGTTGCCCTACAATGAATGTTAGTTTTGTGGAGCACCCACCATAGTGTTTTTGTCAAAACAGTATTACTCAGGTGTGTGTCGAGTTTTGCCACAGTAGTGTTGTGTTATCTGGCCACAATCTTTTTTAATGTTCATCGGTCTCTGTCGGTTAACTTTGGTTTTCATCCACTATTCCTCTTCACCGACGATGTTTTACCGTGCTTTGTGTATGCTGTCATTACTGTGGATACTGTCGCTCGTGAGATGTTAAACAGTTCAGCTGTTTTCATCGCAGACGCTCCCACTAACATAGTCCAACGATTTGCCCTGTTTTGAAGTATAAGAGATCACACATTTCACCGATCGCTTGTTATAATTGTCGCAGAGCAAAGCGTATAATACACTGGCACATAACCTACAAGACACGACACCTCAACTACGCCGTACAAGTGTGTCGTAGTATTCAAACGGAAGTAACGGAGCCAGCATGCAACAACCTGTACTGTGCATGGTGTTCATATTATTTTCTCCAACCTCTGTATATATATATATATATATATATATATAACAATGAAAAAAAGACGCTAAGTCGCGGAAAGGAATCAAATTAGGATAGGGAAATGAGCCACCACTTACCTTTAGATGATGGATGTGGGGCGCGAACACACAGAAAAGACACAAACACAAATAATAAAGTAATTTTCGGGAAAAAACCCTTCTTCAACAAGAGAACATTATGAGAGGTGGGTGCACCCGGAGACTGCCTCACGGAAAGACCGCCGGTCGACAAAATAATGGAGGTAAATTCAAACATCGGAAAAGTAGAGGGGCAGTGAATCAGAGCTCATACCCGAGCAAAAATTAATATCCAAACTAATATCTGGTTGGTAGGAAGATCAAAATATAATATATATTGAAAAAATTAAAATATTATACAAATAAAAAATATATATATAATAATAATAATTATGAATTAAACATCACCTCAGGTTAGTGGTGGTTCAATATAGGTAGTGGAAAGGAGAGGGAGGAAAAAAAAAAAAAAAAAAGTCACCGGGTATTATCTTAGGTTGAGACCAGGTGGTTGCCTAGTGCCAAGTTTGTACTGGTAGGCAAGTTCCCACCTTCTGAGTTCAGAGAAACTGCTGCTATTAGGGAGAACTCTGATAGCACGGACTGTGTAACATGAGTTGAAATTATTCAAGTCGTGGGTTATGGCATGGGCAGCAACTGGGTGCTTTGGGTTCTGTGTGAATACCGTCTGACGGTGGCCATTCATTCTTATGGAGAGTGCATTAGTTATTATTATTATTATATATATATTTTTTATTTGTATAATATTTTAATTTTTTCAATATGTATTATATTTTGATCTTCCTACCAACCAGATATTAGTTTGGATATTAATTTTTGCTCGGGTATGAGCTCTGATTCACTGCCCCTCTACTTTTCCGATGTTTGAATTTACCCCCACCATTTTGTCGACCGGCGGTCTTTCCGTGAGGCAGTCTCCGGGTGCACCCACCTCTCATAATGTTCTCTTGTTGAAGAAGGGTTTTTTCCCGAAAATTACTTTATTATTTGTGTTTGTGTCTTTTCTGTGTGTTCGCGCCCCACATCCATCATCTAAAGGTAAGTGGTGGCTCATTTCCCTATCCTAACTATATATATATATATATATATATATATAAAATAACAATGAGCAGGAAAAAGCTTTAAGGCAATAAAATTAAGGAAGGATAGGGAAATATGACCCAACACTTACCACAGATGAAGGCGGCTGGGATGACGAACAAAAAACAAACACAAGAGAAGTGCAATATTTCGGCCTACAACAGCCTTAAACGTGCAGAAGGTGAAGCACCAGGCGTCGTCACATGTGTACACATAGACGGCCGACTGGTGAATGGCGTCTCAGGCGCGGATGGTAGTTTAGGTGGGGGGGGGGGGGAGGGAGAGTAAGCTCTAACATTGGGTCGATAATCGATACTGGTGCCGATATGTTATTATTGAAAGAGGTGAATAATAATAATAATAACTGGGTGGGGATATGTATATATATATATATATAACTATAAGTAAAACGTAAAATAAATGTAAATAGCATAGAAATACAAAAAACGTAAATGGTATAGATAATAAGTGCTGGGTCTGGTGGGCAGAGTTTATTGGAGATTGAGGCCAGGAGGATGTCTGGTGTCAAGGATATTCTGGTAGGATATAGATTGTTAGGAAACAAAGGTGCTAAAAGCGGATATATTGAACATTGGATAGGATAAAAAACCACCGCTTACCAAAGAAGGGGATTCCAGCGGCGTTGGTACACGAAAAAAACACGAACACACAAAGAATAGAATTTTCGAGCTTGGCTGCCGGCAGCGCTTGCGTGCAGCCATCTCACTTCTACTGAGGAAGAGCCAAGCTCGAAAATTCTATATATGGCCTCAGGGCCATGGAACACTTTCTGGACCAGCGCCCTCCCAACAGCCTTCCTATGACATCCTTCCTCATCAAATTAGCCCACCTTATCCTCAATAATAACTACTTCTCCTTCGAAGGCAACATCTATCATCAAACCTGCGGAACTGCCATGGGTACCCGCATGGCCCCCCCTCTTATGATAATCAGTTCATGGGCCGGCTGGAACAGACATTTCTGGAGGAATTCCCTCTCAAACCCCTCATTTGGCTTCGTTTCATTGATGACATATTTATGATTTGGACGCATGGAGAAAATGAACTGCTAAATTTCCTGAACCATCTCAATAACTTTAGCATGCTGAAATTCACTTGGTCCTACTCCCACACCCAGGCCACATTCTTGGATGTGGATTTGTCCCTATCCAATGGCTATCTCAACTCTTCAGTTCACATCAAACCAACCAATCTTCAACAGTATCTCCATTTCGACAGTTGCCACCCATACCACACCAAACGTTCACTCCCCTACAGTCTTGGCATTCGAGGTAGTCGCATATGCTCTAACCAACAGTCTCTCATGGATTATTCAAACAGTATTTCAGAAGCATTAATATCTTGCAACTACCCTCCAGCTTTGGTTAACAAACAGCTTTCACGTGCTACATCACAACTGAATCAGCCAATCAATCATCCCAGACCCGCAAAAACCAACCACAATCCAGTCTAGGTCACACAGTACTACCCAGGCCTCGAATCCATCAACAGAATCCTCCGGCAGGGCTATGATTTCTTACAAATATGCCCTGAAATGAGATCCATTCTTCCTAAAATCCTCCCTGCCCCTCCTAGAACTTGTTTGAGCAGACCCCCTAACCTCAGCGAACTTCTAGTCCACAAACACAGTCTTCCTCTTCCTAACAGTCAACCCCAAGGGTCTTTCCCATGTAATAGACCACGCTGCAAGATGTGTGACATACACCATGCTTCCACCACTTTCATCAACCCGGTCACAGGGGAAAGCTTCCCTATCACAGGACACACCACCTGTGAAACCACGCATGTAATATACCAGTTAACATGCAACCACTGCCTGGCTTCATATATGCACTCTCCATAAGAATGAATGGCCACCGTCAGACGGTGTTCACACAGAACCCAAAGCACCCAGTTGCTGCCCATGCCATAACCCACGACTTGAATAATTTCAACTCTTGTTACACAGCCCGTGCTATCAGAGTTCTCCCTAATAGCAGCAGTTTCTCTGAACTCAGAAGGTGGGAACTTGCCTACCAGTACAAACTTGGCACAAGGCAACCACCCGGTCTCAACTTAAGATAATACCCGGTCTTTTTTTTTTTAAATTTTTTTATTCCTCTCCTTTCCACTACCTATATTGAACCACCACTAACCTGAGGTGATGTTTACTTCATAAATATTATTATTATTATATATATATATATTTGTATAATATATTAATTTTTTCCAATATATATTATATTTTGATCTTCCCACCAACCAGAAATTAGTTTGGATATTAATTTTTGCTCGGCTATGAGCTCTGACTCGCTGCCCCTCTACTTTTCCGATGTTTGAATTTACCCCCACCATTTTCTCGACCGGCGGTCTTTCCGTGAGGCAGTCTCCGGGTGCACCCACCTCTCAGAATGTTCTCTTGTTGAAGAAGGGTTTTTTCCCGAAAATTTCTTTATTATTTGTGTTTGTGTCTTTTCTGTGTGTTCGCGCCCCACATCCATCATCTAAAGGTAAGTGGTGGCTCATTTCCCTATCCTAATTTGATTCCTCTCTTCATCAGGTTGTAGGATGAGGTGGCTGCCCCGCAGAAGCTAGCAACCAACTGAGGAGACCACACGGGGACCGAGCGTGGTGGTGTAACGGATAGCGTTCTGGCCTCGCATTCGGGAGGACGGCGGTTCGAATCCCCGTCCGGGCATCCAGATTTGGGTTTTCCATGGTTTCCCCAAATCACTCCAGGTGAATGCCGGGATGCTTCCTACAAAAAGGCCATGGCCGAATTCCTTCCCATTCCTTGCCCCCATCCTTTCCCGTCTCTAAAGACCACGTTGTTAAAAAGGGACGTTAAACTGTTACAAAAAAAAAAAAAACCACACGGGGTGCACATGGTCCGCTGGTCGGGGTGGAGAGGTATCCGGATGAATGGACACAGACAATCGGTCTGGACTGAGAACCCTGACCACCCTGTTTCTTTTCTTGCCACCACTCATAACACCAACAATTTCAACACCTGCTTCACAGTCCGCGCCATCAAAGTACTCCCAGACAAAAGCAGCATCTCAGAACTGAGAAGGTGGGAACTGGCCTTTCAGTACCAACTGGGGACCAGACAACCACCTGGACTAAATTTAAGATAGCTCCAATTTTCCTCTCTCCTCCGAACTTTGCCCCTTACCTGCCATCATTTCCCACAAAACCATCGCTCACCAGAGCTTTCTCTTTTTGTACTTAGATCTATTGCAATAAATTTTTTTTTTTTTTTTTCTCTCGTGTGTTTTATATTATTATATTTTTCTCGTGTGTAGTATTTTTTCGTGTGTAATATTTTCAATAATTTTGCGTGTGGAATAATTTTTTATGGGGGCTCTTATAGATCGTTTTCAGTAGATTCCGCCGCCGCCCCCCCCCCCCCCGGGTTTCCTTGGTTTGTTTTATGCCAGTGACCTTATGACTGCAACCCGCGTTTCCACTGTGCAGTCTAATTATCATTTTCGGGCTTAGGCCCTTCCACCCCCACCCCCGCCTCCCGCCATGTTGTTTCTACCCCCTCCCTCTCCACCCCGACCAGCCAACCATGTGCACCCCGTGTTGTCTCCTCAGTTGGTTGCTAGCTTCCGCGGGGCAGCCACCTCATCCTACAACCTGATGAAGAGCTAAGCTCGAAAATTTGTATTATGTTTGTGTTTGTGTGTTTTTTCGTGTTTTGACGCCGCTGGAACCCTCATCTTTGGTAAGCGGTGGTTTTTCTCCTATCCCAATGTCTAATATATCCGCTCTCAGCGCCTTTGTTTCCAAACAATCTATATATATATATATAAAAAATATTATACAAATAAAAAAAATAATAATAATATTTATGAAGTAAACATCACCTCAGGTTAGTGGTGGTTCAATATAGGTAGTGGAAAGGAGAGGAATAAAAAAATTAAAAAAAAAAAAAGACCGGGTATTATCTTAAGTTGAGACCGGGTGGTTGCCTTGTGCCAAGTTTGTACTGGTAGGCAAGTTCCCACCTTCTGAGTTCAGAGAAACTGCTGCTATTAGGGAGAACTCTGATAGCACGGACTGTGTAACAAGAGTTGAAATTATTCAAGTCGTGGGTTATGGCATGGGCAGCAACTGGGTGCTTTGGGTTCTGTGTGAACACTGTCTGACGGTGGCCATTCATTCTTATGGAGAGTGCATTTGTGGTCAAACCTATATATGAAGCCAGGCAGTGGTTGCATGTTAACTGGTATATTACATGCGTGGTTTCACAGGTGGCGTGTCCTATGATAGAGAAGCTTTCCCCTGTGACCGGGTTGATGAAAGTGGTGGAAGCATGGTGTATGTCACACATCTTGCAGTGTGGTCTATTACATGGGAAAGAGCCTTGGGGTTGACTGTTAGGAAGAGGAAGACTGTGTTTGTGGACTAGAAGTTTGCTGAGGTTAGGAGGTCTGCTGAAACAAGTTCTAGGAGGGGCAGGGAGGATTTTAGGAAGAATGGATCTCATTTCAGGGCATGTTTGTAAGAAATCATAGCCCTGCCGGAGGATTCTGTTGATGGATTCGAGGCCTGGGTAGTACTGTGTGACCAAGACGATTGTGGTTGGTTTTTGTGGGTCTGGGATGATTGATTGGCTGATTCAGTTGTGATGTAGCACGTGAAAGCTGTTTGTTAACCAAAGCTGGAGGGTAGTTGCGAGATATTAATGCTTCTGAAATACTGTTTGAATAATCCATGAGAGACTGTTGGTTAGAGCATATATATATGAGACGGCTGTCATTGTGAACACATCTGGCTCCGCGTGGTGTTTCACTTTTACAAGAATAAGGCTATTATGTATATAACTAAACACAAGAACCGCACAATATTTTGGCATATAGCCTTATTCTTGCATTCCGAAATATTGTTAGTTTCTTGTGTTCGTTCTTTGTGATTGTTGTTCCCAGCCGCCTTCATCTGTGGTAAGTTTTGGGTCACATTTCCCTACCCCTTCCTTAGTTTTATTGCCTTAAAGCATTATCCTGCTCATTGTTGTTATTATATACAGGGTGTTTCAAAAAGGAATTTACAACTTTGAAAAATCATATAAATTTTATGAAACAAGGTACAGAGCTGGTTTTGGTGTTTTAAAGGAAAGCACTTCAAGTTTTTTTACCTTAAACTAAAGATGTTCTATGTGGCTTCCGTTGGTTATTCTGCAGACATCCCATCGGTGGTCGATTCCTTCCCAAACTCGCACTAGTATTTCAGGTGTAACTTGCTCAGCAACAGCGTAAATTCTTGTTCTAAGTTTGGGGGCAGTGGCCCGCAAAGGAGGTACGGACACCATATCTTTTATGAAACTCCAGAAGCAAAAATCTAGCAGTGTCAGGTCTGGAGAACGGGGGGGGCCATGCAATTGGCGCATCACGGCCAATCGGTTGACGGTTATTGAGTAAATCCCGGATGTCAGTCAGATAGTGTGGTGGTGCACCATCTTCCATAAAGAAAACATTTCGTTCTCGGTCATCTTCATAGATCTGTGGTATCAAAAATTGTTGCAACATATCAAGGTACACAATCCCGTTGATGGTTCTCTCTTGGGAAAAAAAGGGGCCGTACATTTTCCTCTTGCTCAACGCACAAAAAACGTTCACTTTAGGGCTATAACGAACATGTTACAATGTTTCATGTGGATTTTCACTGCCCCAAATCCTACAGTTATGTGTGTTAACCTTGCCACTTAAGTGAAAAGTTGACTCATCAGAAAAGATTATGTTGTCCAAGAAATGTTCATCATCATCCACTCGATTTATCATATCCACACAGAAGTTCCTACGTGCAATCTTATCAGTGTCTTTAATTGCTCGTAAAAGCGAATATCCGTATGGTTTCAAATGCAAACGTTTTCTCAACACACGCCAAACCGTCGTATGTGGGACTTGCAGCTCATGTGATGCACGCCGGGTCGATTTCGTAGGGCTGTTGACAAAACTTTTTCTCACTTGCTCAACAACCTCGTCAGATGTGCTTGGACGACCTGAGGATTTTATATCTTTTACTCAGCACCCTGTTTCTACAAAACATTTATGCCACTCATAAATTGTAGGCCTACTAGGAGGATCTTTAGCGTAGTTGGTACAAAAATTATGCTGAACTGTTGTCGCAGACTTCGAGTCTTCAAACCAAAACACACAGCTAACACGCTCGGGTCCAGTGAAGCCAGCCATCTTTAACGTAACTGCCGCTAGCGCTTGTGCGGCGCGATTAGGCACTAGCGGACTATGCGAGTCAAAACTTGAAGTGCTTTCCTTTAAAAACAACACCAAAACTAGCTTGTTTCATAAAATTTATATGAATTTTAAAAGTTGTAAAGTCCTTTTTGAAACACCCTGTATATATTGGTTATAGTAAACAAAAGTATTGAACAAAACTAACTACTTTTCCCAAGTTAGTGAAGTTTCCTGTTGTGTGGGCACACTCAGGTTCGCGGGAGCTGCCCAGGGAGCCGGAGGCCCTACCAGTGTGGCGTCGCAGGGCCCGCGCCCTCAGCAGGGCCCTCCGCAGACGTACCCGCCCCAAGACTTCGGGCCGCAGCAGGGCAGCTTTGTGCAGTCGCGCTTCGTGCAGCAGCCGACTAATCCCTACAGCAAGGGCGGCGCCTACAATCGCCCGCCCTCACAACCGACCTACCAGTAATAGCCACTCTGCCGGGCGGTGGAACGGGTAAAATAATAGTTATAATATGAAAGAGAGGAACGGTAATATTTAAACAAGTGTACGTGTAATCTTTGGTTGTTATATTATTCTAATAAAAATTAATTTTCCAGTTTGTAAATGTCATCTTTATATAATTAAATTTTTTACATTTTTTCATCGCTGATAAGTGTCTTGCATAATAATTTATACCAATATTTTTATTTTTTCCTAAGTTACTATGTGTTATATTTCTAGCCTTACAGTGGTGGGATCAATAACTTGTTCCTGGAATATTTGGCAGCTTTGAAGAATGAGCCCTGCTGGTCTTGTTTTCAGTGGCTTGATTAGGTTCTTGAATGAGGTGCTGATTTGACCACTGCAGATGTGGGTTATGTTGCAATTGCAAGCAGGTGCCTAAGTTGTAGTATTTTTGCTGTAAGGTTGTCATGTTTAGACTTTCGCTTAAGAATTTAAATTGCGTAAGTGGGAATTTTTTAGTGCTGTGAAAGTTCTTATTATAAATTGGCTTAAAAACTACACCAGTAGGACACAATTTTTA
>JARYHS010013630.1:6208758-6286330 GCA_031002005.1 Vandiemenella viatica
TTCGATTCTTATGTAACACTACGAGACAAATCGAAAATAAAGAATAAAATGTTTCGATATCTTGCTTAGTTTTGGGGATATACTGGGAACATCGCAATTGTTTGGAAGCGCAATATCGCCGCTGCCGCCACTGCGCATGCGCGAGGCTGCTTCACCAATTTAACGTCACTTCTCCTCCATATATTTCCTTCCTCCATGGATGTGACATGGATGTGAAGCCAGAGATGGTATTGGATTGTTGAACTGCTTGGAATAAAGGACTGCGTGTAATATAGAAAATAATACATCCAGCATTATTCATAATAAAAGTCTACTATTAATGTTTGAAATGAACTGGTAAATTGTTGAATCTATGGAGAACGTATACTGTGACCCATAAATATAGTAATTCTAGAAGCAGATGTATTTGAGAATTTAAATAAAGGGAAGTACCAACTTAGATATTATTCATTCATATTTGCGCTAGTCGTTAAAGATCAGAATTCAAGATATTATTTCAAATTTACAAATAACGTTATATTATACGGTGTTCTGGAACAGTTTATGTCCGAAAACAAGATACTAATTTGTAATTGCGATAAAGGAATGCAGGGGAATAGTTTACGTCGCGATACATGACGTCACAACGTGACATAGTGCTTATGAAAGTTGCTTAAATCACTGATAACTAAATTCCTTGTGCCTATTGCTGTGACAAGAAGATTTCTTTCTGGTCCAGGCTGAATTTCAACCTAACCACAATCACCTGAGTCACTGTTTGATCCCTTCATTCAGCCTGGAACTATCCTGTGGTCCGCAATGATTGACGCTGGCTGACTTCACTTCCTGGCCTGGAGCAGTGCCGCCGTCCCTGGAGCCACTTCCAGCAGCAGGCGACATAAATCACGTTCCGTTTTCTCGTAAGAAATACATCAATACTCAGGACGAAACGCTGAGAGGCCTTACAGAGTGCAATACTCCTCTTCACAACAATTTATCCATCTCACTCCCTTGCAACAAACACCAAATATGCAGCAACATAATGTCCTCTTTCAAGGATGGAAACATAGAAATATAAATCTAGGGAAACCAATAAAAAATTCTTGGAACAAAGTTGATATATTGGTATCACCCGATTACATCGCAAAATATCATCATCTAGACATAATTCTAGAATTAGTGCTTGTTGTGAATGGTTAGGGTTCAAGTGCTTTACATTGACCAAAATAGATTTAAGCCATAGTGTCCGAATAATGCCACTAATAATGCAATAAACCTTCTAGTGTATAGATAAACGATACAACAATGTATCTGATTTCAGGTCGATGTAATATATTAAATTACCAACAATGTAAATTAATGTACATAGCACATATGAAGAAACTGAAATGTAAATTGTTGTAAAATAAAATGTTATGAACTTGGCTGTGTGGTCGATAAGGGCGAAAGCCATTGAATAATAATAATGAAAACTCGGATTTTAAACTGAGCGTCACAAGCAGGTGTAAATTCCTATCCGCCAATGCGTTATTTACTTGAGAGAAACGGATAATATATGGAATCATAGTTATGTTCCCGGATTAGATTAACACCACTGTTACTATTCTTATTACTCCGCGATTCACTAAACGTGTGTGGCAGAGGGTGCATTGCACCTATCCGAAAAGGTAATAGTTTGGAAGGGATATACTGCATATGGCAGGAGGCGCCCATGGGCTATTGTGAGGAACCATCCCAGCATTCGCGTGAAGTCATCTGGGAAAACCATGAAAAACCCTGATCAGGATGGCCGGAGAGCTTTATCGAGAGCTACTCCTGTCGGATTTTAAGTTTACTCGCCCGGTAAATCCTTTATATTCCATTCGCTAATCGCACGTCGAAAAAATGAATACAGAAATGAATCGGTTCTAGCCCTGATTTCTCTTATCTTATTTTCACGGTCATTCCGAGATACGAATGTTGCTGGTAGCAATATTTCTTTGCTGTCATTCTCAAATATGTCAGTCGTGAATTTTTCATTTACCTTCCGTCGAGAGCAACGCCTTCGGTGCTTCAGGTCTTCCCAACCTAACTCCTCCAACATCGCACTTACGCTTTCCCTCCAACTACATACACCTGTCAAGAATCATGCGGCGTTCTCTAGACACTCTGTAATACCTCCATTAACCCGTTTTGATGGGGACCCCATACAGAACAACAATATTCCAAGTGAGGACGCACTAGTGACTTATATGCAATCGATGTAACTTCCGGAATGCATTGTTTTAAATTACGACCTACAAATCGGAGCATACGATTTGCTTTCCCAATTACATTCTCGATATCTTCATTCCACGACAAATTATTACGAATTGTTACCCCTAGGTATTTAGCGGAATCTACTGTTCAAAGGACAGTACCATTAATTGTATATTCAGAGCTAAATGGTGTCACCTTTTTACTTATACGCATGACTTGGCAGTTTTTAGCGTTTAACTCCAACTGCCAGTCTTTGCACCACGCAATTATTTTCATAATATCGCCTTGTAACAAAGTGCTGTCTTCCTGGGTTTTGATTTCACGATAAATAATAGCCACACGCCGACTGGCTACTTCGTGAACGTCCGCTGCCCCAATTCATGATTTTTTTTTTTTTTAATCTTACATTCTTTCGGTACATTCCACCACTGTCCTACTACTGTCATCTAAAAATTTTAAACTCTGTGAGTCTGTAGCTCGTCATTTTCGTTGGCAATTTACACCAATCCCTGACTGCCTTGCCTACAAAGAGAAAACTTTCCTGCTCCGTTACGGGTGACATCAAAGACTATCTTTACCGACGCGACGCTGCACTAGCACTGCCATATGACTTGTGTTTCCCTTGTATTGGCTGCAGTAGTTACTTACGCGTGCGTGTTGGAAGGACTGATGCAGACTGAGTAATCGTTTTCGATGCTTTATTGGAGTCTCACCTTGAACAACTGGTTCTCTCTGTTTGTGCGATCGATTGGCTGTGTCTGTCGATAGCTGCTCATCAAACTGCGATTTTGCATTCATCAACTAAGTTTTTGTAGACTAAATTACACTCCTGGAAATTGAAATAAGAACGTGAATTCATTGTCCCAGGAATGGGAAACTTTATATACACATTCCTGGGGTCAGATACAACACATGATCACACAGACAGAACCATAGGCACATAGACACAGGCAACAGAGCATGCACAATGTCGGCACTACTACCGTGTATATCCTCCTTTCGCAGCAATGTAGGCTGCAATTCTCCCATGGAGACGATCGTAGAGGTGCTGGATGTAGTCCTGTGGAACGGCATGCCAAGCCATTTCCACCTGGCGCCTCAGCTGGACCAGCGTTCGTGCTGGACGTGCAGACCGCGTGAGACGACGTTTCATCCAGTCCCAAACATGCTCGATGGGGGACAGATCCGGAGATCTCGCTGGCCAGGGTAGTTGACTTACACCTTCTAGAGCACGTTGGGTGGCACGGGATACATGCGGACGTGCATTGTCCTGTTGGAACAGCATGTTCCCTTGCCGGTCTAGCAATGGTAGAACGATGGGTTCGATGACGGTTTGAATGTACCGTGAACTGTTCAGTGTCCCCTCGACGATCACCAGAGGTGTACGGCCAGTGTAGGAGATCGCTCCCCACACCATGATGCCGGGTGTTGGCCCTGTGTGCCTCGGTCGTATGCAGTCCTGATTGTGGCGCACACCTGCACGGCGCCAAACACGCATACGACCATCATTGGCACCAAGGCAGAAGCGACTCTCATCACTCTCCATACACGCCTGTCGCGACACCACTGGAGGCGGGCTGCACGAGGTTGGGGCGTGAGCGGAAGACGACCTAACGGTGCGCGGGACCGTAGCCCAGCTTCATGGAGATGGTTGTGAATGGTCCTCTCTGATTCCCCAGGAGCAACAGTGTCCCTAATTTGCCGGGAAGTGGCGGTGCGGTCCCCTACGGCACTGCGTAGGATGCGACGATCTTGGCGTGCGTCCGTGCGTCGCTGCTGTCCGGACCCAGGTCGACGGGCACGTGCACCTTCCGCCGACCACTGGCGACAACATCGATGTACTGTGGAGACCTCGCGCCCCACATGTTGAGCAATTCGGCGGTACGTCCACCCGGCCTCCCGCATGCCCACTATACGCCCTCGCTCAAAGTCCGTCAACTGCACATACGGTTCACGTACACGCTGTCGCGGCATGCTACCAGTGTTAAAGACTGAGATGGAGCTCCGTATGCCACGGCAAACTGGCTGACACTGACTGCGGCGGTGCCCAACCGCTGCGCAGCTAGCGCCCTTCGACGGCCAACACTGCTGTTCCTAGTGTGTCCGCTGTGCCGTGCGTTTGATCATTACTTGTACAGCCCTCTCGTAGTGTCCGGAGCAAGTATGGTGGGTCTTACACACCGGCGTCAATGTGTTCTTATTTCAATTTCCAGGAGTGTATTTTAAAATCTTTAATTATCATCTAAACTCTTAGAATTATTGCTAGCACGAAGAATTATTTAAGATTACACTATAAATAACAGTTTTTAAATTTCGCGTCATTGTTGTTAACGTTATTGCACGTTTTATTGAATTAAACTTAGCATAAGCTTGATAGTTAGATTACTATAATACTATAGCATAGGTAAAAACAGTAGTTTAAGTTATTTTGTAGTGTTAAATTTCTTATATACCGTAAAAAATAGTTCATCACTAGTTTGAATTTCGATTGTTAAAGCTTTCTGTATTGTCCTATATTAAGGCTTTATTAGGTTTAAAATAACACAGTTTCTTAATTAATTAGTTCCGGAATAGTAATAAAATCAACTGGAAATAATAAATAATAAACAGAAGTATTCATATATAGCATTTAGTTACTCACATAGGTTAACATATGTTACATCATCGTTAAGTTCGACTATTGATATCGAAATCAAGTTTAGGATAACAAAAACATACGTTCTAATAATACACCTGTTCTGTATGAAATTTAGTAATGTTTATTTGCCATCTAATATATATATATATATTTATAAAAATTTCCTACCTTTCTTTTTCTTTTCTTCTTTTTTTTAAAACTTTCATAACTAACAAAATAGTTGTTATCCACATTAGCACTAAATAGTATCGACCTACCATCTTAAGTTTGTTTCGAAATCCATTAGCTTAAGTTTTATTCATTGGTTCTTAAGTAGTTTAATTACCTAGTCGTTTTTCATAAAACTTCAATCAAATTAAATATATATAACAATTCAACAGTTAGTCGAGTATAGTGCCTATCATATTTAGTAAAAAACGTTAAAAAATCATAGTATAAAATTTATAAGACTACTTTATCAAATAAATTTAAGGTTTGTTTAGAAGATGGTTGCAGTATTTGGGAAAATCATGACTGGAACTGTGGCGCCTGTCGTAGGTACGTTGCGAAGGGGATGGGTTGTAGTTGGTGTAAGAAGTGGTTTCACTGGGCATGTGGGGAAGAGGAAACGGGGGAAATAAATGAGGCTCTCCCATGGTTTTGATCACTGTGTCTTAGGGATGATAGGATGTGGGAGATGGGCGAAACGATTAGGGAGTTGCGTGAAAGGATCAGGGTTCTTGAGGCTCGTCCTGTGGAGGCTCAGCCTGTGGAGGCTCAGACTGCACAGGCACAGCCTGTGGGGGCTGAGCTTGTCGAGGCTCAAGCTATAGAGACAGAAAGTAGAGATAGTGGGTTGAGTAAGTTGATAAGGATGGGTGGGAGCTGGTAACAGGTCGTAGGAGAATCATGGTTAACAGGATGAACAAGCCAGACACTTCAGTAATTGTGGGAAAAAATAGGTTTGACCTGTTGCCAGAGTCAGGAGGAGAAGAGCCTCGTGTAGATGTAAGATGCAGCAGACCTTTAGGAATAATGGCGTGCAGCGCAAGAATAGGAAGAAAAGGGTTCTGCTGCTAGGTAGTAGCCATGGGAGAGGTGTAGGCCCTCTTCTGCAGGATCAGTTAGGTACAGGATATCAGGTCACAAGCTTTTTCAAACCTAGTGCAACATTAGGCCAGGTAATAGAGGATATAGGTTCCCTTTGTAGGAGTTTCACTAAGGATGATAGAGTAGTGGTAGTGGAGGTGCGAGAAATAGTATTGATAGAAAACGCGAGTTATAGTATAGAGAGTGACCTGAAGAAGGTGGTGAAGGAGGCATAGCATACCAGGGTGGAGCTCATGCAGGTCCTAAGTCGCCATGACCGGCCACAATTGAACTATGCTGTGAGGCGGGTTAATGTGGAAACGGAAGTGCTACTTGGGAGAGGCATTAGTTCTGTGTTGGGGGTTGTGCCTGTGAACACCATAGGTAGGTGGGGTTTCACTAGGCATGGCCTACACCTACATAGAAGGGGTAAGGGAGTACTTTCTGAGTTGTTAGCTAAAGTAGTGAGGGAGCCAGTTTCCAGTAATGATGGGGTCAGGACTGTGCCTTTTTTAGGTTAGGGGCTGCTGGTGAAGGGACAGAAATATATTTTCAAAGTGATACTGTTTGCAGATTCGCGATGGGGAAAGTCACAGATATTAAAGAAATAGATGAAATGGCTGAAACAATAACTGACTGCAGTAAAAGTGGGAAAGAGGAGATAAATTCTGAAAATGTAAAGCCAGTAGTAAGGGTGTTAATGGTAAATTGTAGAAGTATAATGAACAAAGTAATCGAATTTGCAAACTTAATAGAGATGCACGAACCACAAGTAATAATTGGGGTAGAGAGTTGGTTAAAAGAAGAAGTACTAGACAGTGAGGTTTTTCCTGATGGTTACAGAGTGTATCGCAGAGATAGAGGAGCAATTGGTGGAGGAGTCTTCATACTAGTTAGCAAAAACTACCACAGTTCACTGGCGTTCATAGATCAAGACCATGAGTTACTTGGGGTAGATTTCTGGGGTAATAAAAAAGAAAAAATCAGAGTGTTGGCTGTTCACCGCAGCGGAAGAATGACGGAAGAGGATGAGGCTCTTGGGGAGAAATTAAATTAATACTCAGATTTCAGATGTGAGAATAGAATGATCATCATCGGCGGGGATTTAAATTTACCAGGTGTAAACTTGGGAAGGGAATAAGATAAATAACACAAGGGAACAAAGATTTGCAAATATCGTAATAAGGGAAGGAGGATTTACACAAGTGGTTGAGCAAAACACTAGGGGACAAAACATTTTGGATATATTTCTAATTAAGCCCGATGAAAATCTTTTGAGGTATCAAGTAACTGAACGAATAAGTGATCATGAAGCAGTTCTGATGGATATTAGAGGATTCAGTAAACCAGCAGCCAAAATTGAAGGGGGAAATAGGTACAATTATAAAATGGCACAGGTTTCAAATTTGAAGAGATATTTCAGAGAACAATTCAGCAAATGGAAGGAAGGCTCAGGTACAGTAGAGTCAAGGTGGGAAGAGTTCAAGGAGATGATAAGAAAGTGGGAAGAAAAATTTATTCCAAAGCAGAAAGTAAAGAGAAGTGTAGAACCTATGTACTATAATAGGGAAGTGAGGAGGTTAAAGAGGTTGGTAAGAAAAGAACATAACAGAGTTAAGAGAGAGGAGGGTAGTAGGGAATATTGAAAACAACTAAACAAGGACTTAATAACAGCAAAGAAAATGGCTAAAGATGGGTTTATGAAGAGTATCGTCAGTGCAGGAGGACCATTGACTGATGCATCTAGAAATTTCTATAGCTATATCAGGAAACTGAGGGGAAGAGAGGGTGTAGAGACACTTATAGATAAGGATGGAGAAGTAGTTACTGACGATTTGAAAAAGGTAGAGATTTTAAGTAACTGGTTAAGTGAAAGCATTAGGGACAATGAATCAGAAACAGGAGGGTCTGATTCGGAGAACGAGCTTAACAACACAATTAGAAATGACGATAGTAAAAAATTTGATATTCATCCTGAGGAAATCATGAAGGATATAAGAAAGCTGAAAAAAACATAAAGGGGCTGGTGAAGATAATATTACTACAGATATCTTAAAGATAGCCGGATGTGACATTGTACCGTATCTTGAAATATTATTTAAATTGAGTCTGCATACTTGCTGCTTACCACAGGACTGGAAAATTGCAATAGTAGTACCGGTACATAAAGGAGGGGTTAGAAATAGAGTTGAAAATTACAGGCCAATCAGTTTGACATCAGTGGTAGGTAAATTAATGGAAAGATTGATATGCAACCACATCAGAAATATGTGTGAGGAACGTAAGTGGTTTGCAAGCAGGCAACATGGGTTCAGGCAAGGATATTCATGCGAATCTTAGTTGGTGGGATATATGCAAGATATTTCAGATGAAATGGACAAGGGAGGCCAAATTGATAGTGTAGCACTAGATCTGTCAAAGGCGTTTGACAGAGTAAGCCATAAAATGGTAGAAAATAAGGTAAAAAACCATTGGAGTGGATGAGAAGGTGATTTTCTGGGTAGAAGAATTTTTAAAAGGTAGAAAACAGAAAGTTAGGGTAGGAAATGCGGTATCAAAGGAAGTGGAAGTAAAAATGGGAGTGCCGCAGGGTAGCGTATTGGGACCATTGCTATTCATTATTCTAATGAGTAATTGTGTTGATTGTTTACTATGTGAAATTAAATTGTTTGCAGATGACATAATGCTGTATAAAAGAATCAAAATGATAGAGGATTGTAAACAGTTGCAGGGTGATCTGGACAGGATATCTAGTTGGGTTGGTAAACATGGGATGAAGATAAATGGAAAGAAGAGTCAGCTTATTAGATACACAAATAAAAAACAAAAGGTTAATTATGAATATAAGGTGGGGAAAGAATTGCTTGCTAAAGACTTGAAATGTAAATATCTTGGAATTACTTTTGATAACAAACTTAACTGGGCAGGACAAATAGGACAGGTGGTAGGAAAAGGTTTCAAAGTTCTGCAATTGTTGGAGAGAGTGATGAGGGGATGTACGAGAGAAGTGAAGGAATTGGGTTACAAAACTTTGGTCAGACCATTGCTCGAATATGGTAGTGTAGTATGGGACCCTCATTTTAGGTATCAAATACAGGAGTTGGATAGGGTGCAAAAAAGGGCTGCTAGATTTGTTTCTAGAAATTATCGCAGAATGCAATCAGTGACGGATATGATAAATGAGCTGGAATGGGATTCATTGCAAGACAGGAGGAGAATGAGGAGGGTCATGGTAGTGTACAGGGCATATACTGGCGATGAGGCATGGAAAGATATTGCAATAGGTATGAAAAGTAGTGCATGGAAGCGAAAAGATGACCATGACCACAAGCTGGCACTCGATTTCAGGCACAAGGGTATAGGAAGATTCTCTTTTTAGGTAAGGGTGTCAGGGATTGGAATGAGTTACCAAGAGAAATGATGAATAATTTACCGAAAAGTTTGAAAGAATTTAAAGATAAAATTTGTAGAGGGCAAATGTAGGTAGGTGCAGGATAGGGGGAAGATGGGTTTGTAGGGAAATTGCCACCGGAGCCTGTGCTCCATTGCAATTAAATTAAATTAAATGGACCAATGCGGTATCGTAACAGTCACGAAACTATTTTATATCTCACGATTATATATTTCCTATAAAATATTCATAGATATTACGACATCTGTTAGCCTAAGGGATCAGAAAGAGGTAACTGCAACCGTAAAATCAGCTACTGAGCGTTTCAGACTTCAAGAAGCTTCAGAAGGATATCTTTAACGTACCACAGGGATAAGTACTAGTTTTCAGTGTAACGCTAAGTATCGTTGAAAAGATGTGTGGTCGATGCGTATAACCATGATAGTATCGACTTATCTATACCGAAACTAATATTATTAGGTACAAGGATAAAAAACTAGAACACAATTATGATTAACGGATGGTGTCAGAATTGCTCGTTGAAGGCTAGATGTGTAAATATCTTGGCATAAAGTTTGATAACAAACTCAACTGGGCAAAGCACATTGGTCATTTGGTAGGAAAAGGTTAAAAAATCCTTCATTTACTGGAGAGGGTGATGAGAGGATGGAACAGAGAAGTTAGGGACTTGGGTTACAAAACTTTGGTGAGACCATTGGTTGAATATGGTGGTGTAGTTTGGGACCCACATTTTGGTTATCAAATACAGGAGTTGAAGGGTGTGTAAAGAAGAGCAGCTAGATTGGTTTGTGGATATTATCGCAGGACCCAGTCAGTAACTGATATGATAAAGGAGCTGGACTGGGAGTCATTGTAAGACAGGAGGAGGATGAAGAGAGTGCTGGGAATGTACAGGGCATATGTTGGTGTTGGGGCTTGAAGGGATATTGGTAAAAGAATTAGGAATAGTGCATCGAAGGGGAAGGCGACCATGACCAAAAACAGCCACTAGATTTCATGGATAAGGTAGTGGGAAAATTTTCTTTTGTTGGTAATGGTGTCAGGAATTGAGAGATTGGAACAATTTACGAAATAGAGTGATGAATAATTTACCAAAAGCGCTTAAGGATTATAAAATTAAAATTTGTAAATCAGAAAAGTGAATGGGGGAGCAACTTAACACTGCCACTATAAAAGAAAATGGTAAAAATAGTAAAATGGAGTAATTAATGAGTATGGGAATCGCCTCCGTCGGAAATAAATTAATAATAATACTTGCATGAGGGAAAGACTCGCCGTGGGGTTGGCGTGAAATTAAGCTAGGGTTGCTAGATGACCGGTAAATCCGAGAATTAAGCGTTACTGTCCCGGAATTCCCGTATACCAGTTCTTCTCACAAACTTAAGATACCACGGTGGCCATGCCGCGCTCGCAGCGGGAGGTAGAGGAGTGCTCCATGTTACCAGAGACCAGAGACAATATATATAGACTGTTCTGCTATGTCACATGGAGTATCCTTCCTCCATGTTATGACGAAGTGATTTTCAACCAAAGTTGAATAATATACATGTTATGTAGCATAATTTTTACCTAAAATACATCTTTTTTTAATTAATTTGAATATTTGTTCACTCAAACATACCACTAAAATACCTTCTTTAACCCCACAAATGTCCCGGAAATTATAATCCTGAATCACTAAAAAACCTTTTTAACCCCAGAAATGTCCCGGAATTATAATTCTGTATCTGGCAACCCTAAACAAAACTATTGCCCAGAAAGCAAAGATAACAGCACATTCCAGAACAACGGTGGACGGTAGTGACCCAGTAAACTTAGTGCAGTTAAGAGTGGGAGTCGTTTAAATACGTTGCTTACGATTGGTGCTCTAAACGCCTCACAGAAAGCAGAAAGAAATTTCAGTTGAAAGTTTGATACGTCAGTGGTAATTACAGCAGTATCGAAGCACTAACAAGCAATCGAAGTGGTATTAATTAAAGGCCCGATAAGTAATGTAGTTAACACTAGTTTAGAAATTCAGTCACTGAAAGTAATATAGGAGGCAAACTAAATTTTCCATATGGTTTGGAGTTACAGATGGATTCGCTACGGCTAATTACTGTGGATATTGGAAAGCGTCTGAAATGGGAAAAACTACGGGATCACTATCCAGTGAGAGTATTCTCGCTGTATGCAACTAATATCGAATTATTTATATGTGAATTACACTTCAAATCTTTAGCAAAGAAATAAAGTACCTTCCGACTGGAAAACACCGCAGGTAATTCCGTTATCAAGAAAGAGTATCAAAGAGGACTCGGAGCCATAGATATCTCTCACATGTTTGGCCAATAGAGCCGTCGAGCGATTTATTTGCTCGAGTAGCGTCGTTTTATCAGACCGAAAAAAAAATTACTCGTACTCGCTGCTTATGGTGGCCCTGTTTGCTCATGACGTCATCGCCACCGTCGATTTACCGTACCAGCGGACAGGGTGTGGCGAGCCTTGCACAGTCTCCACCAGTGCTGCCAACTCTAACAAATATTTTATGATGAATCCACACTCTCGACCGAGGTAGGGATTGGAATGAGTTACCAAGAGAAACGATGAATAATTTACCGAAAACTTTGAAGGAATTTAAAGAAAAAATTTGTAGAGGGCAAATGTAGGTGGGTGCAGGATAGGGGGAAGATAGCTGTGTAGGGAAATTGCCACCGGAGCCTGTGCTCCATTGCAATTAAATTAAATTAATTAATTAATTAATCTTCAGCGTACAGTTTTCCTGTAACATGTGATTGGTTAATTTCTAGTTGAAAATATAACGCCGATGCAACTGTTTCATTTATTTATTGCTGCGTCGTACGCGTTTCACCTCTCATCGAGGCATCATCAGCGACGAATCTGTGTTACAGTTTTTATATACAGTTTTATACTATTATTACATAATTTTGGGCATGAGATATTTTATAGCTAAAAGTTACTTACTATTTACATTTGTTACTTTTAGCTATAAAATATCTCATGCCCATAATTGTGTAATAATAGGATAAAACTGTATATAAAAACTGTAACACAGATTCGTCACTGATGATGCCTCGATGAGAGGTGAAACGCGTAAGACGCGACGCAACAATAAATAAATTAAACAGTTGCTTTGGCGCTATATTTTCAACTAGAAATTAACTAAGCAACTGTGGAAACATGGCCTGCAACAACATTGCATGTGATTGGTTATTGACTTTTGAATATAATGATTTTTACATTTAACGAAATTATTCTTACATAGGAAACATAATATTACTTACAGTATATTTATATATCAGTTTTGGATTATCATGCGGGACGTTTTGTTCATGTAAGTATACTACGATAGGCTTTATATTGCAACTTACATTTACATTTGCGTTTTGAGGTGTGGTCCGGAAAATAAATAATATCCAACAGTTGTACTGGCGTATTTACTAAACAATAATTACTAGTTTTACAAGAAACTGTAGAAGAAATGGCCTACAATAATCAAATATTAATTAAAGAGTTTGTAATATGAGCTACAATGTTTAGAGGACAATTTGCGAGGGTTTGGACTGGTTTATGTAGATAATTTTATGTTTAAATACAAGTAAATATGTTTAATTTTTATTTCCGTGTGTTTCATGATGATTGTAAATGATTTTGTATTAGCTCTGATTGTTTTAATGTTATTTTAATTGTTCAGTTATTGTTACAATTCGAGAAACGTGGGTCGGAACTATTTGAGTTTTTCTGGAAATTTCTGTAGCGTCTATATAAGCGATCGACAGAAACAAGTTGGTTGTGAGTCAGTAGTCGTCGGAAGTGTGTGAGCTAAATCGGTGGAAAAATTTGTTTATGTCATCTTTGGATGAAGTCGATGCCTTGCTGTGTGGCACGCGGGAAAAATAAATAAGATGAAAGTGATTATCTTCATACAGCAAATACCTAACAATGTTCAATGAGCGAACATTGATAGGAGACTTGATTTCATTAGCATCATAAAATTTCACAGCCCAGTAACTTCGCCATTATAAAAAAAAAAGTTAAAATTCCTGTATTCATGTTTCTGTTTAGAAGCAGTTCAAACTGCCCTAGATTTCAAACCAAAGAGTAAATGTGTAACGTGAACATATGGCTACTAGGTAACGCAAAGCCTTACGCCTTACGCCTTAATTCATTGTTCAGGGATGACAGCAGGCGACCCCGCGTATCACGCACCAGATAAGAGAGACGAGCGGCACTGAACAGGCACTGAACAGGCGGTGAGACACGTCGACGAGTCTGCACCTCAGTCAGCCTCGTCATTAAACCTGCGAGTTATATATACATATATATATGGCTGTAGTCTATCCCCGTTAATATTCAACTTGTATGTAGAAGAAGCAATAAAGAAAATCAAACAAAAATTTCCATGTGGCATAAGTGTTCAGGGAGAAAAAATAGTATGCTACTATTTGCTGATGACATTGTCTTGCTAGCAGTGAGGGCTGAGGATATTGAGAAATTACTGAATGGCATGAACAAAATACTGAAGGAAGATTTTGGACTGAATATATATCAAAGCAAGACAAAAGTGATGAAATGTAGCAGAAATGATACCAATACTAGTAGATTAAATATAAAAATAGGATCGTATGCAATAGAAGAAGTAACCGAATTCTGCTACTTGGAAAGCAAAATTACAACCGATGACCGAAGCAGGAATTATGTTAAAAACAGAATGGCAGTAGCAAAAAGAGCGTTCGTGAAATAGAGAAATCTTTTAGTTTTAATATTGATCTAGGAATTAGAAAGTTTAAAACTCTTTGTGTGCAGCACAGCACTTTATGGTAGCGAAACATGGACTTTAGGAATACCTAGCGTGGTGGTGTAACGGCTAGCGTTCTGGCCTCGCATTCGGGAGGACGGCGGTTCGAATCCCCGTCCGAGCATCCAGATTTGGGTTTTCCATGGTTTCCCAAATCACTCCTGGCAAATGCCGGGATGCTTCCTTCAAAAGGCCATGGCCGAATTCCTTCCCATTCCTTGCCCCCATCCTTTCCCGTCTCTAAAGACCTCGCTGTTGAGAGACGTAAAGCAGTTAAAAAAAAAAAAAAAAAAAAACTTTAGGAATACCGGAAGGAAAGAAAATTGAAGCATTTCAAATGTGGTGCTACAGAAGAATGCTGAAAATTAAGTGGACTGACAAAGTAAGATGTGAGCGAGTTTTGGAAATTTTTTTTTTTTTTTTTGTAACAGTTTAACGTCCCATTTTAACAACGTGGTCTTTAGAGACGGGAAAGGATGGGGGCAAGGAATGGGAAGGAATTCGGCCATGGCCTTTTGAAGGAAGCATCCCGGCATTCGCCTGGAGTGATTTGGGGAAACCATGGAAAACCCAAATCTGGATGCCCGGACGGGGATTCGAACCGCCGTCCTCCCGAATGCGAGGCCAGAACGCTATCCGTTACACCACCACGCTCGGTGGTTTTGGAAATGATGGGTGAGGAAAGAATTTTGTGAAAGAAGCTTACAGAAAGAAGAGACAGGCTGGTAGGTCACATTTTGAGTCATGCTGGATTGTTAACTTGTTAGTGGAGGGAACAGTCGAAGGTAAGAACTGTAGAGGAAGACAGAGATTAAAATATATGAAGCAAGACAGCAAATATATATATAAGGTATTCGGCCTAATTGCCATTCAGATAGCATCATGTGTGTTTGTTTCATTTTCCTCAATTGTGTCAGATTCTTCTGGCGTTGTTGATAATCTCAAGTATAAGGTCAACACAGGACGAATACAACACTTAAGGGAGCATTCACACTACGCGGTCCGCTCAGGTCAGGGCAAGGCAGCTCAAACTGAAGATCAACAACGGACAAGACCTGAGCTGAGCTGAGCTGACCGCTAGTGTGAACGAGCAACGGTCAGGTCAGGTCAGATCAAATAGGCGGCGAACGTCTAAAAACTTCTGCTCTTAAACGATAAAAGAGTAATAAATACAAAAATAAAATGTTTTAGCAGTATGTTATTTCTGATTGTTAGGAAGTTGGAAAAATGTTAATATAAATTCGAATATTATTACATGTTTTCGTATTGCCAAGGTACAGATTCTGCTTCCGAATTAAAAAATGTTGTGAAGTTATTTTATGTATCAAAAGGGTTCCTTTCGTTCATCCTGAGATTCACTACATGACATGAAATTTTATTCTTCCGTGAACAAATGTGCAAAATATATGTTGCTAAAATTATGTAATCAATTAATATTGGAGCAGAGTTAAGTTTTCTAAATTAAATTCGAAATGCTTAAACTAAAATATCAAAAACATTTCCCAACACTAGTCTCGCACGACATAGCCAGTAGATAAAAATTTTCTCTCTTGATCTGTTTGCGATTTCAAACTCTGGATTCATCCTGAACTGTCGTCTTTTTTATCCTATTCTCTTCATGTAAAATCAGTTCGATTTTAATTAACGTTAGCGCAGAGAGTGGCATCGTTTGCTGTGAATAACTCATATGAAATGGGCCTCGTCTACGACTTGATCTGACCTGCGCTGAGCTGAGCTGACCGCTAGTGTGAATGCTATCTAATTAAAACCACTGATGCCCAGGGCCGGCGACTTCTGCAAGGCGAAGCCAACTCGCTAGCCGCGCGCTGCAGGCAACATTTCAGACTCTCGAGTGTCGAGCGTGGGGTGGATTGATATGAGCCCTGGACCAAGGAAATCCGTAACATTCAAGCACAGTATTACGACGTAGCATCCTTCCTCGGTGTGCATGAAAGTGCGTTTGCATTTTTGTTTTTATTGTACTAGCTAAGCAGAAACGTTTGCAATGAAGCAGCTTTACGATATTTACCCGAAATTAAATTCTTGTATTTTGTTCCGCATAATGAAATGTTTATCTTTGATGTCGTGACTCGATTAACGTTTTCCATGTACTCTAAACGCACTATATTCCAGAAAACTGAACAAATGATTAACTTACTTAGTCAAAACACAATATTAACAGATCCCAATAGTGCAGTGTTTATGTGTATTGTAGGTTGATCTTTGGTGGCTATGTGTTATTGTAGGTTGATCTTTGGTGGGTATGTGTTATTGTAGGTTGATCTTTGGTGGGTATGTCGTATAGGAGTATTATCTGCGACGCTCGCCTATCTGTTCTCATTAGGAACACGCTATCACTCCTGGCTGCGTTCTTCGGTCGAGATACACCACAGACTCCGTCCAGAACTTGTTCAGTCACTGTCTGCACTTCAACTTTTCTCAAAATAGCTCTAACGTGCTGTATGGAGCAATCCACGTAATAAACCGTCTGGCTCCATTGAACCGTTATCTGAATTAGTCGTGTGCAGTCACTAACCGCTAAACTATTAGCAATTGTTGCGCCGACGGACCATATGCGTAATACTTCTCGAATATTGCATTTTTACTTTTGCAGTTCTAAGGTTTCACCTGCTTGAGACGTTACATTGCTAATTTTTTTTTAAAAAAAAGAACTGTTAAATTGTTATATAATTTGTTGCGATCTATTGCCTTGCTTGTAAATCTCATGTTTGACCGATTGCTAAATCGTTGAGTAAGATCAAACTATCTAGTATACAACCTAAATAATAATATTTGAATTTGCGTAGATTTTATGACCTGTTGTAGGGCGAAGGTATTGTGTGTTTCTGTGACTTTTATTATTATTAATGTTTAAAGATAAATATACCTTGGGTGTATTGGTGTACTCATTGTGAATAAATAGGTCAAGTTATGGCCATGCTTAGCTCTTATACCTATGACTTCTACACATCTTTCATCTTAATAAATGACTGAAATCTTGCATCATTACACAAATAAGAAATAAATGAAGGCAGGAACCCAGGAACGTGTGTTCACCGCGCAGCTGGTGATGCCAAGCTGTTTATTAATGACGTCACGTGAGGCGATTTTCAGGGATACCGTAATTTGACCGAGACATGTGCCGGAGTTGCCGCTGTGCGGTGCAGCGGCAGATAAGACCAGGTGATTAGTGGCTGATAGCGGGCACCGTTGCCAGGTTGTGTGGCGAAAGTTGGCAGCCTGAAGGATCACCGACCATCCAGAATTCTCCACTGCATTTTACGAATACTTTGCTTAGAACACCCCGACGAAGTCTTTGCACCCAAACTCAGAAACCAACTAATGTTTCGTGACCAGAGACAGTAGCAATGTAGAGCCACCTGTCAAAATAATTCCAGCTGGACCTAGGTCTGGTCGGGACATATTGTGCGAAAAGCAGAGAACTACAGCTATCAGCACTAATAACACCAACGTAAATAATTCGTTGCTGACGTGAAGTGAAACGCGTACCTGCAATAAACAAATTAAAATGTTGCATCGGCGTTATTTATTAAAAAATTAACTAGACAGCTTACATATTGCCCCGCCAATGTGAAAGTGTTTGAGAATAAGGAGTGACGTGATACAGGTGGCGACCACGGCCAGGACACGTGACTTCTCACTTTTTACATATGACTTTACGTCTCATCGAAGTCGAGGGCATTAGAGGCGGGATGGTTCTGGGGACAATGGACGGGAAGGAATTCGACCATGGCCTTTTGACGGAAGCACCCCGGCATTTGCCTGTAGTGATTTGGGGAAACCATGGAAAACCCAAATCTGGATGCCGAGACGGGGATTCGAACCTGTGTCCTCGGTCAGAGGAAACAGTCAAATCTGGCATTGCGCAGATTACTGGTGTGCACTGTCTGAAGGTTTCTGCCGAAGAGTCGCCACAAATATTGTATGAGAATGCATCTAGGAAACGTCGTCAAGCAAAGTGGCACCCGCAATAGCGATATTCTCCATATGTTTGCATGCTCAGGTGTTTACTTTTATGTCAGTTCCAATCAACTGGAAGAGGTGTGACACTTCGTGAGCCCGCTGATAACTGCTGCCCGTCAGCACTACAGTCCATCGTCTACGGCGGTCCAACCATCGCGTCATTTCAAGCATTTTTTACGACGAAGTTTGCTCGGACAGTTTTTCGTTCCACTCTTCACTGTCTACAGCATAGAAATTAGACAGTAAGAAGATTAATTTTTTCTTAATTTTCGTTACAAAATCGACATAATAAATATCTCTGATATTATGTTGCGCAGGAGAAAATCTTATGAAACATTCCGTGTCAATTACCTGCCTCAGTTTTATACTAGCTGGTGCCTACGACCTGCTTCGTGTTTGGAAAGAAGTTAGATTGGCAGCAGCCGGCATGTAATAACCATGGTGCACATATGTGACTCAAGGTTAATACCACACACTAACACAAGTAATCTGCGCAGGGTATTTATGGCTGCAAAGTTAAATATATAGACACATATGCCTTTGGTCGAAGTATGAAAATGCCTCAGATCGACCAATATCAACCTCTATATCTCCCACACCCCTATAGCTACAGACATGACACCACCATGGTGCACGGTGGGAGACTTGGGATTAATGCCACACACAATCACCAGCGGACTGCGCTGGGTAGTTCTGGCTGCAGAGTTAAATACAGCGACACACATGTCTATTTTTTATCAGGTTCGCCACTTTCAACCACCACGTCTACCTACACCCACAGTTACCGAAATGCAATCACCACTATACTTGATAGTTTTGGCTGCAAGGTGAAATATAGGGACACACACGTCTTTGATAGAAATAGGAGAATGCCCTACGTCGACCAGTTTCAAACACCACATCTCCAACACCCCAATAGAAATCGACATGCAACCACCATAGCGCACGATCGGAGACTATAGTTGTGGCAGCAAAGAGAAATATGCGGACACAAATGATTTTGGTTGAAATATGGAAATGTCCTAGATCGACCACTTTTAACCACACCGACCCAGCTATCGGCATTTGGTCAACTTTGTGTTCGATGGGAATCTCCGTGCTACTACCACGCACAAACACCAGTGATCTGTGCTAGGTAGTGGTGGCTGAAAAGTTAAATTTACGGGTATATACAGGGTGTTACAAAAAGGTACGGCCAAACTTTCAGGAAACATTCCTCACACACAAACAAAGAAAATATGTTATGTGGACATGTGTCCGGAAACGCTTACTTTCCATGTTAGAGCTCATATTGTGGACGGCTATGATACAGTACGCCATTCACCAGGGCTGCATCAGCGCATCAGGGATTCCATGCGACGGAGGGTGGATGCATGTATCCTCGCTAACGGAGGACATTTTGAACATTTCCTGTAACAAAGTGTTTGAAGTCACGCTGGTACGTTCTGTTGCTGTGTGTTTCCATTCCATGTTTAATGTGATTTGAAGAGAAGTAATAAAATGAGCTCTAACATGGAAAGTAAGCGTTTCCGGACACATGTCCACATAACATATTTTCTTTGTTTGTGTGTGAGGAATGTTTACTGAAAGTTTGGCCGTACCTTTTTGTAACACCCTATATATAAGATTTATCCTGTAATCCACTATACCTTTTTGAGAATTTAATTTTATACCAAACTAACTCGTACCCGCGACTTCGTACGCGTGGATTAAGAATTGTTTGCCAGAATTGAATATAGAAAGTTTTTGGTAACGAAGGATTGGACCCAAACAACACCGAGTCGGCATAATATGACAGGAAAGCTATCACTATATCATTCTTCCATCGAATCAGTCTCTTGAAGAGAATAAGTTTCCAACATATTTCTGTCACCATTCGATAAGGTCTCAAAATTTCGTGACTACAACTATTAAACATACCGGAGAAAATGACCTGTGCCTTTCATTCAGATGTTCTTGTCAAATTCCATCAACATCGATATAGCCATTTGGTCGTCAAAACGTAGCAAAAAGACAGAGACTTACTTCTGTATTTATAGTATTATTACTGCGGTTCAAACTCTCTCTCTCTCTCTCTGACTGCTAACAACCCCAGAGGAACCATTATAACGTAAAAAAGTGTACACCTACAGCATTGCAAGACTACCTACGATTTGCCTCGCATTGCACCCCTAACTTTGTGATATATACAGTATAACATTTAATCCGAATAACCTACGGTCCAGGCGTGACTCTTACGATCAAAAACAATTTTTAAAAATCTTAGCCTCCACGGATATTTGAACCGGAGACCACGACCCAAACATTTGTTATCAAGCGCTTTTACCACTGAGCTGTCTCACCGATACACCGCAAAAAGCAGTATACAGACGTCCATATCCAACGCGTCTGTCTATCGCCATTCAGTAGTATTTTGAAATTATGAGACAACATGTATTATTTATACAGATAATTTTTCAACCAAATGTAGAAAGTATTTTTCTCCTTGTTTCAAATGATAAGTGTGCTAAGTTTCATCGAGATCGGATGAAAACTGTGGATTTGTATGAAGAACAAACAAACAAAGAAACATACATACATTCATCTTTGTATATATAGATTTCACTTTGCAATTTTACTCCCACGAACGGCTAAACGTAATATCGATTTACGTTGAAGGTTACCGGTGTTCTATTATCTCTGTTGCTCAGCCACACTTGTAAGATATCCCTTTCCGTTAATCGACCTCTGCTGATTGTGGACTTTCTGTCGGTGAGGCAGCCTCTGGAGGGGTTCCAGCAGCTGCTATGCATACCTGCAGAAGGTTAAGATGTGTGTGTGTGTGTGTGTGTGTGTGTGTGTTTGTGAGTAGACGACATACTGCTTAGGGTAGGTCCTTAAACCACGTGGTCTGCTGTAATTAAATGACGGAAATAAGTATTCACATGCTGTTGAATGTTCCGTTCTTTATTTTAACTGAGACACATAATATGAATGAAAAACTACGTGGCATGGTCGGAAACCCCCTTAACGCCCCCAGGTAGCTCAGCGTAGCTTTCCATCCACCCCCCCCCCTTCCAGACTGAGCCACGTAGTTTATGCACGCTCCCTTAGCATTTAGTTCATAGTTTCCTCCCTGAGCACCTGTGCCCTACACAGTTGGCGCCTCGCCGCAGTTTCCGCGTCAAATTGAGAACCGGCACAGCGGCTAGGGCGCCTCGCCAAGTGGGCACACCAGACAACCAGCAGCCAACCACTGCACCAGAGGGGCGGCATGCACGCCGCTCCCTCAGTCTACATAAACTAAAAAAGCTCCTCCGTGGAGGAAAGTGGTCGGACGACTGTGACACCACGACTAGGCGACAATGTGGTGGACGTCCACGCCTCATCACAGAACGTGGAGGTCGGGGGCGACCTGTGGCAAAGTATCACGCTGGTGTAGACAGAGGTGCGTCGCAGCACACATGGTCACGTGGTACCGTGCTGCCCCAACGACATCGTCAGTCACGGCTACACTCGGTACAGTACCATCGAGGTAGGACCGTGGATGAATTGGAATGTAAAGTCTGGTGGGATGGACCACATTTATAGCTATCCAGACCGACAGTCGCGCCGGGAATATATCGCAAAACCATCTCAAAATAAAAACGTTGCTCAGTTTGGCTCACAACAAACATCAGTGATAGGCAAAATGATGGAGATGTTGACATGCAACTACATCAGAAATATCTGCGTGGAAAAAAACTGGTTTTCAAATCGACAACATGGCTTTAGGCAACGATTTTCATGTCAATCTTAGATTTAATTTACTTTAATTGCAATGGAGCACAGGCTCCGTTGGCAATTTCCCCACACACCCATCTTCCCCCTATCCTGCACCCACCTACATTTGCCCTCTACAAATTTTAACTTTAAATTCTTTTAATGTTTTCGGTAAGTTATTCATCATTCCCCTTGGTAACTCATTTAAATTCCTGACACCCTTACCTAAAAAAGAGAATCTTCCCACGCCCTTGTGCCTGAAATCGAGTGCCAGCTTGTGGTCATGGTCATCTTTTCCCTTCCATGAACTACTTTTCATACCTACTGCAATATCTTTCCATGCCTCATCGCCAGTATATACCCTGTACACTCCCATGACCCTCCTCATCCTCCTCCCGTCTTGCAATGAATCCCATTCCAGCTCCTTTATCATATCTGTCACTGATTGCATTCTGCGATAATTTCCAGAAACAAATCTAGCAGCTCTTTTTTGCACCCTCTCCAATTCCTGCATTTAATACTCAAAATGTGGATCCCATACTACACTACCATATTCGAGCAATGGTCTGACCAAAGTTTTGTAACCCAATTCCTTTACTTCTCTCGTGCATCCCCTCATCACTCTCTCCAACAAGTGCAAAATTTTGAAACCTTTTCCTACCACCTGTCCAATGTGTCCTGGCCACTTAAGCTTGTTATCAAATGTAATGGCAAGATATTTACATTTCAAGTCTTCAGCATGCAATTCTTTCCCCACCTTATATTCATAATTAATCTTTTTTTTCTTTGAGTATCTAATTAGCTGGCTCTTCTTTGCATTTATCTTCATCCAATGTTTACCAACCCAACTACGTAGATATCCTGTCCAGATCACCCTACAACTGTCAACAATCCTCTAACGTTTTGATTCTTTTATACAGCATTATGTGATCTGCAAACAATCTAATTTCAGATATTAAACAATCAACACAATTAGTCATTAGAATAATTAATAGCAATGTTCCCAATACGCTACCCTGCGGCACTCCCATTTTTACTTCTACTTCCTTTGATACCCCATTTCCTACCCTAACTTTCTGTTTTCTACCTTTTAAAAATTCTTCTACAGAGCAAATCACTTTCTCATCCATTCCAATAGTTTTTACCTTATTTACTTGCATTTTATGGCTTACTCTGTCAAACGCCTTAGACAGATCTAGTGCTACACTATCAATTTGGCTCTCTTGTCCATTTCATCTGAAATAGTAGTGTAGTGTAGTATGGGCCCCTCATTTTACGTATCAAATACAGGAGTTGGAGAGGGTGCAAAGAAGGGCTGCTAGATTTGTTTCTGGGAATTATCGCAGAATGCAATCAGTGACAGATATGATAAAGGAAGTGGAATGGGATTCATTGCAAGACAGGAGGAGGATGAGGAGGATCATGGGAGTGTACAGGGCGTATACTGGCGATGAAGCATGGAAAGATATTGCAATAGGTATGAAAAGTAGTGCATGGAAGGGAAAAGATGACCATGACCACAAGCTGGCACTCGATTTCAGGCACAAGGGCGTGGGAAGATTCTCTTTTTTAGGTAAGGGTGTCAGGGATTGGAATGTGTTACCAAGGGAAATGATGAATAATTTACCGAAAACTTTGAAAGAATTTAAAGATAAAATTTGTAGAGGGCAAATGTAGGTGGGTGCAGGATAGGGGGAAGATGGGTGTGTAGGAAAATTGCCACCGGAGCCTGTGCTCCATTGCAATTAAATTAAATTAAATTAAAAATATCTTGCATACATCCCACCAACCGGGATTCGCATGAATATCCTTGCCTGAATCCATGTTGCCTGCTTGAAAACCACTTACGTTCCTCACATATATTTCTGATGTGGTTGCATATCAATCTTTCCATTAATTTACCTACCACTGAAGTCAAACTGATTGGCCTGTAATTTTCGGCTCTATTTCTCACCCCTCCTTTATGTACCGGTACTACTATCGCACTTTTCCAGTCTTGTGGTAAGCAGCAAGTGTCTAGACTCAATTTAAATAATATTTCAAGATAAAGTACAATGTCACATCCGGCTATCCTTAAGATATCTGTAGTAATATTATCTGCACCAGCCCCCTTATGTTTTTTCAGCTTGCTTATTTCCTTCATGATATCTTCAGGATGAATTTTAAATTTTTTAGTATCTTCCTCTTTCTAATCGTATTGTTAAGCTCGTTCTCCAAATTAGACCTTCCCGTTTCTGATTCATTGTCCCTAATGCTCTCACTAAACCAGTTACTTAAAATCTCTGCCTTTTTCAAATCCTCAGTAACTACTTCTCCATCCTTATCTATAAGCGTCTCTACACCCTCCCTTCCCCTCAGTTTCCTGATTTAGCCATAGAAATTTCTAGATGTATCAGTCAGTGGTCCTCCTGCACTGACAATACTCTTCATAAACCCATCTTTAGCCACTTTCTTTGCTGTTATTAAGTCCTTGTTTAGTTGTTTCAAATGTTCCCTACTACCCTGCTGTCTCTTAACTGTGTTGTGTTCTCTTCGTACCAACCTCTGTAACCTCCTCACTTCCCTATTATAGTACACAGGTTCTCTACTTTTTATTTTCTGCTTTGGAATTAATTTTTCTTCCCCCTTTCTTATTATCTTCTTGAACTTTTCCCACCTTGACTCTACTGTACTTGTACCTTCCTTCCATTTGTTCTCTGAAATATCTCTTCAAATTTGTAATCTGTGCTTTTTTATAACTGCACCTATCTCCCGCTTCAATTATGGCTGAATCCTCTAATATCCATCAGAACTGCTTCGTGATCGCTTATCCCTTCAGTATGTGCAAGATATTTCAGATGAACTTCAAGTAACTTTTCCATCCAGACCAAAACAGGTGAAAGTAAATATGGTAGTGCCACAGGGTAGTGTATTGGGTCAGAGTCTAGGTATTTTGCAGATGATGTAATGGTATGGAATAGGATAAAAACAGGTGAAGACTGTGAACAGCTGCAGGGTGACCTGGATAGAATATCTAAATGTGTAGGTCAGCACGGAATGAAGATAAATGCCAAGAAGAGTCAGCTTATTAGGTACACAGATAAAAAAAACGAAAGGTTAATTACGATTATAGGGTAGGGTCAGAATTGCTTGTTGAAAGCTTGAAGTGTAAATATCTTGGCATACGTTTGATAACAAACTCAACTGGGCAGGTGGTAGGAAAAAGTAACAGAATCCTTCATTTACTGGAGAGGGTGATAAGAGGATGTACCGGAGAAGTTAGGGAGTTGCGTTAAAAAACTTTGGTCAGACCATTGGTTGAATATCCTGGTGTAGTATGGGGCCCACATTTTGGCTACCAGATGCAGGAGTTGGAAGGTAGGTAAAGAAGAGCAGCTAGATTTGTTTGTGCAAATTATCGCAGGACCCAGTCAGTAACTGATGTGATAAAGGAGCTGGACTGGAAGTCATTGGAGGAAAGGAGGAGGGTGAAGAGAGTACTGGGAATGTACAGGGCATATGTTGGTGATGGGGCTTGGAGGGATATTGGTCGAAGAATTAGGAATAGTGCATGGAAGGAGAAAGGCGACCATGACGACAAACTTGCGCTCGATTTCATGCTTAAAGGAGTGTGAAAATTTTCTTTTGTTGGTAAGGGTGTCAGGGATTGGAACAAGTTACCAAGTGAAGTGATGAATAATTTTCCAAAAACGCTTAAGGAATTTAAAATAAATTTTTTTAAATCTAAATATTAAATAGGGAAGGAATTTAAAATTACAACTGTAAAAGAAAATTTTAAAAATATTTATACAAAAAGGGGTAAATGGTTGACTGGGGAATTGCCACCGGAGCGTTAGCTCCATCGCAATTAAAATTAATAATAATTATTATTATTATTTACAGTATAACGGATTTCAGTACATGTGGTTAAAATGTAGTGTGTGATGGATACTAAGGACAAGTATCCAAGTATCGCGTTCCTATGTAATACCATTTTTGAGATAGACCCAGTAACAAAAACATTGTAAAACTGACAGCTTTGACGAATACTCGTTTCTCTAATCCAGAGTCAAACGAATTGAAAAGTATCTTACTCCCGTGCTTGTTGAGCTCAAAGCATCTGAACCAGTCACTTTGGGATTCGAAGAAAATGTACACACCGTTTACTTCTATTTAACTGCTTCGAATATGATTTAAATAAGTTTTAAATACGATATTTGGGATTCCATTCAACGAAACACGTATTATGTGCGAAGTTGAAGTGTGGAACGTATTTCGTAGATGTCTGTCGCAGATGGGAAGACAGCGGCGTTGTCACAACGTGAGGAATATTGTAATGTATATAAACTATCGTTGATTCTTGGAATTCGGAGTATATTTCTCTTTTGCTATAGACTTCAAGCCAAGATGGTCGCCACTGTAATACCTACAGTTTCTATACAGGAATAAACTTTGTACATCTTAAAATATAATTATTTTTCTTCTCACAACATTAACCCCGAATACCAACAAAAAATGCTGGCCGTGTTAAAATACGAGGGTGACCCAGAAACTAATGTAACACATTTTTTTTCTCAGCCCCCAAAAATGGTACGAATGCGAAACTTTAGATATGAATTCACTGAAGATTTCAAAGTGCGCGCGCAAAGTTTCCGTTTCTTCCGACAGATAGCGTACTTGCAGCAATGTTTCAACATGGCGTCTATGAGTGATGTACGTTATAAGCAGCGTGTCGTCATTGAATTTCTCACGACCCACTCACCGCCACACAGCGATGGAGAAAGGACATCCGCGAACGAGCACCCGATGGAGCTACAAGTAGCAGAGATGCTTCGCCAAGTGGAGGAATTAAGGAGAAGAAACCAGGACCCAAACCGGCTTGCCAACCAAATGAAGAGAGGCCTCTTCGGTGATCAAGGAGAAGAGAAGTCACAAGAAGAACCTACGTTGATGTCACAGCCCTCGTTGCCAGCTACTCCTGACTCTCAAGTTGGGGGCACGACCATCTCGCCCCCGCCTGAAGACATGGCCATTGACGAATACGAAGAAGTCAATGAACCACGAGAAGAAGAAGCCAACCAGTATATCCTCTGCGGCTACTAACGCAGCGTCCAACACAGCTTCGACGCCTGACGGACGACCTGGATGGGCGTGGCATCCGCCACTCCCCACAGACCCCCCCGACGACCAACCAAGATGGTCGTTCGGGGCCTGCCCGCTGATGTGCCAGAAGAGGTGGTAGCTGCCGAGCTCTCCAGCGGCGGCATCGTCGCCTGTGATGTCAATCAAATGCGCCGCCCAGGCACCGAGGAGCGTCTACCACTGTACACGTTTCAGCCTGTGGATCGTGTACCGCGGGAGAAGCGCTGAAGATCCATACTAGGACGCAAGGACCGACTCGAACCCAAGAAGCGGCCTCCGCTAGCCCTGGCACAGTGTTTCCGCTGCCAGGGTCACGGGCACATGGCCCGTGACTGCACCGCCGAGGAGCGCTGTGTAAGGTGCGCCGGAAAACACACAGTCGCTGAGTGCAGCGTCTCGCGAGACGGATTGCCCACCTGCTCCAACTGTTCCGGCTCCCACCCAGCATGCTACAACGGTTGCTCCATCAAGAAAAACCTGCGCGCCAACATGAAGGCGACACGCACCAACGAGTTGGTGCCCTCCACAAGCAACGATTCTCCCGGCCGACATCCAGCTGCGACCGGTTCTGAGCGACCCGCGAAGGCGAAGAAGCAGTCCGCAACTCACCATCTCCATCACCAGGCGGACTGCAAGCACCACGACAACTTCAGTGTCATCGTCCAGCTGCTACAACAGCAAACATTGCTAATGACTCAGGTCTTAGCAAACACAGCCACTCCGGGAACGACACACCTGAAGATGCCACCCACAGCAACGTCAACCAACAGCTGAACTGGAAGGAGATACGGGACCACCTGTAAGAACTTCCCCACACTCTGGGGGCAATGCTGCCCCAGATGATTTAGTGTCTGTTTGAATTTCTCATTGCGGAGCAAGAAACGGTTGGAATCATTCAAAAACGTTTATATGCATTTTATGGAGCATCAGCAGTCGACAGAAGTATGGTTAGTTGCTGGACAAAGAGGGTGAGGCCATCTGAAAGCGGTTCTGCAGATCTCCAGGACTTGGAGAGGTCGGGAAGGCCACCCACGGCTGTAACACCTGACAAGATGCAGCGTGCTGATGTGCTCATTCGCGGAGACCTACGCATAACGACTCGGCAGTTGGTGCGGGAGCTGTCACTCAGCAAAGGAAGTGCGGGTGTAATCGTCAGTGCTCTTGATTACATAAAAGTGTTCACGAGATTACCGAGGAACACAAAACTCTCAGGAAAAAAAAAAAATTCTTCTGAGTTGCTGCAACGTTTTGAAGCTGAGGGGGAAGCCTTCTTGTCCCGTATTGTGACATGTGATGAAACCGGGGTTCACCATTTTGAGCCCGAAACAAAACGGCAATCGATGGAATGGCGCCATCCTGACTCTCCACAGAAGAAAAAATTCAAGGCAACTGCTTCGTCTGGTAAGGTCATGATCACTGTGTTTTGGGACTGCGATGGTGTCATACTCATTGATGTGATGCCGAGAGGCACCACCATTAATTCTAAGGCACATGTGAACACATTAACCAAACTCAAGAAGCTCTTCCAGCGACTTGGATGCCATAACAACCCAGGTGATTTTTTGCTTCAACGTGATAACGCACGCCCTCACACAAGTTTGAGGACGTTGGAACACATCACCAAACAGGGTTGGACAGTGTTGCCCCATCCACCCTACAGACTTGACCTAGCTCCCTCAGTCTTTCACTTGTTTGGGCCATTGAAGACGCCATTCGTGGGACACATTTTGAGGATGCCGAAGAGGAGATTCACACAGGGAATAAATGGCTTCGTGAACAGAACAAGGAGTTGTACTGCCAGGACATACACGCTCTTGTGTCTCGCTGGATGAAGGCTATAGAACAAGAAGGAGATTACGTGAAAAAATGGGGAATATAGAAGAAACATCATTCTTTTTTGTGTATAAGTTTCATTGTGTTCAATAAATAATTGTTGAAGAAAAAAATGTGGTGGATTAGTTTCGGGGCCACCCTCGTATAATTGGACAACGTTCTGATCCGAAAGATTACAAGGTCGACTTACCAGGCAGGATCGATCAGTTAACTTTCGTGTCAGGAGCTGTTATTACTATCAGTTTTAGTCCTTACTTTTCTCTCCTTTAGACTGAAATTAATTGTAACGTTATTACAAATAAAATTTCCTTTTTCTCTTCAACGTCGTACATAATACACTCCTGGAAATTGAAATAAGAACACATTGACGCCGGTGTGTAAGACCCACCATACTTGCTCCGGACACTACGAGAGGGCTGTATAATCAATGATCAAACGCACGGCACAGCGGACACACCAGGAACACCAGTGTTGGCCGTCGAAGGGCGCTAGCTGCGCAGCGGTTGGGCACCGCCGCAGTCAGTGTCAGCCAGTTTGCCGTGGAATACGGAGCTCCATCTCAGTCTTTAACACTGGTAGCATGCCGCGACAGCGTGTACGTGAACCGTATGTGCAGTTGACGGACTTTGAGCGAGGGCGTATAGTGGGCATGCGGGAGGCTGGGTGGACGTACCGCCGAATTGCTCAACATGTGGTGCGCGAGGTCTCCACAGTACATCGATGTTGTCGCCAGTGGTCGGCGGAAGGTGCACGTGCCCGTCGACCTGGGTCCGGACAGCAGCGACGCACGGACGCACGCCAAGACCGCCGCATCCTACGCAGTGCCGTAGGGCACCGCACCGCCACTTCCAGGCAAATTAGGGACACTGTTGCTCCTGGGGTATCAGAGAGGACCATTCGCAACCGTCTCCATGAAGCTGGGCTACGGTCCCGCGCACCGTTAGGTCGTCTTCCGCTCACGCCCCAACATCGTGCAGCCCGCCTCCAGTGGTGTCGCGACAGGCGTGTATGGAGGGACGAATGGAGACGCGTCGTCTTCAGTGATGAGAGTCGCTTCTGCCTTGGTGCCAATGATGGTCGTATGCGTGTTTGGCGCCGTGCAGGTGAACGCCACAATCAGGAATGCATACGACCGAGGCACACAGGGCCAACACCCGGCATCATGGTGTGGGGAGCGATCTCCTACACTGGCCGTACACCTCTGGTGATCGTCGTGGGGACACTGAACAGTGCACGGTACATTCAAACCGTCATCGAACCCATCGTTCTACCATTCCTAGAACGGCAAGGGAACATGCTGTTCCAACAGGACAATGCACGTCCACATGTATCCCGTGCCACCCAACGTGCTCTAGAAGGTGTAATTCAACTACCCTGGCCAGCGAGATCTCCGGATCTGTCCCCCATTGAGCATGTTTGGAACTGGATGAAACGTCGTCTCACGCGGTCTGCACGTCCAGCACGAACGCTGGTCCAGCTGAGGCGCCAGGTGGAAATGGCTTGGCATGCCGTTCCACAGGACTACATCCAGCACCTCTACGATCGTCTCCATGGGAGAATTGCAGCCTGCATTGCTGCGAAAGGAGGATATACACGGTACTAGTGCCGACATTGTGCATGCTCTGTTGCCTGTGTCTATGTGCCTATGGTTCTGTCTGTGTGATCATGTGTTGTATCTGACCCCAGGAATGTGTATATAAAGTTTCCCATTCCTGGGACAATGAATTCACGGTGTTCTTATTTCAATTTCCAGGAATGTATTACTACCCTATCGCTAGCAACAATAACCCCTCTCCAAAGATACTGTATTTCTGAACATATGAATCTCTGTGAGTAATCGCTACTCTTTTCCCTGTTAATTCTATACACATTTGTTTCCTTAATTATACTTATACAAGTGATCGCCCAGCGATCGAAATTCGACCGTAATTCATTAAGTTGCTTAGTTTCTTTCATGAAAGAGTAATAATCTAGTAATTCTCTGCATTACCTAAAAAATGTATGCCAAATTTTAGCTTCCAATCTAACCATAGCAAATGATGAAATGTATTTATCGATGGTTCATTTGAATTCAAAATATTCATTTTGACTTAAGGCCGGAAAACTGCTTTAGCTTGAAGTGTCACGCTAATTGCGACATCATAAAATGTTTAATTACTTTAAATTATTAAAAACTTATCAATTATTAATATTTATCATGAGGGATTTGAATTGATCAGCAAGGCACCAATTTAAAATTACTATTTATTGGATCACGTACATGGATTGATTAATTAATTAAACGTGATTCAGAGATGCGATTTCTTATTATAAACTGTCCGGCATATATTGTTTTTCATCAGGGTCGTTACTGGGCTAGTGGACGCACGCAATACACACAATACCGTATGGTTTCTCCTGCGACGGCAGCTGCGGGCTTCTTGTGATGACAGCGGCGGTCGGGTCTGTGGTGGCGCTTCTTGCGACACGACTGCGGGAAGTGGTCTCCTCAGCTCATGGGTGGCGTCGTTCGCCTCACGTTCGACGCAGCACAGACGTAGAGTGACCCCTCAAGCAGCTAGGACGCAGTCTAGCGTCGAACCTGCTCCCTGCGGACTGGAAGGCTCTCCCAGCAGAAGCGCGAACTCACACTTTCACTCGCGTCTTATATTCCAACGTCCGGCCACGTACCGCCACGAGGTGTCCACCTGTGTGGCCTCCAAGCGAGTGTCCCCCACCCCATCCGCTTAGCTGTCCAGCGGATTCGGGGAAATACGAGGGGTTGCCACATTCCTGTGGGCGACAGCTACCTGTCTGCATCTCGCTGCAGCCTCACAAATCCGTTAGCCAACTTTACGTGGCTGCAACATTACACGGCTGTAATGTGTCATTACATAGCCCACTTTCCCCGGAAAATTTAAAAATTTGCGTCCATAAAATTTTTAAATTTATTAGTACACGATCACTTCCTCGATAATTAGTTCGTCCGACACTGAACATAGTCTCTCACACCTTGCACTGGTCATGACATTTATACAGTTGATCTAGCAACATCTCTGAATTACGTATCTTATTTACATTCTTAATAGTACAACTTGCGAGGTAAATTTTCTCGCTCCCATTAACATTTTTATATTTTAACATGAATTATAAATCGTGCCTTGTTGCAAATTTACAATCACAGAAGGTAATATTGACTCGACGGGGTTTGGCAAGATGATTTTTTTTTTTTTTTTTTTTTTTTTTTTTTCAGTCTAGCACCCCGTGATTCGCCAGTATCAATGGCTCAGATTCACACACTCAATTACTCATACTAATTCTACAGTTAGTCTACAAAATAATTAGAGAACTTGTTAAAGGAATTTATCTATTCTACTTACTCATGCACTAGTGTAATTCTATTTCTACAGGATAATAATTATTTACAGGATGTGGATCAGTTAGCTTTGACTTCTTCAACAGCATTGGAATGGCAACATGATACATCTAGTATGGTTCCTTATTCCTCGTCTATCGATGAAACTGATAGCATGGTGCAAAGTTGGAAGCATGTAGTTTTTATTTCTATCTCCGTTATCGATAGTTAACATTTCAAGCCACCTTGGGGCATAAAACGAGGAATTGGGAAAGAATGTCTTGAGTCGACGGTTAGCTTTGCGGGTTTCCTTAACTATCTTTTAATTTCAGCGGCTCCATTTCGCCCTGACACATTTTTTTAGAAACCTTTACTCTCACGAGAGCATTTTTCTTTCACCTGTCCGTCATTTCAACGAAACATACGCAGCTAGACCAGATTCTATAAGTAATCTATTTCCAGGAATTCTTATGGACTTATTTCGCCATTTACTGTTAGTCCCGGTGGCACTGTAAGCTGAAGTTTGACTGACGGTACCAGTGCAGTTTGCTCTGCAATCCTGCAGAACCTTTTCGACGACTTATACATTTTAATTCAAGCGGAAACCTCTCTGCAGCTAACGTATCTCTCAAATGTCGACCAAAACCTTCCTTTTAACCACTCAATGCAAAAATATTCGTGTGACTTTAGACACAAACAAGACACCTTGCTTCTAGCTTTTAACATACTCGGGGTTCTAAATCTGATATTACCATTAAAGTATTACATTAATTTTGATTTAAGTTATTCTTCTGATGAGATTACAATACAAGATTTACCGTACCACATCTCTAAGTAAGATAGCATTAACAAAATATATTATTATGTACAGAATGTGGTCTTGAAATACAAACTCACGTGACCTATACATGGCAAGTCCGTCTTCATTTTATACAAACCAATGTCTCATTTTAACTTTTAGCAGTTGTTTTCATCTTCCCGGTATATCTTAAATACGAATTCTTTCGATATGTTCTCACAGATTACGATTGTGGTAATCTTGCAATAATTTCCGTGCAAACAATGGAAATATTTTAGCTTTCCTTTCAGTGCACAATGGTACCTCATGTATACAAATGAGTGGCCACATTTCACCATGGGACGAATGTTTCGATATGCAATAGGAATCCCTGAACATTGATATTATTTATTATAAATGTCACACTCGACTGAACACACATTCGTGCGGCAGCCTAAGTTTGGAATGGAATTTATCCATCCACGAGCAGGAGTGATTTTCCGCTGCTTGTGTGAAATGATCAAATCAGCTGATAGCTGCTCTGTCTCGATCTGCAAAATGTAATACCAATCTCTCCTTTCCCAACCAAAAACTGACTTCCTAAAACGTTGACGGCTTATTGTCCGACGAGGGTTGGTGGTTGCTGCTAGTGGGTTTTGATTCTGATTATGCTCAGAGAAAACTGCGAAGGAAGTTCTATGATTAGAACCTCTCTTACTTTCTGTGCATGCATAAATGTCAGTTTTAACTTCAGGGGAGTTCTGGCTATCTGTTTTGACTTTATCAAGAGCCTCAATTGTGACCGGAATGGAAATTTCTAACCGCTCATGTTCACCTACCAACACCTTCTCTGGCAAATTAGCTTTATTGTCTTTCGCCTCCAATTCTAGTGTATGGCTTGTGTGTTGTGTTTGCCTAATTTCTTTCTTAATTGACTCACCGCAATAACCAGTTTCTTGCGTAATGATTTTGCGGAGCTCAGTTTGTGTCTCAGTGAGCTTGCTGTTCAATTCCTCCCCTTGAGATCGCACAGTTAAATTTAACTCTTTTAAGAAGGCCATGACTATCCCCAAATCTGGTTGTTTAGGGTTGGCACTGTCCTCACGAACACGCGTGTGATCGGAAGGCGGCGGAAATGCCATGCTCTCTTGATTTTCGAAACTATTTAGTAGAATTTAGTGGTTCCATCCCTGCACTTTTTTAAGACACAACCATGTTGACAAGTGCCACCACTAATTGTGGACCCACTTCATAACCACATGAACAAACTACATTTTGCAAATGATTTCCAAAACAAATACAACACAGAGATTACCACTCAACTAATCAGCAACAGAAACAACGACGAAAATGAACTTCCCTGCAAAACAAAACATCACCATATTCTACCACATGCATATAACTACAATATGGAACAAACAAGACATATATTCATTCATTCTGCCATAGATACGGGACGATATCACCGGATATGCCATCTGAAATTATTAACATGACAGTGTTCTTCACCACAATTAATGTTTGGGGTAAAATTTTGAAAATGGGAATGATTAAATTACTTGAATTATCAATTATTAAATCTCAACTGTATTGCCTTAATTATTAATTATCGGTAATTATAATTATCGGGCCCCACGTGATAAGCGCCAAATGAAGTGTCACGCTAATTGCGACATCATAAAATGTTTAATTACTTTAAATTATTAAAAAAACTTATCAATTATTAATATTTATCATGAGGGATTTGAATTGATCAGCAAGGCACCAATTTAAATTACTATTTATTGGATCACGTACATGGATTGATTAATTAATTAAACGTGATTCAGAGATGCGATTTCTTATTATAAACTGTCCGGCATATATTGTTTTTCATCAGGGTCGTTACTGGGCTAGTGGACGCACGCAATACACACAATACCGTATGGTTTCTCCTGCGACGGCAGCTGCGGGCTTCTTGTGATGACAGCTGCGGTCGGGTCTGTGGTGGCGCTTCTTGCGACACGACTGCGGGAAGTGGTCTCCTCAGCTCATGGGTGGCGTCGTTCGCCTCACGTTCGACGCAGCACAGACGTAGAGTGACCCCTCAAGCAGCTAGGACGCAGTCTAGCGTCGAACCTGCTCCCTGCGGACTGGAAGGCTCTCCCAGCAGAAGCGCGAACTCACACTTTCACTCGCGTCTTATATTCCAACGTCCGGCCACGTACCGCCACGAGGTGTCCACCTGTGTGGCCTCCAAGCGAGTGTCCCCCACCCCATCCGCTTAGCTGTCCAGCGGATTCGGGGAAATACGAGGGGTTGCCACATTCCTGTGGGCGACAGCTACCTGTCTGCATCTCGCTGCAGCCTCACAAATCCGTTAGCCAACTTACGTGGCTGCAACATTACACGGCTGTAATGTGTCATTACAAGCTTTATGAAACATGCGCATTTAAATGTATCTACCAAATAATTTCGTCATTTTGTGTGTTTGTTATTTAAATTGGTTCTATTATCATTTTGAATTTTCACGCAAATAAGAATTCCTTATTTCTTGTCTCTCTCTCTAATGAAATTACTGAAATTAAAAAATCAAAAGACACTTAACCAAAGTTTAACATTTTAAATAATCAAATGACCATATAGTATCTGGCAGAATCACTACATCCGTTTTCAAATTATTCCTTTCATAACTTCAAACATTAATCTCTACTTTATCTGAGTCCAAAGACCACAGAGTGTCTCAATGCGGGGAATTCACGTAAGAACGTTGGCTCCGATCCTATTTCACGCGCACACACACGTTCGCAAATTAATTTTTTATTTTAATAATCTATTTGTAATATGTATTAAGTATGCTTATTATATTTTTGGGTGGGGTGGAACATTCTCCACCAGTGAAAAATTGTTACTGACATGTTGAAATTTGAATTAACTGTTTCCTTATAGTGTCCTCTTCACGTTTAGCACACTCCTTTTCCGGAAATGTTGCCACGAATTACATTAAAAATGCCGAAATATGGGATGCTCCGCAACCGCGAAATGTTAGCAGCACTGTAAAAATGACACAAAAATTTTCGGTACACGGATCATATCACAACCTAAATAGGTTCGTTTTGTCATAGTGATCATGGTTAGGTTGAAATTCGGCCTGGACCAAGAGTAAAAATTTACGGGAAATTCGTTCTGCGCAGTCCATGTCGCGAACCAGAGACAAACTGCGCATTTGTTTACAACTGAAGCAATCGATTATCTCTGATTTCTTATATCGATTCCAAGGTTTGTAAAATATATTATATATAATTTTAGCTTTATGTATTTCTTTAAGTTCCTCCGTTCGCCCAATATTCTGGCCGCTAGCTGCGCTATCTACCAGCCCTCAAAATGTTGCTTCTTGCTTCTATATAAGTTCAGAGATTAATTTCTACTTATTTGTTTTACCAAAGAAGACAAAGTAAGGCCGCTAGCTGCGCCATCTACCAGCCATCTGAGCGAACTACGTAGGCGAGCGAGCGTTTTATTTTACTTAATTTAATGTATTTGTAACGCATATTATATATAGATTTTAGCTTCCTTCACTTCTTCTCCATATAATCTATAACTATGCCAAATCTCACACATCTCCGTGCGCGCAATATTCTTAAAAATGTAACATAAGTTTTCGCTTAGCGTATTAATATATAGATAATTTACACCCTTAATATTTCGATCATAATTTATAAAATCTATTTCAGCTGTCTCTCGCTAATTGTATTTTAAGGGCTTGCTATGTTACGGCTAGACAGAAATAGGTCACGTAGTTCCTTTGGTTATCGGAAAAGGTGCCGAAGTGGCTGGAGTTACACTGGCACAGAACGAGAAGAGACAACTTTGTAAGACGCGTCCCGAGTGTATGTGTGACCTGACCTCTGGTGAGACCCCGAAAAGTGGAGCGCGCTGCCACGTGGCTCGGCCGCGCTGACCCGGTCACTCCAGCGATCAATCACAACACCTCCACTCAGCTGCTCACTACGATAGACATATTTTTATTTTTAACAAGCAAGACCTTTTTTTCTCTGGATTCACCTGTCAGGGTGGTACTTTCCCCATTATTTATTATTTATTTATTATTTATTTTTTTTATTTTATTTAATTTCAACGGAGCACAGGCTCCGGTGGCAATTTTCCTACATCCCCATCTTCCCCCTTATCCTGCAGCCACTTACATTTGCCCTCTAAAAATTTTATCTTTAAATTCTTTTAACGTTTTCGGTAAATTATTCATCATTTCTCTTGGTAACTCATTCCAATCCCTGACACCCTTACCTAAAAAAGAGAATCTTCCCACACCCCTGTGCCTTAAATCGAGTGCCAGCTTGTGGTCATGGTCATCTTTTCCCTTCCATGCGCTACTTTTCATACCTACGCCAATATCTTTCCATGCCTCATCTCCAGTATATGCCCTGTACACTCCCATGACCCTCCTCATCCTCCTCCTGTCTTGCAATGAATCCCATTCCAGCTCCTTTATCATATCCGTCACTGATTGCATTCAGCGATAATTTCCAGAAACAAATCTAGTAGCCCTTTTTTGTACCCTCTGCAACTCCTGTATCTGATACGTAAAATGTGGGTCCCATACTACACTACCATATTCGAGCAATGGTCTGACCAAAGTTTTGTAGCCCAATTCCTTTACTTCTCTCGTACATCCCCTCATCACTCTCTCCAACAAGTGCAGAACTTTGAAACCTTTTCCTACCACCTGTCCAATGTGTCCTGCCCAGTTAAGCTTGTTATCAAAAGTAATGCCCAGATATTTACATTTCAAGTCTTGAGCAAGCAATTCTTTCCCCACCTTATATTCATAATCAACCTTTTGTTTTTATTTGTCTATCTAATAAGCTGACTCTTCTTATTCAATTTATACCAGGAAGAAATTATTGTAAAATGCTTAAATGGAAAAAGAGGAGTGCGTATTAGTGGCAAGAGAGTAGAGTGCATACGATTTGCTGATGAGATGGTATTGTAGGCAGAAAGCGAACAAACTCTAGACAGAATGCTGAAAGATCTAGATGATGCTTGTGAACAGTTTCGATGAAAATCATTACAACAAAAACTAGAGTACGGTGATTGAAAAAGGAAGGAAACTAATAAATATTAAGATAGGGCAAGCTGATATCAGCCAAGTAAGATCGTTCAAATATCTTGGAATCACTATCACTGAAGACTTGAGATGCCACCAAGAGGTAAAAACTCGCATTTCCGTAGCTAAGGAAGCATTTAATATTAAAACTAGACAAAGCGCTCACGAAAAGACTCGGCAAATGTTTCGTATGTAGTGTGGCTCTGTATGGGGCAGAAACGAGGACACTGAGGCGAGAAGACGAAAAACTGTTACAAGCGAGTGACATGCGGAGGAGAGTGGAGAGGATAAAGTAAGTGATGTCGAAGTGATGCATAGGGTTAGTTAATGGAATAAACTACTCCAAGGCATAAAAGAGAGAAAGAAGAACTGGATGGGACACTTACTGAGAGGGAAGTGCTTGCTAAAAGAGACCTTACAAAGACCAGGAGAATAAGAGGAAGAAGGAGGTGCAAGATTACAGACAACATCAGAGAAAACGGCAACTACATGGAAATGAAGAGAAGGGCAGAATACAGAAGAGCAAGGAGAGCAGTCAAGTGAAAACCTGCCTCAGGGCAGAACACTGATTATGAAAAAATTGATACTTTGTTGAATTTTTGTTTTGGCTTGTATAAGATTGTAACAAATTTGACTAGTATGCCTCGTGCAGGATCAAATTTGGCGGTTGAGGGTTAACTATATATATTTTCGAAATTTTTATGATTGCCTTCAAACATTTTCACTTTTTTGCCTCTTCTCATTTTTTTCCGGAGCTGTTTCTGAAATTTTTAGAAATAAGGTTTTGTATGTGTGTGTGTGTGTGTGTGTGTGTGTGTGCAAACACTACATGGTATGCTCTAATATTTGACATCTCAAACTTGAAAATTGTTTTGTTTTTTAATGGTTATACGTCTCGCCGACCTTGAGTTCGTAGAGGCGGAAAGGAATTTGACCATGGCTATTTAAGGAACCCGTACCTGTCTGACCGATCTTTGCTCGGTAACTTTCGATTTCTGTTCAGCATGTAAGATTTTGCGTGAAGTTTGATTAAAGTTAAACGTTTTTGTTGGAAGCTTCCTAGGCATTTTTAAAGGTACAATTCCTTGCTCTGACAAAAGAGGAGCTTAACAAACAGCGGTAGCCTTACTGGTACCTCAAACTTCTGAGAGAGGAGTTTAGACGCTAATGACCCCGATGTCGACGCGCCCTAAAGCTACGAGATGAGTTAAGAGACACGAAATACAAGAATTGCTTCTCTCTCTCTTTCTCTTGGTAAAATCGTGTTACAAACTTAAAATCAAAACGTTACCGTCTACATATGAAATTTTATCAAAATCGCTAGAGACATTTCACAGATGGTCCTGTTTACCATCTCGTAAATTGTTTTTAAACAAAAATCCTATTATTTTGTTGAACAGAAATCTTAATACTAATCATGGATTAATTAATGGTGCAAGATTACTGGTAATTAATTTAAACAAGTACATCATCAGCACTAAATTCATTCACTCCGATAAAACTATTCTCATACCTCCCATTAACCTCACCCCTTCTGATCAAATCGTGCCTTTTAAGTTGATAAAACAATTCCCAATAAAAGTAACGTTCGCGACGACCATTAATAAAGCACAAGGTGAGGCGCTTCAAAGCGCAGGATTGTATTTACCAGAACCTGTTTTTTCGTATGGACATCTGTACGTGCTTTTTCATGAGTTCATTGATTAAATCAATATTTATGTTTGTTTTAAAGACACATACGGTGAAAAAGTAAGCGATAACATCATAACTGCTAATATTGTTTTCAAAGAAGTTATGTAAATTAAAGAAGTTTGAAAAAAAATCACATCTGCAACAGCCAATATCCTGTTTTTAATATCTAGTTTTTAAATGTTTTACAGTTAAACAAGCTGTATGACAAAGAGTTTTTACAATAAAAGTGATATTTATTACTACTTTTTAAAATAAGTTACTTTTAATTAATAAATATCCTAGCATTTACTTATTTTCACATTATTATATTATCATTCGGTGACTGACCACGATTCTGTGCGAAATATTCGCATGGGTCAGCTAGCATACAAAAATAGTTCGTTTAAAGATATAAGAGTTGCTTGTTGTAACCAAAGAGAAACTAACTGTCAGTAGGCTTTCCGGTACCTAAAACGTCTGCGAGATGCCGTTAGAACCTTTTACGAGATACCAAATACAAAAATTGTTCGTATTTTGTAAAATCGATTTTTTGCAGTGAAGTCGCCTATTTGGATAAACTTAAAATCCAAGTCGTTAGATCCGTCTCCGAGATACCAAATATATATATGTATACAAGAGCTGCTCGCTTAAGGATATGAGAATAGGATTGAAAGCTCGGATGAAGGTGGCCGGAGGGGCATGAACACAGGTCCCGCCGTCCCTAGGCGATGAAGTCGCCGCTAGGCGCGCTGAAGTTTTCCACTCGGCTGGCCGTCTATCGCCTGCTGTTAAAACACTGCCACGTCGCGCCATCGCGAGCTCGCGTTATGCAACAAGCAGCAAATCTCCTCCGCAGGCATCGTCTCTCTCATACTTCTCATACTTATAACCTCGAGTACTTTTAAAGACAAAAGCCACGCATTTTTTATGTTCAGCGTTTTCCTGTCTGACGGTACTAAAATGCACGACAATATTTGTCTCTAAATGATTCGACTACACAGTTACACATTGCAGTGCTCGACATTTGTCGTACCATTAGGTCAGCCAATAAGAGCGTATCTTTCTAGAAATGGCACAAACCGGGCAATCAGTAAACGACGAATTGAATGAGTTCTACCTTCCGATGCTTTTTGGGATTAGGATTTAATGGGTAATGTGTATTTTATTAAGTTCTTTTCTAAAGTTCCTTCTGTTCATCCTTACTGTAATACATACAAATTACTCTAAAAAATGTAATTAGTACCTAGAGTAACATTCAAAATCCGCAAAAAAAAATATTCGCGATTAATATCAACTTCCGCTACACAAATATAACGCTAAAATAAACATTTGCAATCATTTTGAATAGCTGGTACAAACGGTTAAAACTTAGCTTAGTCCACAACCCGAAGGTTGGTTGGATCCTCCCGAAGGAGGCATACTAAGCCATTGTGTCAGAGATAGGACGGCCAGTTCCTTTCCTCTGGGACCTACAGTTTAACGTCGAATCCGAACCACGGAACGTCCTGGCATAGCTCATATGATCAAACACAACTCTCACAATTCCCGCGCCTCAGACTAAAAGAAAAGTTAAAACGGTAATAGTTGACGAAATGGTTGCATACTTTTGAGTGAAAATTCCCCCACCCGTCTACTTTTGCCATTTATTAATTTTAATTTAATGTAACTTTAATTGAAATGGAGCAATTACTTAAAAAAGAGACTCTTCCTACGCCCTTGTGCCTGAAATCGAGTGCCTTTCCTGTACCGATAATACTCATCATAAACCCATATTTAGCCACCTGCTTTGCTATTACTAAGCCCTAGTTTAGATGCTTTAAATATTCGCTAGTACCCTGCTGTCTTTAACTCTGTTATGTTCTTTTCGTACCAACCTGTTTAACCTCCTCACCTTCCTATTATAGTACGTAGCTTCTATACTTCTCTTTATTTACTGTTTCGGAATAAATAGTTCTTCCCCCTTTCTTACTATCTCCTTGAACTCTTCCCACCTTATCGCTAATGTACTTGTTGCATCCTTCCATTTTCTAAAAGTTTCCGTGAAATATCTCTCCAGGTTCCAAATTTGTTCGTTTTTATAGTTGTACCTATTTCCCCCTGAATCCTCTAATATCGATCAGAACTACTTCGTGATCACTTATTCCTTCAGTTACTTGACACCCGATAAGGTTATCATCCGGCTTTATAAGGAAGATATCCGAAATATTTTGTCCCTTTGTGTTCTGCTCTACCACTTATGTAAATCCTCCTTCCCCTATTAAGGTATTTGCAAATCTCTATTTCCTTGTCTTATTAACCTTATTTCCTACCCAGTTTACACCTGGTAAATTTAAATCCCCGCCAATAGTGGTCATTCTAAATCTGAAGTATGAATTTAATTTCTCCCCAAGAGCTTCATCTTCATCGGTCATTTTTCCACTGCGGTAAGCAGCCAACACCCTGAGTTTTTCTTTTTTTCTTACTCCAGAAATCTACGCCAAATAACTCATGGTCATGATCTATAAACACCAGTGAACTGTGGTAGTTTTTGCTAACCAGTATGAAAACTCCTCCACCAATTGCTCCTCTGTCTGCGGTACACTCTGTAAACCCCATACTTCTTCTTTTAACCAAGACTCTACCCCAGTAATTAACGAGACGGCCGCACGGTGTGTGACATTGAGACTCGCACGCAATTAGCGAAGAGCTGACGTAATATTTGTTCGGCTGTTTAGCAGCAGGATGCCAAAGTGCCAGAATGCAGGTCACAGAATCACTACTACTGTACCCAGGAATATGAATTTGTTGAGGAGGTTAGATTCGCAGTATGATGCATGAAGGATTATGCGAGGTGAGATGTTCTGAAAGGGAGCACCATTCACTACACGAACATCACAGGAGTTGAAATGATGTATTGAAACGGAGCTGTTATTGTGTGGAGTATTATATCGTGATGACACATTCCATTTTGATAGGCTGTTTGTGCAAAGGAAAAGAGATTACAAAACTTTCAGTGCACTCCGAGACAAAACAGAGGCGACCTGATGTGACTGCGTCATGTTTATGAATGAAATATCTTCAAGACTGAATGGTCTTAGTAATACACAATTGTTTCACCGAAGCGTGTACATTTTGGAGATTCTGTTTATATGTGCAGGAGTGCACTGACTCCTTCCTTCACATTATTCAACCATTTTTTCCTCGCATTAAAGCATTATTATTTAACTTCTTCACGGAGCTACTGTGTAATGACTAATAATGTGCCTCCAGCGTTTTCGTCTCTCAAATTCTTAAACTGGAATGCCAACGGAATTAAATCTAAGCGACAAGGTCTTCTTGAGTTTCTGTCCAGACACAAAATAGACATTGCTTGTATTTCCGAAACACATCTACTTTCACAAGAGCGCTTCACCATTCCAGGATATTCTATCTATAGGGAAGATCGTATTGCTGCTACCGCCTCCGGCGGAGTTGCGCTATTTATCAAAAGGAACATCTCCCACCATCCCATCTTTCTGGCAACATTGTCTAACTTAGAAGCTTGCGCAGTCAAGCTCTCTACGCGGAACGGACAATCCCTAACCATCATAGCCGCGTACAAACCGCCATAGAAACGTCTCGAACAGCAAGACTTCAGTACATTATTCACAACGACGTCTCCCACTATACTAATGGGAGACCTGAATAGTAAACACGCCCTCTGGGGATGTAGAGTTACCACACCTAATGGTCCTCGCCTTCTACAGGCAGCAAATGACTGCGCATTCCATATACTCAGCCCAGACCAGCCAACCTATTATTCCTATAACCCTCACGTACTCCCAGACATTCTCGACCTAATACTAGTTAAACAAATTTCCCATCCTATTCATACGCAAGTGCTACCCGAACTCGATTCTGATCATTGCCCAGTAGTAGCCACTTTCGAAATAAAAACCCCCACCTACTAACTTAGACCCTCACTTCTAATGGGGCGCGTTGACTGGACTAAATTTCAACGTCATCTCCGAGAAGATCTTCACCCTAATATTCCTCTACGAAATACAACCGACGTTGATACGGCAATTTCACAGTTCACCGCAAGTATAATATCCTCTCTAAAGGCAGCCTCATCAACCCCTCCACGGCCAGCTAGACCAATTTCTTACCACAAAACCCTACGGTTGGAAATTGTGAACCTGCTCCAAGCCAAACATCGCATGAGAAGGCTATGGCAAAACCAACGACTACAGTGACAACGTGCTCGTCTCAACCAACTAAACCGCCAAGTCAAGCTAGCTCTGGACTCATACCGTTTCCATACTTATCAGCGCCATCTCTCAAGTATCTCTCCTCACGACGGCACTCTGTGGAAGGAGACTAAAAAGATCCTTCGCGAACCCCTCACTATACCCCCGCTCCGACAAGGAGCCATCTACTTAACCAGCCATGAAGAAAAATGTGAACTGCTTGCTGATCACTTCCAATGATCCTTCACTCCAAACACAGCGCACGACGAACAATCAGCAACTGAAATAGAGAATCTTCCTCATTTTTACCCCACCGCTCCCCTGCCAATATCGTTTACCTCACCCTGAGAGATCCGTTTCTTTCTACACTCGCTTGTTTCCAAAAAAGCCCCCGGCCGCGACCAAATTCCCAACGTGGCGCTCAAACATTTACCTGATAAAGCTACAGCCTTCCTAGCATCCATATTCAACGCACTACTCCGCCTTGGTTATTTTCCATCCTCCTGGAAACACGCGGAAATAATTGTTTTCCCCAAACCCGGCAAACCCACCAACCAACCACCCAGTTACCGACCAATAAGTTTACTTGCGGCTCTATCTAAAATATTCGAAAAAATCATCAAGAAACGCATATGCAAATTCCTCAGACAGGCTTCAGTCATACCCATGTATCAGTTCGGATTCCAAACACATCACTCCACCACCCACCAACTCCTCCGCATCACCGAAATCATAGCACGAGCTTTTGAAACTAAACAACACGCGGCCGCCGCCTTCCTAGACGTTACGCAGGCTTTCGACAAAGCGTGGCATGCAGGACTGTTATATAAACTGCGCAACATTGGACTTCCCGATTACTTGTACAGAATCCTCCACAGCTTCCTACTCCGACGCACCTTCTCTGTAAAAATTGATTCAGTCACATCCACTCCCCGTCCTGTCTTAGTGGTGTTCCTCAAGTCTCTGTCCTCGGACCAACACTCTTCAACATTTATATCTCTGATTGCCCCGATCTGACCACTTCAGCCATAGCAATGTACGCCGACGACACAGCACTGTTCACCTCCCACGAAGATATTCAAACAGCTGTTCGCAACCTTCAAGCGGCCCTTACTGCCATAACTAATTGGTTGAACATGTGGCGCATCGCACTGAATCCAACTAAGTGCGAAACTATGATCTTCACTCTCCGACGCCCAGCTCAACCAACTACGATCGTTATCAACGGCACACCTGTACCATGGAAACGTCCAGACGAGACCGTCAAATACCTGGGAGTTCATCTGGACCGACGACTCACCTGGAACGCCCACATCAACTCCAAACTCAACCTCGCATACTCCCGGCTCACTAAATTATATCCTGTTATCAACCGGAAGTCTTCACTCAAAAGCAACACCACTATCCTACTATACACCTCTTTAATCCGACCTCTACTGACCTACGCCTGCCCAGTCTGGGGAGGTGCCGCTGCCAGTAAAATCAAGAGGATACAGTCACTCCAAAACAAAATCTTGCGGATCTCCGTCGATGCTCCATGGTTCGTCCGCAACTCCCAGTTGCACCGCAAACTCGGACTGCCTACCATCACGCAGTTTATCCAAGAGCAAGCACGACGCTTCTACCAACACCTTCCCAGAGTGCCAGGAGCCGCATATTACTCCCTGGGCACCAGATCCGACAGACCTACAAGAATCACCAGCCGCTTACCCCAGGATCTTCTCTTCCAGATAGACGCTTAGACCACTTCTATTCACACATCACCCGATAATGTTCTTATAAAACAATTATATTTAATGCTATTATGCTTAATATGTTATTATGTTTAATGTTATTATGATTAATGTTATTATGATTAATGTTATTGAGGGACTCAATGAGCTAACCTCACTCAAAGTGGCACGCCGTTAAATGTATACATGTCCTTTTTTTCAATTCATGATTATTTTCCACCCCAATCTGAAAAGCGTAGTTACGCTGAAGAAATTTAAAAAAAAACTGAACTTGAGGCTACCACGAGGAAAGGGGGCATCCACAAATTACGTGAGGTGTTTTTCCGGATTTCTGGACCCCCCCCTCCCCCCTGGTGAGATTTCGTGAGATCTGGCCGGACCCCCCCCCCCCCCTCTGGTGAGATCTGGTCCGTGAGAACTTTCGTAGACCTTTTTTTTTTAGGTCACACCCTAACTTTTTTGACGAAATACCCTCCTCAAATGGACTTTGGCGCAAATTGTAGACCTTTTTTTTGGCTCTACTATCCCCAAATTTTTCGAAAAATCTCACGTGAGATTTCCGTAGACCCCCCCCTCCCCCCTGGTGAGATCTGGTGAGATTTCGCCGGACCCCCCCCTCCCCTATTTCACCTCACGTAATTTATGGATGCCCCCAAAGGTAGGATTCATGGCGACTGCACCACTTTCGCAACCGACGCGAAATTGATGCTAATCCGTTGAAATTTGGTTTATTTGCTTCGTCAACATATTATCTTCACGTTTTGCGCTCTTGCTTTGCAAAACTTGACAGGAATTTAATTAAAATGCCGAAATATGACAGCAACGCGCAGCCGTATGATGCCGCCAACGTTGAAAAATCAGTGACAGTCTCTTAAAATGTTTATTCAACCCTTTGTTGTAATGTTTTATTTCCGTTTCACCTCTTCTCCGTTGTAAAAAGTAACACAAAATTGAGAAATAGACAATATTTATGGGAATTGTAATTCTGTGATGCCCGCCATCTTACATATAAACGAACAACCAGAGATTTTTAATTAAATTTATAGCAACTTTTCCGCAAATCTAGAGCGCAAAAAGTGAACAGGACATGTTGACGAAGCAGATAAACCAAATTTCAAAAGGTTAGCACCAATTTCGCGTAGGTTCCGAAAGTGGTGCAGTCCCCGGATTCCTAAATGGATTGTTCATTTATATATAATTTTTTTTAATCCCGAGTCATGCTGAGAATTTCATGCTCTGGAATTAAGATAATAATTTAAGTTACTTGTGTTAAAGATTGTCTCTGATTATTACTTATTCAAGATAAATAAATCTGGGACTTGTTTAAATGTATATGTCTCGACTTCCGTAATATACAAAGTAATCCCACTCTCTCAGTTGTAACTGACTAGATAGCAAGACAGTATAATAATAATTAAATTTAAAAAGGATAAAAGAAGGTTGTAACGTAGAAAGCCTCTCATATCGATATTTCGTATATCGACCATCGACAGCGCTGGATGAAGAGGAATATCTGTGAAAAAAAAAAAAGAAGAGCAAGGATAGTGTGAAAAAGAGGTGAAAAAAAAGTACAGCAGCGCAACGTGGTCTTGAATGTAGTGTGGTTGTAAGGTGTGCGGAGAAACTAGTGAACAGTTCCCACGTGGATGGTTCTTACCTGCAACAGCACGGATAAGTTGTCTGATGTTAGACACGGATAAACGTTTGGCATGGTATCGGGGTGACCTTCGTGGTTGATTTGAACGTAATTAAACATTGTAACTTGGAACCATCAACTTGTGTTTCAATGTGGTAATATAACCTGTAGTGTACCCATTTATGACCCAAAATATTCTCTATTTCTTAATTGCAACTGGTGTGTGTGTAAAACGATCACGACTGATTTTTCCGCCATAAGGTACATTTAACCACTACAGTTTACCGTAGAAGACTACGGTGTAGACAACAGCAAAATGTCGTACGGAGTGGACTGAACGATGTTAATGGAACAGGCAGGGAAAGCAGTTTATCATCAGCAGTGACTGAGGAGGCGTATTTTTTTTAAAAAAAAAAAACATTTCATTCCTCCCAGCTTCAGGCTGGGAGGCGGGCTGCTGGAGAGTCACCAAGACTCTTTTCAGCCTATCTACTCTACGGGGAGGGAGGGGGATGGAAGGTCGGCCGTGGCCTTGTAGGGAACCATCCCAGCATTCGCCTAGAGTGAATGAGGAAAACCACGGAAAACCTCAACCAGGATGGCCGAACGAGGTTTGACCCTCGTCCTCCCGAATGATAGGTAGGAGGCCGATAACCGCCTTCTCCCAGATTAGTTCCTTCCTTCCCGTTCGAATAATGCCGCTGAAAAATTCATTCCGAGACAAAGGAACAAGGTTTATAATAGCTGCTTACATCTTACTAGCTGAGTATGGGTTATCGGCCAATGTTAACCTATTTCATGCGCCAGATGTGTAAGTAGTGTCACGTGCCAAAAGAAATAGAGCAGAAGCACCGCAGATGCCATTTTAGCGGCCTTGGACGTCTGAAGTCTGTTACTTCAGCAACCCAGATAAGCGGCGGCTTGGCGCGTGTACCCAGACAGGTTCGCTCCATCACAAATCAACAACAAGTTCTTCAAATATTGTATAGCGAACCTCCAGACGCAAACTCAGTTCAGTTTGTACGAGTCATGTTTTTTAAGTAAGTACCGTTTTGAAATTAAAAAAAAAGACATGCAAATATATCTCAATAATTTTATTTTTACATGTACCTTACTCTAGTTTTCTACATAATTCCCTTCAATATTGAGGCACTTGTCATAACGTAGTACCAGTTTTTGAAAAAAACCCCTCATAGAAGTCTGCCACCTGACTTGTTGACTACTGCATCACAACTGTTTTGACTTCGTTATCGTCTTCAAGACGCTGACCGACCAGGTGTTTCTTCAAGTGCAGGAACAGATGGTAGTCACTGGGCGACAGATCAGGGCTATACGGAGGATGATATAGAGTTTCCCATCGAAAAGATGTAATGAGATCTTTGATCTGATTAGCCACGTGTGGACGGGCATTGTCATGCAGCAAAACGATGCCCTTGCTCAACTTGCCACGTCTTTGGTTCTGGATTGAACGGCGCAGATTGTTCAATGTCTCACAATAAGCTGGCTGCATTCATTGTCTCATTACGAGGCAGAAATTCCACAAGCAATACTCCTTTTCTGTCCCAAAAAGCTGTGCACATGGTATTCCGGGCAGAAATTGCTTGAACCTCACTTTTTTGGGTGAATCTGAATGCCGCCATTCCATCGACTGTTGCTTTGATTCAGGTGTGACGTAGGCCACCCATGTCTCATCGTCCGTAACAATTTGGTTTAAGAAATCATCACCATCGTTGTGGTACCGCTCAAGGAAAGTCAATGCACTGCCTAAACGTTTGGTTTTGTGCACATCCGTTAACATTTTCAGTACCCAAAGTGAGCACAATTTTCGGTAATTCAAGTGCTCGGTCACAATGCCATACAAAACACTACGAGAAACATTATGAAATTCATCACACAAGGAGGAAATCGTAAAGCGTCTGTTTTCTCTCACTTTATTGTCCACTTTCTGCACCAAACTTTCATTAACGACCGAAGAACGCCCACTCCGTTGTTCGTCATGCACATTTGTGCGGCCATCTTTAAATGCTCTCACCCACTTTCTCACCATTCCATCACTCATAATGTTTTGTCCGTAAACTGCACAGACCTCGCGATGAATATCGATCGGTTTTAGGCCTTTAGCACAAAGAAATCTTATAACAGCCCGTACTTCACAGTCGGCGGGACTCACGATTATCGGAGGCATCTTAAACACTCAGTGAACAACGTAAACAAGGAAGAATTAGACTGTAATGGCGTCAGTGCGTAGGCAAGAGATGCAGGTACCCAGTGCGCATGCGCGGAACGCCGACCGTAGCGCTGCAGCCACCGTGTGACAAAACGGTACTTACTTAAAAAATTCGCCTCGTATATCGATCAGGCCAGGTGATCCTAAAAAAACATTATCTTGTCCCCAAAAACTCATTTTTTTCCTCGCTTCTGGATTCTTTACAATGTATTTTTGGCTTAAATTAGTCATTAGAGGACTGACAATGATCACTCTAAAGAAATAGAACAGACCAGGCCAAGAAGTCTCGACACGTGACACAAAAAACGAGTTTTTTGTGTCGATAAAAACTCACTATTCGTCTCTGTGAAATGATTTTTGGTCTGAATCGAAGTTGAATATCCAGCAAGGACCACACTCAAGAAATAGATCAGATCATATCATACAGCTATGATCTGTGGCACTATAAATATAGATAACTCCTCTCCTCCAACTAGTAACTTAGTTTTATTGATTAAAATTATGCTTCGACACTTGAATCTGTAACCATTGGCCCAACCATATTCAAAGGGCAACCTAAACTCCACAGAACTGTAAACAAATTTCACTAATCCAAGTCGCCAGTTTCTATTTGCTACACAAGATGACGCGTCATCGTCCAGCGTCCGGGCGATGCTTGAGCGCAGGGTGGATCCCGCCAATGCCACTGAGCAGCGAGGGTTCACCATGACGACACACATCAAGATAATAACTACCAGCAACAACATCACAACTACAGCAGGAGGTACGCCTCTGGCAGACACTGGAACATCACGGGAATACTAATGAGGGTGGTGCCCCCGCGAAGGAAATGAATAATAATTAAGAAAGTGATAGCGTAAAAGGAACGCAGCGAAATGGAACTATAAGAATTATAGGCTTTATATTGTATTAGAGCTCAGGCTGGAGGAGGGTGGAGTGGAGTGGTGAATGCGAATACCGAAGATCTCCACCTGGACCAACCTTACCTTCTCACCTTTATATTTTAACGTGAAGTCTAAATATTAAAAATGGTTTTAATTTAATGGTTGCTACAAGGTGAACTAGAACCATGTACTTTACACCAGAAATAAAATTTGATTTATTGGGTCTTAAGGATGATACAATGCCAGGTAACATTTAACTTTACGTTAATCATATTTCAAAGGCAACAAGCTCTACCTGACAGTTACATTCATAGGTAAAAGAAAACATAAAACTGAATTAAATATTTCAACAAAGAACAAATGAACATATTATCAAAACGGCAACACAGGCCATCAGATTGATGTTAACGTTCACAATGAAAGGGAAAACCCAGGGCGCCATTTTAAAATGAGAAGACTGTCTTGCATTTAACACAAACCTGCAAGGTGCTAAAATTGAAATTAATCATGAAATCAGCTAGCTCAGTGATTTAGGACGGTAATAGAGTCTATCTCAGGGCCGCTTACGGATTCGCAAGTCTCATCAAAAACCCACCGGAGTGTGACCCTATGCGTCGGTACTTTACCATGCGTCGAGGTGAAGAAATGTGACACAGATAATGCCACAACAGCTGCGAAACCAGTATGGTGGTTTCGCCACGTTCCACAATAACCCTCAGGCTATGGCAGGCTTGCCATATAATTTCCCGCTCGCCTGAGCAAGAAAGTACAAGTCAATGTGACCGGACCCAGTCACTCATGGCCGGATGTGAGCGTGTTGGCTGTAACACGTCTGCTCGGTTGCTGGTCCGGACTGCAAGTGTCGCTTAAGATGGCCTCTTCCTTCTTCCTCGGAAAGTCGTCTCTCCACATGTAACAAACTCCCTAGAATTAGTACTGTGGACCCTTATGACATTCACGACTGGTGCATTGAAACAAGTCCGTCGTCACGTGTTTTTATCGCGCCCCCCCATACGCTATCGCCATTCGCGCACTTTTCGTAGCCTCGAGCCAGCGTCAGAGGAGGGAGCAAGTTCACTGTCCCTAACGGGTTTTCCAGCGCGTGCCTGCATTGTTCAGGGGTAGGCGTCGCACTGTCGCGAAGTCTCAACGACTTTGTCTGGCCCCAGACCGTTAAAAATGGCAGCTTTCAGCTTCCCAAACCAAATGTTACTGAGCACTAAGTTTTACAGAAATTAAATTATAGCAATAATGACTTTGGCTGCCTGGGTGAATATACAATTATTACCTATGCAATATCTCTATTATCTACCATATTTTCGATCTACATAATTGAATATCATAACGAAATCTGAATATTACAAAAAAATCTGAATATAAATTAATTATTTAATTATATTCATTGTGGGTGACTCTGTCATACCACAATATTAAAATTTATTTAAGAGCAATTTTGGTATATGAAGAGAGAGGAGTAAGGCAATGTAATAATGTGAAATATTACTAATGACATTTTCTTGAAGAGAAGTTTAATCGGCAGCCATTATGGGTTTTAGTGGGCCGGTCGCTGTGACGTCAGCCACGCCTGGACGCAGTTGCAGCCAACCCATGGAGGAAGGAAATATATGGCGGAGAAGTGACGTTAAATCTGTGAAGCACGCTCTAAACTCTCGCGCATACGCAGTGGCGACAGCGGTGATATTGCGATCCCAAACAAATTCGATGTTCACATTGTGCTAGATGCTGTAATTATTATGTATAAGTGTTTTATAATGCCATCTTGTGTTGCATACGGTTGCACATATAGGCAAGAGAGGAAAGAACCTGGAATATCATTTCATAAGTAAGTTGAATTCTAATTATCGTTGTTGAAGAGGGCGGTAGGAATTGCAAACTTCGATGCCTGTCTATAAATATTTAGTCATAGCTCTCAGTGGGATGACTTTGTTCTCAAATTTTTGTTGGTGTAGTGTAGAAAATCAGCATAACTTGCTATTTTGCACATAATATACTAGCATTACTTTTTAACGAGTGTTGAAAATGAGATTTAAAGGGGTGTGTCCAGGCCGCATATCAACCCAATCGCAGTATATCCCGAAAACTAAGCAAGATATCGAATAATTTTATTCTTTATTTTCGATTTGTCTCGTCTTGTTACATAAGAATCGATCATTAAATTTGACTTTTGCGAAAAAAAATTTCAGCATTTCAACTCAAGACACCTCACTTTTGATACAGTATATCTCGAGAAATAGGCGAGATATCGAAAATTTTTATTCCTTATGTTTTATTTGTCTCGTCTTTTTAAATAAGAATCCGTTATAAAATTTTACTTTAACCAATTTTTTCTACTGTATTTCAACCAAAAACATTTCACGTTTGAGACAGAATATCTCGAAAACTAAGCAGGATATTAAAAAAATTTATTCTTCACTTTTTATTTGTCTCATCGAGTTACATAATAATCCATCACCAGATTGCGGTGTTACGATTATCCTAGAGTCCCCTTGAGATTTTTGTACATATACCCCGTGTCTATATGGGATCGGCCTAGCCCCCCATCCCCCCTCCTCCTCCACCCGGCGTCACTTCAATGCGTGGTGAAGGTCTCTTGCGTCGTCTCCATATATTTCCTTCCTCCATGGGCCAACCAACCTTAGGAAATGAAAACTCTTCCTTACAGAGACTTGCCTCTGTGGTCCATAAACCAGAGGCGGTATGCTGAGCCCTCTCTGGTTTGTTTGTCGTGAGTGGTAACTCTGTATAGATCCGAACTAAAGTGATACCAGATCATTGGCTGGTCATAAGAATACTGTTCCTTTAGGTTTGCGTAGTAAAAGACGTAACACATGTATAATCTCTCTGAGCTTGTGAAGTCCCATCACAGTGTGCGATCTCATCTCCATGTGTTAGCTTGTTTATTCACGCCATGACGACCAACCTGCCATGCTGCCTATCACATAATTAATTCTACCGCTCTTTCTCCTTGTGGTAAGCTCTCTCTTACATTTGTGCAGTGATACAATAATATGTGTTGTTGTAAAGGAGAGGTTTACAATTAATCAACTAATCAGAAGATTCAGATAGTGAAGTTTTCATTGGTGGAGTGTTGTGATACGAGTTAAATAGTTAATAAATGTGAAACTTGATTCTTATAATTAAATTTTATTGTATTTCTCCCCAATTTGTCCCGTTGATAATTCTTGGGTGTATATGGATCCAGAGTGGGCAATCTTTGGGAGGAAGAAGTCCGATAATAGTAACAAAGGCACCAAGGAATAAACGGGAGGTAACAGAAGAAGATGATGGAAAGTCTAAGAAAGTAAGTAAACGAGGAGGGCGGCAAGGTAAAAAGAGAGGAGGTGAGGTTAGAACACACTCACTGAAACAGTACAACATGAGGAACAACGGCAGCCGCAGTATCAACAGCTTATTCAATAACAGCTCAACAGGAGCAACAGGAAGCGACAGCAGAACACATCGTAGCCTTATCAACAATCCAGCAGGATCCAAAACAGTAACCACGAGAAATGTATCAGAAACCTCATTTTAAGGCATTACGACGCACCGCCTAAGATATTTTCGTTTTATTGTTCTGGCGTGAAGGCATTCCATCTGCTCTTCATCACACACACTTCACACCTCACTCCATCTCTCTTCACACTGCTATGCATCTCTACTCTTCCTTTCTCCATTTCCTTCATCAGCTCCACTCCTATCCTCACGTTCCCAGCTCTAATTTATTTGAAACAAATCATAAAACTTGAGGGAAGAAAATGTTGCAAATACAGCCGACGTATGCTTCATCATAATACATAATCGGAGTAGAACGTCGGGTGCAAAAGTAGCTGGCAGTCTGCGAGCGAAGCCATAGATAACTGCTGCTGTGCGCACAGCGTGCTTCGTTCGTGGCCAAAGCAGTAAACAAAGGAAACTATCTGTTGATTTCCCATATGAGCAACGCAATATGAATGTAGTGATATAGCGTATCTTGGAGTAGTAACCCACATAGTGGGAGATATTCATTTTCTGTGGCTACAAAACCGTTTCGTCGCCTATCACCTCATTAGCACAAAACATAATAGTAAATAGTGTTGAGAAAGAAAAAGATTCGACACATTTCTTTACGAGGTAGAAAACTACCAGGTTACAGTAACAGATCTAAATGATATTATCTCCAAAGAATATAAAACCGAACTAAAAGTTTCAATCACAAAAATAAATACCATATTACTGCTAACTTAGGAAAGTGATAAAAAATATTGATGAGCACCCTACTGCTCGAGTCGGCGATAAAAGAAGTTTTTATCTGTTGTCAAGCAAAATGTTCAATATTCAGTCAGTCCACTAAGTAGTTTAAGATTACGAGTTAGTAGAGTTGTCATCCTACAAAGAAGAGATAAAGCACCGATGCCACTTATTGCCAAAGATCTCAATCAAACAGAAAAAGTTGAAGAAATATTCCGCGTGAACGAAATTATTTGTTCTGAAATACAAACTGAGCTATGAAGAAACTGCGGGAGCCTTGGACAGTGTACACAATGCCGACATTTCGGACACACTAAGAACTATTGTCGCTTTGAAGCTCGCCGTTTCGAATGCGATGCCAATAAACATAACTCACAATTTATTTAACCAAAATTATCTCTACCTGTACGTATTAATTTTGGGCAAAGATAATCCTAGAAATCTCAGAAGATGCGTGTGAATATTACAAAACGTATTCACGTATGAACAAAGTGGTTCAACTGTTTCACCACAAATAATAAGAGTAAACTTAGCAATTCGGAATAAAACCATTGCAGCAGGCAACTTCAGAGAAAATACTGTATATCGGAATACAAATAAGTGTATAACTAAAAGCAGCTCACCGCAGCGTAGCGGTGAGCACATCTGATTAAAGTGCTGCGCTCTTCTTTTGTTGCACTCGATCATCTGAATCTAAACGAGGAAGAAACAGCTCTTTGGACGATTACCGCGCGGGAAACTCAACGGATATTGTCACTGATGTCAGATGGTTAACGATTCATCAGACTGAGTAGATATCAGGTAATCCTAAAGCAACAGTAGATCACACCATTACAATGCATTCCGACACGAGGAATGGTTCCAAAACGATTGGCATCAGGATCAAAAGGCGTGAGGCGGATTGTGTCTGCGGAAAATCCTGCCTCTTTGAAACCAATCTGGAGCATCGCATTATCCCATTGTCGAAAAAATAGTAATGGCTGAGGAAATACAGGAGCCCCCTCTCCCAGTAAGGCAAAGGCTGATGCGAAAATGATGGTGTCTGTTTATAGGGTTCCAATACCTCTGAGCCCATTGGTCCGTCCGTTCATCCATCTAAACTGACCAGAAATTCGTAGTTGTGTACTACTTTCGTTCCTACTAATCCTAATGTGGTTATAACACACACATTCGAGAAATTATTCAGGAGCGGGGAGATGAAAATGGGTAGCTAAAGAAAATATTTCCTCCGTATAAAGTTCATGGGTATCAAATAAAAGTTGGCAGCCTGATTCCCAAAGTATTTAGATTTTCCTTTTCATGCCACGATTTACACAAAATAATGACTAAAAGCCAGAAGATAACATTCCTCTGCCATCATTTATTTCCATAATCACTGATCCCAAAATTCTTATTAATACGTAATCTGCAAAGTATCCACGAAAACCACAGCGATCTTACTGGAGTTCATGATCATCACAAAATAATTTAGTGAATGTTCTTAACAAATCTGATACTCAGGCACATAATTTTTTTGATAGAAACTCATATGTATCATTTCATTAATCGCATATTAAATACATCACTTTTGCAAAAAATTCTAATTTTTTTCGAACTAACTTTTTTTAATATTTGATTTACATATATGAGCCTAAAGGCAATGTCGTAAAACGTATAATGAACTCTATATAAAAGTCATTTGTTATTTTGTTTTTAAAGTTTAACTTTTTTAGTTGTGTTCGATTTAAAGTACAATACCCATACGGAATATTCATCACGAGTGTAACTCTCACTTGACAATAATAGATTTGATTTTTATTTTTGGGCATTCGGAGGTCGTACCGCTTTTAGATTTCCTGAAAAAGCGTGCATCCAACCTGAGGGCATGTTATTAACTTAATTGCGATGGAGCACGTGCTCCGGCGGCCATTCCTTTAGTAATCTAGTTACCTTCTTTTTATTATCTTATATAATTTAAATGTTAAATTCCTCCCCCGCCCCCCCCCCCCCCCCTTTTTACGAACTTTAATTTTAAATTCCTCCAGCGTTTTTGGTAAATTATTTATCACTTTACTTGTTAATCCGGTCCAACCCTGACACCCTTACCCACAAAAGAAAATTTTCCCACCCCCCTAATACATGAAATCGAGTGCCAGCTTTCGTGTCATGGTCATATTTCCCCTTCCATGCAATGTTCTTAATTCTTCGACCAATATCCCTCCAAGCCCCATCACCAACATATGCCCTGTACATTCCCAGCACTCTCTTCACTCTCCTCCTATCCTCCAATGATTCCCAAACCAGCACCTCAGCCTTTTCAAGCAAATGAGAGCAGTTGTTAAAGAAAAGAGGAAAGTTTAATCATTTCAATGCTCATTCAGTATGGTCCTATGACAATAGTTTACATCTCGCCTAATTTTTAATTAAATATGCATTATTAACTTATTATGTTTCAGAGAATCCATTGGCAGCATGGAGGAAGGAATATATGGAGACGAGATAACGCGAAATCCGTGAAACCTCGTGAAAAAACTGTGCCTGCGCGGCGGACATCGTAGGAGTACCAAAACATTGGGCTGTTTGCACTGTGTCAGCTGCTGAGAATATTTCATTTTCTAATATTCTAAAGTTTTCTATAATGCCAAGTTGTGATGAATATGGTTGCACAAATAGACGAGATAGGAAAAAACCTGGAATAGCGTTTCATAAGTAAGTCACATTGTAATTATCGTTCTTGAAGTATCTGACAGGCAATCGCAACATTAGTGTCATTCGCTATAAATTTATTCATTGCTCTCAATAGGATCATATTATTCTCAAATTTTTGTTGGTGTAGTGTAGACAATTAGCATATGTTACTATTTTGCACCTGAAAAGCTAGCCTTATTGTAGACAAATGTTGGAAATTTAATTTAAACGGGTCATGTTTACATCGCGACACAGTGAATATGGTATTCTGCATGCATTACTCACGTTTAAGTTTACACTGAAATTGCACGATGAAATTAATCGTGATAATTTGTGCTGTGCGAACTACTAAACGTGATGAAATAAACTTTGTTGACGGAAATGTAGTTCGCGATGCATTTCTTGTGTTTAGATGTGTCTACATAATTTGGTTTTGTAGCGGCAATATTAAGGAAATGTAGGCAGGTTGAAATGCGGTGTATACCTGAAGAGAACAAACAATTTATTTATTATTAGCTGTCAGCTTCTGATTTTTGAATGTACTGATTTTTCTAGCAAAATTATATAGGCCACTACCAGTACAATATCTTCTAAGTAAGCTCAGAAACTATGAGGTTTTATGAAGTATTAATTTTTTGAAAGCTCTAAACATTGACTTATGCTTTTTTTTAAATTTCAGATATGACTTGTTTCTGTTTGTAAATATGTCTACAAGTATATTTCTAGATTTTGAAATCTTCCTTGTCAATTACTGAAATAGAATGTGAAAATATAACCTATTTGAACATCAACTAAAATTTAAGGACTGTAGAAATAAACAGCTTGTTATTCAAGTTAAAAAGAATTACCTGCTCATTAAGTTAGTCCGAATTCATCATAAAATATGGATATGGCGATAGTTTTTTTCTGGTCCAGGCCGCATTTCAACCTAACCACGTCAATTTTAAGGTACAATATCTCGAGAACTAAGCGAGATATCAAAAAATTTTATTCTTTATTTTCAGTTTCCCTCATCGAGTTACATAAGAATTCGTCATCAAATTGCGGCGCCACGGTTATCGTTGAATCCCCACATAACCTAACAACCTCATTTTTGAGACAGTATATCTCGCGAACTAAGCGAGATATCGAAAAATTTTATTCTTTCTTTTCGATTTGTATCGTCGTGTTACATAAGAATCTATCACCAAATTATGATTGGGGACACGTTTCTTCTGAATTTCAACCAGAAACTCCACTCTTTTGAGACAGTATATCTCGAGAACTAAGCACGATATCAAAAAAATTTATTCTTCATTTTTGATGTGTATCGTCGAGTTACATAATAATCCATCATCAAATTGCGGTGCCACGGTTGTCTTATGATTCCCTTGAGGTTTTTGTGCATATTTCCGTGTTTCTCTGGTCAAGCAATATGGCGGCCTCCCCTCCCCACTTCTCTCCACCCGGTTTCACTCCAGTATGTGGCGAAGGTCCCTTGCGTCGTCTCCATATATTCCTTCCTCCATGATTGGCAGTGAGAACTAAAGAGAGGGGCTAATATCGTTGGACGCGTTAACAGAATGTCTTTGGCGCAAAGAGTCTGACAGTGAGAAAAACAGAGATCGCATGTAGCAAGGAAATTCACTAAGCTGAATTATTAGGTATAATAAAGGAACTTGTAACTGCAAATTGTTAAAGTACATTGGATAATAAACAATAAAGTAGGCGTATCCTTAAAAAACTGTTAATATTCATTTAGTATAATAAATCTAAATATAAGAATTGTATGTTTTTTAATACATGAATGAGAAAGTGGCTTGATTTTTAGAATCTTAACATACCACAATCTCTTATTTTTGAATCTGGCACATGTTCCAAAACAGATGGTTGCGTCATATGTTTTGTCAGTTAATTTTTTGACACTCTTTTATTCTAATGAAGTGAAAGCCTTGCTTTTGCCGACGATCTTGTAAGAGCAGAAAATAAAGAAGCATGAGATTGCAGAAAAGCAGTACTCGCTATCTCATAAGAAAAAAACAGATTTCATAGAATACAAACATAATAATGAAAAACTCCGGAAAAACTAAATTTGGAAAAATTAATAGAGCCGACAACAAACCAATGGGCTATATAAGGAAAGGAATAAAACAAGAGCTAGAAAGATGGGACTATCACACAGACTAACACCAAACAGACACAACTAAATAGAGATCTCGCACAAAGCGAAGATTATACAACACAGAGGCAATGTTCGCCTCAGAATGCCTGATACTGGATGGAGGAGTTAACGAAAAAAGAGAGGAAGATCTTAAGAAAACTCTTAGTACCAATAAAGGTAAAATATGGTACTTGGTGTAAGAGGAAAATGATCTATTTTGGTATGCAGAGAAACTTACAGACAATGCACAAGAGCAGACTGAAATTTTACCTTGAGAGTGGGATGACAAAATAAATTTTCAACAACATCACTAAATTAAAGGCGACAACATAATGGGTTAAGGAAATGAGAAAAGATATGGAAAAAGTTTGAATCCATTCAGATGAGATAGAGAATCGAAAAGTTTTTCAAACTAAAATTGCTAAATTCAAGCGGTCCCGGCGACAATATACAAAGTCCAGGACCGCCTGGTCAGAAAAAAGAAGGAAGAACCTCGGCAAAAGAAATGAAAAAAAATTCTGGGAGCAGAAGAGAAGGCGAACCACTAAACCAATTGCTTCATGTGGTCCAAAGTAGATCAAAATCGAAAGAAAAAGAAGTTTGAAAGTCATTGAAATAAGTATATGGATCTCTTGTGTATCAGTATAAAAAAGCGAACAACGGTAAGGTGTCGATTACAGTCGACCATATGGTCCTCTCTAAAAACAACAGACAAGCGACACGAGAAGTATTGGCTCACTTCTAAAATACAGACACGCAGGTTCAGAAGCAATTGTTTGGCAGTTGAAATACGTGAGACAGCAACCAAACCATACTGCATAGACCAGCGGTTCCCAACCTATGGGTCGCGACCCACTGGTGGGTCGCGGCGTGTGTTTTGGTGGGTCGCGGAACAATCTAGGTTTTTGCCACAAAAATATATCTTTTACTTCATCTATTTTTGAAGAGGAACATTTGAAAGGCCCAAAACTCTTAACAGCTGAAGAAAACTCGCTAATAGAACTGTCTTGCGATTCTTCTTTAAAGACAATTTTCAAGATAAAATCGTTAATTTCTTTCTGAATGATTGTTCAATCAGAGCATCCAGAAATCTCTAAATTATCTGTACTTGTGTGGACGAGCTTTTTCTACTTTATTGTTTTTGAAAAACAAATTCAGAAATGAACTATGTCTAGAAAGTGTCTTAAGGTTAAAATTAACCAGTGTTAACCCTGATATCGATGCCCTCGTCAGTAAACAACAGTGCCAGAAATCTCACTGTTTGTGAAGTTGTGCTTTTATAATAGTTAAACGTATTTTTCATTATCTTTGTAATAAAGCGGGAGGCAGTTGCACAAAGCATCACCTCATCAAGTTGAAGGCTGAAATTCCAGGATTAGTTAAACCTCTATTTGCACATTAAAATACCATTGATGTGCCAAGCCATATCTTGGTGGAAAACTCCTACAAATCCCATTTTAATGGTTGACTTGTTGGTTTACCATTGTGTTATCCTGCTCCCGGTCTTCCATATTTTCATACATTTGGGTGCAGTAAAACACAATGATAAACCTACCAATCAACCACTAAAATCGGGTCTGAAGGTGGTTTCCACCAAAAAGTGACTTGGCAGACCAGTTGCCTTTCAATATGCTGATCGATTTACTTCTAATCGTGGAATTTCAGCAGTCAACTTAATGAGATTATAGTCTGTGCAGCCGCCTCCCGGTCTATTATATGTTTGTTGTTTTATGTATTATCAATTCTTGTTTTTGTTGAAAGTATAGCCTTTGTACGAAATTTGCCAATAGGGTAGTCGACAGCGTATCGAGGTCATACAACAGTTCCCATTCTGATATTAGATAGACTCTCATATTAGGTGGGTCGCGAAAAATTTTTTGCTTAAAATTGGGTCGGGTACCGATAAAGGTTGGGAACCGCTGGCATAGACGCCTGACAAAACCGTTCTGCATTGCCGCGTAGTGTCACGTGATTACAGCTGTAAGCTCGATCAATGACCGGCGCGAGTTATCGATTTCTGGACGGCGCCTCGAACTCGTCCAAGGTCGACCGCGCAGCAGCTGGCCCGCTTACCACACGCCGCGCTGACGTCACAGGCTGTGACGTCAGCGCGGGAGACGTGCGAGGTCCCGGGCCTAGGCGAGGAGTCAGCAGTCAGCGCTGTGCCTGGCAGAGCCGTAACAGTGGCCCGTAACCAAACTAAATGTTACTTCTGACGCAATCGAGCGCTAGCATGACGTAGGGAAGTAACGAATCTCCGCATCCGCAAGTGCGGAACTTTCGCTTGAAATCCCACATCCGCAACATTTATACAGAAGGATGGAAAGGGTAGTGGAAGAGATAGTAGGTGAAGAACAGTATGGATTTAGGAAAAATTCGGGATACAAGGGAAGCAATTCTGTCTTTAAAATTAATACTTGAAGGGCGGATCAAGAAAAACGAAGATACTTTTATGGCATTTGTTGATTTAGAAAAAGCTTTTGATAACGTTAGGTGGGACAAGATGTTCAAAATTTTAAAGAAGGCAGGTCTAAAGTATCGAGATAGAAGAATACTCTATAAACTATATAAGAATCAAGTGGCGGTAATAAAAGTAGAGAATCACGAGAGACATGCATCAGTTTTTTTTTTTTTTTTTTTTTTTTTTATTTGGCTTTAAGCGCCTAAGCACTATACAACCATCATCCAATTGTACACACATATATAAACATTATACATAAAGGTAAGAGGGCAAGACTTGACATGATTAGTGAAATATAAAGGATAGAACATGGTAAACTGATTAATCAGAAGGGAAAATTTTTGTTTATCCCCTATAGGGGTTTGACACATTATGATTAATTAAACTTGCTCAGACATAATTACAAATGATACAGTGAAATATACATTATTGTTAGTTCCTTATAGTTTTTTTTTTTTTTTTTTTTTTTTTTTCTTTCTTCATTACAATGTGTATATTCCTTACTATTAACTGGTTTTAGAGAGATTATTCGGTTCTTTAATTTATTCCTGCTAGATTGTTAAGAAGGTGACGAAATGGGTCAAGTTGGGAAGTATCAGATGGAGCTACTGGAAATTCTTGAATCATCTTCATAATCATTTGCAATGTCTTCTCTATGAGTGCTACTTTTTCGGGGGAGAGGGACTTTTCCTTATCCTTGGGTTGAGGAGGGTAGGGATTCTGTGTGATAGGTGTTATTGGTATATGATGGGGTACATACATTCTTTGATAAACAGGAGGATATTGGGACTTTTGTTCTTTTGGGGTTGCTGGCCTTTGCTTGTTGTGGCCTACGGTAGTAGTAGTATATTTCGGTTGGTTTGGAGAGAGTGCTTTACTTTGGTGACGTGACTCTTGATTTTGTTGGATAGGGATTATAGGACAGTTTTGGAATGCATTTGTTGAGGCTAAACTAGGTGGCTGCACTGCAATTGGAGAGAGCGGGGGGAATTGCTTTTCGTCGTAATACAGCGGAGCGGCGCTGGCTGCCTGCGAATATGTATGACGATGGGTGGGACACCAGTTCGGCGTGGGAGACGCTTTATTATGGGCCGCTGCCTCACGTGCTTTTTGTTGTTGAACTATTACGGGACATATTCTGTCATTGGATAAATGAGGACCGTGACAATGCACACATTGTGGATCAGCTGTGCTGGCACACGTCTCCATAGTATGTGGGCCTCCGCACTTATTGCAACGGGGAGGGCTACGGCATTGAGTTGTACGATGGCCAAAACGTAAACAATTATCACAGACGAGAATTTGTGGGACATGAGGTTCGACTGGGCAACGTGCTCCAAAGATTGCTATGTGATCCGGAAGGGATTGTGATCTAAAGGTGATCATGCATATTGGTATCGGTATTCTCCTATCATTATTTTGGTATGAGTTCTTCTTGGTAAACCGTTTAACTGCGATAACTGGATAGGGGCTTTCTATCGCCTGTAGGATTTCTTCTTCTGACAGGGAGGTGTCTACGTCCCGGATAATACCTTGTTTGTTTATTAAAAAATTTGGAATGAATGCTTCTAGGTTTCTGTCCTTGAAAACTGTAGATTGAACCAACAAGTTAGCAGAGTCTGCTGAATTAGTTTCAATTTTTATCCTATATCTCCCGGCCGCTATGATATTGATGATGTTATGCTTATGTGCTGGGCTATGTGTATAAAGAAGTTTCCCTATTGACATGGGGTGAAGTCTGCCAATATTTTTATCCACACTTTCTACAAAGACGAAGTATGGACCCGTGTCTGTGCGGCTGTATCGGTTATTCTTACTTCTGTCTGTATTGGAATTTAAGTTGGGGCTTGGCACCTGGGGTATACTATTTTGGTTAGTAGGGTTCCGATTGATTGATAATATACTTTGAACTCCTTCACGATCCACGGGAATGCTTGTGATATCCATGCCCGTACCCTCGTTTAATGTTTTTTGGGTTGGATCACGGCTATCATATTGGTGCTCTAATTCTGGGACTGAGGTAGTTGGGTAAAACATCACTGATGACATGGAAGCTAACTCCTGGGGCACACTCACTAGATTGTTTATCGATACAGTGGACATTTCCTCGTTCGGTAGCTCAGTAGGGTTTCCCTCTATGCGAGACCGTTTAACAGTTCTTTCTTCCGAATTTACATTGTTCAACACTGCGGTCGAGGGGCAGCTTGCAGAAGCAGCGTCGTTACCTGGGTAGTTGAGCGGATGAAGATGAGATGGCTGTGGCTGGATACCTTGTTGGAAGTGCATCATCGTCGGGGCTGAAGAGGCTGTTTCTGGAAAATAACACGGCTGCAGTGCCGCGTTGATTATTTGCCCCGTGTCTGGGGGCTCTTCCATGTTAGGGCACGGCCCAGGCTGTCAGAAGATGCTAAGAATTGAAGCCTATATCTTCAGGCAATTCAAATTTTATTCGCACTTCACTGCACTCGCGGACTGTAAGTTCACTTGACTGTTTACGAGGCTGGCTAAGCTTCGGAACACGGAAGTGATCGCTATGAGCGCAACAGCTAGACTGACCACATGCATCAGTTAAAAAGGGTGTGAGACAAGGTTGTAGTCTATCCCCGTTGATATTCAACTTGTATGTAGAAGAAGCAATGAAGAAAATCAAAGAAAAATTTCCATGTGGCATAAGTTTTCAGGGAGAAAAAATCAGTATGCTACGATTTTCTGATGACATTGTCTTGTTAGCAGAAAGGGCTGAGGATATTGAGATGTTATTGAATGGCATGAACAAAATACTGAAGGAAGATTTTGGACTGAATATAAATCAAAGCAAGACAAAAGTGATGAAATGTAGCAGAAATGATACCAGTACTAGTAGATTAAATATAAAAATAGGATCGGATGCAATAGGAGAAGTGAGTGAGTTCTGTTAGTTAGGAAGCAAAATTACAACCGATGGACGAAGCAGGAATGATGTTAAAAGCAGAATAGCACTAGCAAAAAGAGCCTTCATGAAAAAGAGAAACCTTTTAGTGTCAAATATTGATCTAGGAATTAGAAAGAACTTCTTAAAACTCTATGTGTGGAGCACAGCACTTTGCGGTAGTGAAACATGGACTTTAGGAATACCGGAAAGAAAGAAACTTGAAGCATTTGAAATGTGGTGCTACTGAAAATTAGGTGGACAGACAAAGTTAGAAATAAACGAGTTTTGGAAATGATGGGTGAGAAAAGAAGTTTATGGAAGAAGCTTACAGGAAGAAGAGACAGGCTGGTAGGTCATATTTTGAGACATGCTGGATTGCATGTAGTTCTCGAACCCTTCTCACGACCATAAAGGTTCTTTATCGAAAATCGCATCACCGTAGGTCCTACTAGTTGTACTGTGAATGTTCCGCTAGAGCGGTGGAAAGGCGGGTGGCGGGCACGGAGATGTGCGGTGGCGTGGCCTTGTGCTTGACGCTTCAATTAGTCGAGCCGCATCGTAGGTCCTACAAGTTGTACTGTGAATGTCCCGCTAGAGCGGTGGGAAGGCGGGTGGCGGGCACGGAGACGTGCGGTGGCGTGGCCTTGTGCTCGACGCATGAAGTAGTCGAGTCGCGAACTCCGCAAAGTTCACATGACAAAGATTTTTTTTTTTTTTTTTAGACGCGTGCGTCTTTTTGTAAATAATTTAATTCATTTGTGGAAACATCCCATGTTTTTTGTTATTGAAAGATGATGCAGTATTATATGGAAATAGACGTTTCTTCTGAAAATGTAGAATTTGGCATAAAGAATATACTTTTTTGGATTTTAAGTTTATTTTTGATAAAATATTAAAATCTAAATATTTATAAATTTATTTTTCCACTTCCGAATTCACATCCGCATCCGCAAAGATGACCTCCGTTACAAACCTAGCATGAAGCATTGTACCGACTCGCGCCGTTACTATCGAGTCGTTTCGTTACTCCTTACTTTTGAGTCGCGGTTACGGAATGACTTCGTTCGTGCTTTCTAAGTTTAAGTAAATTGTTCATTCAGTAAAGCAAGTTCAGGTAAAATCTGCACTGTAAAACAAAACAGAGGTTAGAATATCGCATTTTAGAATAAACGCTTTTTATAAATGTTTGATATTAATAAAATCTCACTAAGGTATGATCAATAAAAAAGCAATAACCATCTCAAATTTTCTATTTACAAAATATCCTCTGTAAATTTTAATATTAAACAAAATCGAACCTACAAAATAACTCTTTGTGTTGTCAAAATTACTTACCTCGTAAAAAAAAATCAACACTTAACAGTTGTAAAATTACAACCGATGGCCGAAGCAGGAATGATGTTAAAAGCAGAATAGCACTAGCAAAAAGGGCCTTCATGAAAAAGAGAAATCTTTTAGTTTCAAATATTGATCTAGGAATTAGAAAGAACTTTTTAAAACTCTGTGTGAAGCACAGCACTTTATGGAAGCGAAACATGGACTTTAGGAATACAGGAAATAAAGAAAATTGAAGCATTTGAAATGTGGTGCCACAGAAGAATGCTCAAAAATTAAGTGGACAGACAAAGTAAGAAATGAACGAGTTTTGGAAATGATGGGTGAGAAAAGAAGTTGGTGGAAGAAGCTTACGGAAGAAGAGATAGCCTGGTATGTCATATTTTGAGACATGCTGGATTGGTTAATTTGTTAGTGGAGGGAACAGTCGAAGATAAGAACTGTAGAGGAAGACAGAGATTAGAATATATGAAGCAGATAATTGAGGTCGTGGGCTGTAAGGGGTATGTAGAAATGAAGAGGTTAGCACAGGATAGGAAAGGATGGAGGATTGCATCAAACCAGTGGAAAGATTGAAAACGACAAAAAAAAGTTAATAACATTAATCACATTAAAATAATGCAAGCGCAACATGTTTGCAGTTACACATTTTCCTTTGTAACGAAAGGAATTCAAATGAAAATTCCCAGAAACATGCGACGCACGATGTTCAAATGTTAATTCTCTCGTTCAGATTCATTTAGTTGCTGGGCGAACCGTTCCAAGTTTTTTATTATTATTGTTTTACGTCTCTGAACAGTTAGGTCTTTAGAGACGGGAAAGGATGGGGCAAGGAATAGGAAGGAACTCGGCCATGGCCTTTTTTTTTTTAAGGAAGCATCCCGGCATTTGACTGGAGTGATTTGGGAAAACATTGAAAACCCAAATCTGGATGCCCGGACGGGGATTCGAACCACCGTCCTCCCGAATGCGAGGCCAGAACGCTAACCGTTACACCACCGCGCTCGGTCGAAACGTTCCAGTTCCCGCATGATGCGTCGTATTTGTTGGTTTATCTAATCAAACTGACAGCCACACGACCCATGCGAGTGACGACATGGATCAGTGAGTACCGTGTCGGTAGTGCGAGTCAGTAAGGAACACACACGTAGTCTTTCAGAGGCACCACGTAACCGTGCAAAACTCCAAAATCCACTTCTCCCGCTTCAGATTCTGATGGAGCCTTTCGGCTGTTTTCATCACGTGTGTGTGTGTGTGTGTGTGTGTGGTACGCTTATCCAAAAACGGCTGACGGTGAATTTATACTATGGGCTCGGCTATAATATCTCGAACTGATTAGTTTTTCGTTTTACTGGAAAAAGTTTTTATTTGTTTAATGAAGGAGTTAAGCAACTTGTGACAAAACTAAACTAACATTTCTGACTTGCACAATCGAAGGGAGAAAGCAAAGGAAAAATGGAGTGTGAACACATAACTAGGGTTACAATATGGAAAGGTAAAGAAAAATCATCTCAACGAAAAATAAGGAACAAATAGTAGTACCTTGCTTTTGTATAATTCGCAGGAAATACACACACACACAAAGTTCACGAAATAATAGATAAGCTGATAGAATGTATTAAGTTCTCTGAGAACAAGTGGGTAGAAAAGTACAAAGATAGCTAGAGTACCAGCACGATACATACAGTGGCAGAAATTTATTCATAAACACTTTCCAGAGTAAGTTTGAAAGATGTTTTACAAGTTTAAACTCTGAGATTGTAACGTGAGTAAATAAATAATTCTCACATTGCGAAGTTCTATTCGTGAGGAAAGATTGAAAATATTATTCAGCTGATACCAGCAGTCTCGGAAACTCGAGATAATAAGTTGAGCTACTCAGAAGAGTATCAGCTGTAACGAGTCTGACGATACATTCTTCAGAAACAAAGGACTGATCGTGGAGGAGATACTGCGTGGAAACGGACATTGACAACATTGCTAAAAACACCACTCACACCAATGTTGGTTTTGTTGACCTCTTCAAGCGTTATGATCAACCCTGGATGCGTGGTCATGTACAGCGTACACAGGCAGATCTGAAGCGTGCATTGTGTCAGCCTGACCGAACACACATTGGTCTGATAGATGTTTCTTGCATAACACGGAGTGACCATACCTCCCATGGACTCCAGCTGAATGTTCGGGGCAAGCAGAAGCTAACGCAAATGATTACCAGTAGCATCAGGAGAGGCAGGTTGGATGTGAACCCCATCCCAGTGGTAATTGGTGGTAAGACTCAGTCTTTTTTAGGCCAAATACCAAGAGTAGGAAGTGTTATTTAAGAAATGTACATAATGATATTACAGTCAAAAATAAAGAATGTCAGTCTAAAATAGCTTTGTTCCATCAGAACATTAGGGGTATCGCAAGCAAACTTGATGAGTTGATAATATCTATAGAAGAAACCCAAAAATCATTGAATCTTAGCATAAATATCATATGTCTGACAGAACATCATCTAAAGAATTCTGAAATATGTTTCCTCCCTTTTATTGGATATAGATTAGCTTCATGTTATTGCAGGTCAGAGATGAGAATGGGTGGTGCAGCAATATATGTAAGAGAAAATACTGAGACAAAATCGTTAGATGTAAGTAAATACTGTAGAGAACAAGATTTTGAATGTTGTGCAATACAGTTAGAATTAGAAAACAAATATCTTATAGTGCTGACAGTTTATAGGGCTCCCACAGGAGACTTCAGTAAATTTTGTAATAAACTTGAAGCGGTTCTAATAAATTTATCACGAACTAAAAGGGAAATTATCCTCTGTGGAGACTTCAACATAAATTTTGCTGTAGAATGTAACCAGACAGATTATCTTCTAGGAATGCTTAGATCATTCAATCTCTATCAAACAGTAAATTTCCCAACTAGAACACAAAAACATAGTAGTACCATTATTGATAACATTTTTGTAGAGCACAATAAATTAGAAATATGTGGAACAATTCCAATGGAAAATGGTTTGTCAGACCATAATGCTCAAATAATTACTTTGGATGTTTGTGGGAAATGAAAATAACAAAAAGAAAGGATTTGTCAGAGTTAGGCCATTAAAGAACAATTCAATAAAAACATTAAATGATGAACTTCTCAATGAGGACTGGAGCACTGTTTATAAATTAAAAGGGGGAAACAATAAATTCAATTACTTTCACCAAAGGTTTTTGGAAATTTACGAAAGGTGTCTCCCTACAAAACTAGCTCCAATTGGTCAAAATCGAGTAAACAAAAATTGGGTTACAGTTGGTATTAAAACAACCGCTCCCGGCCAATCAGAGCGGGTCTTCCGCCACGCCGACAGGTATATTAGGAGGTCTGTCTGGGAGGCTAAGCCAGTCTACGCGGTGACTGCCAGCTTTCGTCAGCCTGTAGACACCGGAAGCCTGATGAAGACAACCGAGCTGGTTGTCGAAACGTCGTGTTTTCAAAACACCATCCGGCTGCACACCCGTGAAGACTACATTGCGGTATTAAAACATCTTGCAGACATAAAAGGGAATTATATGTAAAAGTTAGGAATACTGATAATATGCTTCTCAAACAACATTACAAAACTTACTGTAGAATTTTAACCAAAGTAATAAAAGAATCTAAACGTTTGGCCATAAACGATGAGATTAGTAGTTCAGATAATAAGATAAAAAGTGTTTGGAACATTATTAAAAGAGAAACAACTGTTTCATACCCTGAACATAAACCTATATCTATAAGCATTAATGATAAACTTGTAAATGACCCCTCTTATGTAGGAAGTGCTTTCAATAACTACTTCTTAACAGTTGCTGAAAAAATAAAAGGAAAATATAATGGGAATATGGATGCTATAGCAATACTTAAATCCTTGTCACCAAAAACAGCACCTATGTCTCTATTTCCCACCAGTCAAAATGAAATTGAAAAAATTATTAAATCCCTCAAAAATAAAAAGTCATTTGGTTATGATGAGGTTTCAACCCATGTGGTGAAACAATGTAACACCAGCATTAGTAGAGTTATTAGTCATATTTGTAATAGTTCTTTTGAAGAAGGTATCTTCCCTGACTCACTCAAGAAGTGAATATTATAAACTCAGAATGGGGTATAGTTAAATGTGGTGTGCCTCAGGGCTCAATTCTTGGCCCTCTGCTGTTCTTAATCTATATAAATGATCTCCCACATATACTAGGTGATAATGAACACATGGTGCTCTTTGCAGATGATACCAGTATATCGTTGAAAGACCCATCAGCACAAAACCTCGAAAACACAGCAAATGATGCTATAAAGAAAATTAACAGGTGGTTTAATGCCAACAAACTAATACTTAATGTAGAAAAGACACAGTTAATTCAGTTTGTTATAAAAAATAAAACAAAGGACAGCTATAATGTGATATCAGAAGGAAAAGCAATCAATGAAAGTAATTTTACAAAGTTCTTGGGTGTATGTATAGATAACAAATTGAACTGGAAACAGCATATTCAACAACTTCTTAAAAAACTGAATTCTGCAACATTTACACTTAGGGTAATATCTAGAATAGCTAATATAGAAACCAGAAAGTTAGTATATTTTGCATATTTTCATTCCCTGCTCACTTATGGCATCTCATTCTGGGGAAACTCTTCACAAGCAAAGAGGGTATTTAAATTGCAAAAACGTGCTATAAGAACTATTTGTGGAGCAAGCCCACAGACTTCGTGCAGAAATCTACTTAAAAACCCGGGTGTACTAACAATGCCAGCACAGTATGTATACTCTGTACTATCATTTGTAGTGAAAAATCCTGAACACTTCAATCTTAATGCTGACATACATAGCCACAATACTAGGAATAAATATAATATCCACAAGGATTACAAATCACTGTCAATTGCACAGAAAGGGTTAACATTTACTGGAGCTTCCTTATTCAATGTCTTACCAACAGAAATTAAATGTTATCTACAAAAACCCAACTACTTTAAGTCCAAACTGAAAGAGTTTCTGCTTCAGAATCCATTTTAGTTTGTGAAAGAATTTTCTTCTTCGAATTTGGTAACTAAGAATGACTGATAAAATAGTATATATGGTGTATGGAAGGGGAAGGTGACAAAGTTGTCCACAATTACTAAAATGATATACGGTTTTTCTTTCTGTTGAAACTTTTGACAGATGAAGTAATTACACTGTTTACAAAATTTCACTCATATATAGTAACTAACATGGGATAGCATGCACTCAAAAACTGCTGTAAAAAATTATGATACTAACAGGTTTTTAAGTAATTGACTGTTTATGAGTTGTGGTAACTGGTTGGTAAGAAAATAACTGGTTGTTAGATTCTGGTAACAAGTTTATACACTGTTCCACATAATAAGTATTAACTAACTCGGGATTGTATTTGTAGATTACAGGAAATGTTGGTTATACTAATGGGTCATAACTAACTTCTTGTCAATATATAATATTTATCAATTATATAGTAATATTGACATTACTAATAAGTTTATGTACTGTTCCACATTTTTATTTATTTTATTATTTTATTTATCAATCTTGTTCCATGGATCCCTGCTGAGGAAGTACCTCTGGGATGTGAAACATGTCATTGTTGATACATACACATAATATGAGTCATATCATAGTAAATATATATATATATACATATTTTACAAATACAAGAAATAATAATAAACATACATTTTTGCAACTGAGTTTTGCAAACGTCATAATGAGTACAATTAATTATTTTCTTCAAATTCTTGAATGGAGTAGAAGGAGTTGCCAATAAGATAATCTCTAAGTTTTTGTTTGAATACATCTTTATTATCTGAAAGCTGTTTTATACGATTAGGTAGTTTATTAAACAGATGTATCCCAGAACAATTAACTCCTCTTTGTACTAATGACAGAGATGTTTGTGTTTTGTGCAAGTTATTTTTGTTTCTTGTATTGAAACTGTGTACCTGTGAATTAGGTGTAAACAGGTTAAAATTTTCTATGACAAAGCTCATGAGAGAATATATATACTGAGAATACATTGTAAGAATATTGAGTTTCTTAAAGAGTTGTCTGCAAGAAGTTCTTGGTTTTACCCTACACAGAAACCTAATAGCTCTTTTCTGTGCTATGAAAACTTTTTTACTTCGTGAAGAGTTTCCCCAAAAAATTATGCCATATGACATTACTGAATGAAATTATGAGGAGTACACCTGTTTCATTAATTCTAGATCTGCTGTTAGAGAAAGTGTTCGTATTGCGAAGGTGGCACTACTTAACTTTGCCAGTAGTGTAGTGATATGATCATGCCAACAGAGTTTCTGATCTATTTTAATACCAAGAAATTTTATACTCTCTGTTTCTAAGATTGTGTTGTTTTTATAGTTTATACATATATCTGGCAGTGCATAGTTTTTTGTTTTAAACCTAATATAATGTGTTTTTTCAAAATTTAATTTTAATGAATTTGCCTTAAACCAATTTGCTACTACTCTAAGTACTTCATTTACATTAAATTCTATAGTACAGTTTGGTGTTTTACGCACAGTCAGGTTAGTGTCATCTGCAAATAAAACACTCTTAACTTTGTCGGATAAATTTCCAGGAAGGTCATTGATGTATAACAGAAAGAGGAGGGGACCTAAGACAGAGCCTTGTGGAATTCCATGTTTTATTTTCTCCCAGTCTGATGAAACATCTTTACTTATTTTAGAATCAAAAATTGAAACTTTTTGCATTCGGCTTTCAATGTATGATTTAAACCATTTACCTGCGGTCCCAAAAATACCATAGTATTCCATTTTTTTTCAAAAGTAATTCATGATTTACACAGTCAAATGCTTTTGCAAGATCACAAAATATTCCTACAGGATTCATTTTATTATTCAGTTCCTCAAATGTCCCCGAGATTATTCTCACATGGGATCAAAGTGAACATATCTATCTATCTATCTATCTAACGAATGTGTGCTGTTAAATACCAAGAGTTCTAGTATCGCATAGTATACGTGTAATGAAAAATAACAGCGCATTAATTATTGGCTTGAGCCTACATTTATAAGTAACTAGCGGAGTTCCCGGCGTTGCCCAGTATAGTTGGCGTAGATTTACCCGTACACTATTTTTATTCCCGCAAAACATTTGTACAAAGTTTCATAAAATACGCGCCAACTTTTTCGGAATTAAAGCAAACTTACATTCACCCGCCCCCTACCAAGAAACTGGTGGGCTGAAGTTTATTTGCACGTATACTATTTTCATTCGTCCGAAAAGATTCATGTATATCAAGCTTCGACAATTTGGTTAAGAAATTTCATTACTACATTACTGAACAACCCTAGATTATGTTAAAAACTCACGTTTGATTCAATTGCGAAGTGAATGAATATACTTGTGCCTCGAAACGCCAGATCCTTTAACTCTGCAGGTAAAATATCAAAAGTGAATCCGGAATAATATTATCGTAAACAGAAGACTAATGCTGAAGGCCAGAGATATTGCCCAGAGATCGTGCTTAAAGAAAATCTCTGTTGTTTTTACGGCTATCTATGTCGTTTAAAAATTGATATCCCGAATTAAATGAAAGAGTACTTCAAGCTATGGCTTTTAAAAATTGAATATATCCAATTAAAAGAAAGAATACTTAAAGTTTTGTTTATTGTGAAAAATAGTTATTACTATAAGTTATCTTATTGCTTTAATTAAAGGCTATGGTCAGAGACATTTTGTTGTGTCTTTAGTGCGGAGTATGTGGCATCTAGTGATTCCTCCTGTGGAATTTCTCACCATGCGTTCAGAATTTCATTTAATGCTCCTACATTATTTAACGTTGAAACATAAGACATGCCAGACAAGTGAATTAAGATTCTAAGCTTTAAAACGGTGAAGACTTCATCGAAATCTGCCCCGTAGTTTCCGAGTTTTTATGCGACCAATATGGTTTTGTAGATATAGATATATTGATTATAAACAATGTAAGCCAGAGTGGCGACCACGTAGTTCAGGCTACTGCCAGGACGAGCGGGGTTCGATGCTCGACGAAGCCGAACGGCCCTCAGGCCCACTCAGCCATCAAATGAGTACCGTCGAAGAATCTCCGCGGGGAGGTAAAGAATAAGGGCCGAGCCCTGTCGCCTAGCACGGCACGTCTACTCCGCGGGGAGGTAAAGAATAAGGGCCGAGCCCTGTCGCCTAGCACGGCACGTCTACTCCGCGGGGAGGTAAAGAATAAGGGCCGAGCCCTGTCGCCTAGCACGGCACGTCTACTCCACGGGGAGGTAAAGAATAAGGGCCGAGCCCTGTCGCCCAGCACGGCACGTCTACTCCGCGGGGAGGTAAAGAATAAGGGCCGAGCCCTGTCGCCTAGCACGGCACGTCTACTCCGCGGGGAGGTAAAGAATAAGGGCCGAGCCCTGTCGCCTAGCACGGCACGTCTACTCCGCGGGGAGGTAAAGAATAAGGGCCGAGCCCTGTCGCCTAGCACGGCACGTCTACTCCGCGGGGAGGTAAAGAATAAGGGCCGAGCCCTGTCGCCTAGCACGGCACGTCTACTCCGCGGGGAGGTAAAGAATAAGGGCCGAGCCCTGCCGCCTAGCACGGCACGTCTACTCCGCGGGGAGGTAAAGAATAAGGGCCGAGCCCTGCCGCCTAGCACGGCACGTCTACTCCACGGGGAGGTAAAGAATAAGGGCCGAGCCCTGTCGCCTAGCACGGCACGTCTACTCCGCGGGGAGGTAAAGAATAAGGGCCGAGCCCTGTCGCCTAGCACGGCACGTCTACTCCACGGGGAGGTAAAGAATAAGGGCCGAGCCCTGTCGCCCAGCACGGCACGTCTACTCCGCGGGGAGGTAAAGAATAAGGGCCGAGCCCTGTCGCCTAGCACGGCACGTCTACTCCGCGGGGAGGTAAAGAATAAGGGCCGAGCCCTGTCGCCTAGCACGGCACGTCTACTCCGCGGGGAGGTAAAGAATAAGGGCCGAGCCCTGTCGCCTAGCACGGCACGTCTACTCCGCGGGGAGGTAAAGAATAAGGGCCGAGCCCTGTCGCCTAGCACGGCACGTCTACTCCGCGGGGAGGTAAAGAATAAGGGCCGAGCCCTGTCGCCTAGCACGGCACGTCTACTCCGCGGGGAGGTAAAGAATAAGGGCCGAGCCCTGTCGCCTAGCACGGCACGTCTACTCCGCGGGGAGGTAAAGAATAAGGGCCGAGCCCTGTCGCCTAGCACGGCACGTCTACTCCGCGGGGAGGTAAAGAATAAGGGCCGAGCCCTGTCGCCTAGCACGGCACGTCTACTCCGCGGGGAGGTAAAGAATAAGGGCCGAGCCCTGTCGCCTAGCACGGCACGTCTACTCCGCGGGGAGGTAAAGAATAAGGGCCGAGCCCTGTCGCCTAGCACGGCACGTCTACTCCGCGGGGAGGTAAAGAATAAGGGCCGAGCCCTGTCGCCTAGCACGGCACGTCTACTCCGCGGGGAGGTAAAGAATAAGGGCCGAGCCCTGTCGCCTAGCACGGCACGTCTACTCCGCGGGGAGGTAAAGAATAAGGGCCGAGCCCTGTCGCCTAGCACGGCACGTCTACTCCGCGGGGAGGTAAAGAATAAGGGCCGAGCCCTGTCGCCTAGCACGGCACGTCTACTCCGCGGGGAGGTAAAGAATAAGGGCCGAGCCCTGTCGCCTAGCACGGCACGTCTACTCCGCGGGGAGGTAAAGAATAAGGGCCGAGCCCTGTCGCCTAGCACGGCACGTCTACTCCGCGGGGAGGTAAAGAATAAGGGCCGAGCCCTGTCGCCTAGCACGGCACGTCTACTCCGCGGGGAGGTAAAGAATAAGGGCCGAGCCCTGTCGCCTAGCAGCGGCACGTCCACTTCCGACGGGGAGGTAAAGAATAAGGGCCGAGCCCTGTCGCCTAGCACGGCACGTCCACTCCGCGGGGAGGTAAAGAATAAAGAATAAGGGCCGAGCCCTGTCGCCTAGCACGGCACGTCTACTCCGCGGGGAGGTAAAGAATAAGGGCCGAGCCCTGTCGCCTAGCACGGCACGTCCTACTCCACGGGGAGGTAAAGAATAAGGGCCGAGGCCCTGTCGCCTAGCACGGCACGTCCACTCCACGGGGAGGTAAAGAATAAGGGCCGAGCCCTGTCCGCCTAGCACGGCACGTCTACTCCCGCGGGGAGGTAAAGAATAAGGGCCGAGCCCCGTCGCCTAGCACGGCACGTCTACTCCGCGGGGAGGTAAAGAATAAGGGCCGAGCCCTGTCGCCTAGCACGGCACGTCTACTCCGCGGGGAGGTAAAGAATAAGGGCCGAGCCCCTGTCGCCTAGCACGGCACGTCTACTCCACGGGGAGGTAAAGAATAAGGGCCGAGCCCTGTCGCCTAGCGCGGCACGTCCACTCCGCGGGGAGGTAAAGAATAAGGGCCGAGCCCTGTCGCCTAGCACGGCACGTCCTACTCCGCGGGGAGGTAAAGAATAAGGGCCGAGCCTGTCGCCTAGCACGGCACGTCTACTCCGCGGGGAGGTAAAGAATAAGGGCCGAGCCCTGTCGCCTAGCACGGCACGTCCACTCCACGGGGAGGTAAAGAATAAGGGCCGAGCCCTGTCGCCTAGCACGGCACGTCTACTCCGCGGGGAGGTAAAGAATAAGGGCCGAGCCCTGTCGCCTAGCACGGCACGTCCACTCCACGGGGAGGTAAAGAATAAGGGCCGAGCCCTGTCGCCTAGCACGGCACGTCCACTCACGGGGAGGTAAAGAATAAGGGCCGAGCCCTGTCGCCTAGCACGGCCACGTCCACTCCACGGGGAGGTAAAGAATAAGGGCCGAGCCCTGTCGCCTAGCACGGCACGTCCCATTCCACGGGAGGTAAAGAATAAGGGCCGAGCCCTGTCGCCTAGCACGGCACGTCCACTCCGCGGGGAGGTAAAGAATAAGGGCCGAGCCCTGTCGCCTAGCACGGCACGTACACTCCACGGGGAGGTAAAGAATAAGGGCCGAGCCCTGACGCCTAGCACGGCACGGTCCACTCCACGGGGAGGTAAGAATAAGGGCCGAGCCCTGTCGCCTAGCACGGCACGTCCACTCCACGGGGAGGTAAAGAATAAGGGCCGAGCCCTGTCCGCCTAGCACGGCACGTTCTACTCCGCGGGGAGGTAAAGAATAAGGGCCGAGGCCCCTGATCGCCTAGCACGGCACGTCTACTCCGCGGGAGGTAAAGAATAAGGGCCGAGCCCTGTCGCCTAGCACGGGCACGTCTACTCCACGGGGAGGTAAAGAATAAGGGCCGAGCCCTGTCGCCTAGCACGGCACGTCTACTCCACGGGGAGGTAAAGAATAAGGGCCGAGCCTGTCGCCTAGCACGGCACGTCCACTCCACGGGAGGTAAAGAATAAGGGCCGAGCCCTGTCTCCTAGCACGGCACGT
>JARYHS010013630.1:6287330-6360407 GCA_031002005.1 Vandiemenella viatica
TTTCGAAGTTTTATTAAAAATGAATTCAAAAAAAGAAAGAAAAGTGAAAATTGTAAGTGGCCGGTTGTATGATGAATAAATGCTGAATTTACTCGCCACTTGTTGGGCTCATTGTCCAAATTTCTGGTTTAAATTTAAATTTTATGTATTTATAACGACTGATATTGTGAACCGCAGGTTGGTTACGCACCAGTTTAATCAATTTTTCTTCTTCCATAGTTGAAAATGATTGTAAGTACAGCAAGATAATAAATAACGCAAGAAGTGTTACGTTGTAAACCGGCACGAGTGAGCTGCGTGGCACAGTTTGTGTGTCGTGATCACAACGTGGCGCAGTACTGCGCTGCCCTGCTCTGCGTCTCAATACGCGCTGTTCCGCCCCAAAACATAGAGACACAGAAACTGTGCTGCGCCGCCTGCGTCGACTGCGCGTCAATGTGCGCCCGGCCTAATAGTCAGCTCGCTGTTCAGGTTAAGTGTCTTGCCGCCCCCGTGGTCTGCCGTTCGTCCGACAGATGGCACTCCCCCTGACAGAGCCAGAGCGTCCTTCAGAGAGAGCGCAGGCAGAAAACTGTCTGCCGCGAACTGACGCTCTGTTCTGACGAAATTCACTGGATCACACATTTCATTTTATTTTTTGTCTATCTTAAAGCTCATTGTCTTTATTAAATACTAGCGGAGTTCCCGGCGTTGCCCGGTATAGTCGGCGTAGATTTAACCGTACCCTATTTTTATTCCCGCAAAACATTTGTACAAAGTTTCATAAAATACGCGCCAACTTTTTCGGAATTAAAGCAAATTTACATTCACCCGCCCCCTACCAAGAAACTGGTGGGTTGAAGTTTATTTACACGTATACTATTTCACGTATATCAAGCTTCGATAATTTGGTTAAGAAATTTCATTACTACATTACTGAACAACCCTAGATTATGTTAAAAACTCACGTTTGATTCAATTGCGAAGTGAATGGATATACTTGTGGCTCGAAACACCAGATCCACGGGTTAAACAGAATAGTGATCGCAGTTTTATCGTGTGCTATTCTGCTACATAGGGAAGTCATACTGGTGACGACGAAGCAAGGATATATTGGACATCGTTTGGACTACTCTTTAGGACCAGTGTATAGTGACTTATTGACGATCCGGCATACTGTGGAACCCGGGAATACCTAACGGTGACAACAAGGGTTTCACTGGTAAGCCACGCAGACTGACTTAACGGCAACGAACAGGCTAAGGACTAACGATGCAGAGAGAAGAAATACGCGACAGCACAGACACCCCACCCGGGACGGAATCTGAAGAAAATGAAGAAGACTGGGAAATGCACTCAGAAGACACAAACGAACCCGAGAAAAACAACAACGAAAACAGTGGAAAACTACAACAGTTTATGAAAAGGAAGGAACCAACAATGCACAACAAAAACGAGGAAGCGCCCTTTGAGTTTACAAGAAAAAGGAGCAAGCGCGCCCGTCAAGCAGAACACCAAAAGTACAGAGCAAACCATACACAGGTGGCAGTAAGTAATCGATACAACGCACTAGCAGAAGAGGCCACAAAGGATACCGAAGACATGGAAACAAACACTGAGACACCAAAAGGGAAAGAAAAACCGGCCAACGAGGCTAGATTACCTCCCGTCGTAATATATGAAACAAGAAATTTCATAAAGATGAACCAGACCATCAAAGAATACCTAACAGGGAATCTGAAAGTTGTGTATCGAGGCAACAGCCTCAAATATTTCGTCGAAAACAAGGAAGATTACCTAGCCCTGATAGCATTTTTCAACAAAAACAACATCAGCTATTATAGCCATCAACTACCACAGGAGAGGCTCCTTAAGGTGGTCATAAAAGGCCTACCACCTACAATACTAACAAATGAAATAGCAGACGACCTCACGGACAAAGGATATTTAGTAAATGCAGTTCACCAGTTCAAAAGAAGGAACCCGGAGACGAGAGACTTAATTCCACTGGCAACCTATTCAGTCACGCTGGAAAACGATCCAAGTTCCGAAAAAATCTACAACGAACGTTCGATATTGTACACCAGAGTCCAGATTGAGCGATATCGCCAACAACAAGGACCTCCGCAGTGCACAAGGTGTCAAAGACACGGACACACCTCTAACTACTGTCATCTACCCAGCAGATGCGTGAAATGTGCAAGCCCACACCTAACTAAGGATTGCACACTTCCCAAAACAGAGCGCGCAACATGTGTGAATTGCGGAGGAGACCACGCGGCGTCTTGGCGTGGATGCAAAGCCTACCAAGACCTGCTGAGACCACCACGCCCGAGCGACCGGAAAAGAGACAAAGAAGACAGCAAGGAAAAAGAAAGGAAAAACAAAACAGCACACCCGGGCGGAATTTACTCAGGTCAAACACAAAACCAACATACTCACAAGCCTTGTCAGGGCATAAAAATCCAAACAGGCAAGAGCAGAGAAAACGGCAGGGGGAGCAGACAACTGAAAGCGAAGGCGCACAGGATGAACTAACAGAAATAGCTACTACCTTCGGGTCTGAATTAAAAAAGATCTTCAGCACACTAAAAAAAAAAAAAACAATGAAAAAGGTGAAAACAGCGAGAGGGAGATGGAACAAAATCCTTGCCCTCGTCGAAGGAGTAATATCATTAATAAACTAATGGCGCAAGCACAACTACAAGACCTGAAAATCACAACATGGAACGCCAACGGAATAAAAGACAAAAGGCTTGAACTACTCGAATTCATAAACAGGGAAAAGGTGGACATAGTCCTCCTCAGTGAAACATTCCTAAAGCAAGCAGACAACTTCAGACTCCCAGGGTTACAGACCTATCGCACCGACAGGCAAGGGCAGAGAGGCGGCGGCACCGCAATCGCTGTACGAAACAACATAACCCACGAAATAGTGAGTGTATCACAGACGCTGGACATGGAGGCTACAGCCATACGAATCCACTGCAAGGAGGGGCACATTGTCATAATGGGAGCATATATCTCACCGAGTAGAACACTATACGAATTCGATATCGACCAACTACTCGCAACTGGAAACAAAGTAATCATCGGAGGCGATCTGAATTCAAAACATAGCAGCTGGAATTCAAGAACAAACAACACGAGGGGTGAGCAACTCTTTGATCTCTTGGAACAGAGAAACATTGAAATTTTAGGACCAACAGAGCCCACGCACATCCCGCACAACGCTAGACATAGACCAGATGTTATAGACATCTTTCTGGCAAAAAATGTAAACGGAATAAAGGAAGCAAAAACTAAAACGAGCTATCCTCCGACCATTTACCAGTAATTCTGAAGATAGAGAAGTGGATCCCTCCCCACATGAAGCCAAAAATACATAAACAAACAGATTGGAACCGATTTACTAGAGCAGTGCACAGTAAAATCAAACCAAATTATAACGTCTCAACTGCAAACAAAGTAGACAACGCTATAGAGCACTTCAACAAAACGATACTTGAAGCAGACAAAAGAGCCAGCACTACGACAGTATACCCAAACTATCGACAAACAGAGCTCCCCGCCTTACTGGAGGACCTACGCTACTTGCGTAACCGCTACTGGAAACTATGGCAGCAGTATCGCGACCCAAACGATAGACGGCAGTATCGAAACTACGCCAAACAACTACGCGAGAGAATACAAGAGAGAAGGTCGGAGAAATGGGAGGACAAAATGTCCAACCTAATGTTTCAAAACAGAGAGCCGTGGCAGCTTATAAGAGCACTCAAAGAACCACGTCAAGCAAAATCAGCCATAGCAGGACCCGCGGGAACATGTTATCAACCATTAGCCAAAGCCGAAATCCTAGCTGAAACCTTTGCAGCACAGTATACGGTAGCTGACTACCAACTCACACCTGAAGAGCAAAGGGAAAGTGAAGAGACGGAACGTCAAGCTCAAATCATTATGCAGGAACCGGCGGACGTCCCACCAGAGCTAACAACACCACGCGAAGTACGCCAAACAATCAAAGAGATCGCAAAAAACAAATCTCCAGGCCATGACAAAATCACAAATGAACATTTGAAAAAGCTACCAACCAAAGCCATAGTACTCTTAACAAGAATCTACAACGCCTGTCTCCTCCAGAGCTATTTCCCTGCAGCCTGGAAGACAGCAAAGATAATAGCAATACCTAAGAGAGGCAAGGACCCCAGACAAGCCAGCAACTATCGCCCCATAAGCCTACTATCTTCAACATCGAAAATATTGGAAAGAATACTACTGAAAAGAATAAAGTCCAGCCTCGAGGCGGAAAACACGATCAGGCCAGAACAATTCGGCTTCCAGAGCCGCGTCGCAGCAACAACCCAACTATTACGAATAACAGAAGAAATCACCGCAAATTTCAATCGCAAAAAGTCAACAGCAGCAGTATTTCTAGACATCGAAAAGGCTTATGACAAAATCTGGCATGCCAACCTGATAACGAAGCTAAAAAACGAAACAACAATTAAAAATTGTTACATAAAACTTATTGGAAACTACCTGAAAGATAGAAAATTCTACGTATCAACTGAAGGACAGAGATCGTCAACATATGTGATAGAAGCCGGAATACCACAGGGAGCCCCGATCTCTTCACCACTATTCAGTATATATGTCAATAAAATCCCGACACCACCCCACGTAAAGCTGGCACAATTTGCAGACGATACGGGCATGTATGTGATCGGGAACAGGCACGATTTAAACCTAACAAGGCTGCAAAGAGGTCTGGATGCATTCACCACATGGAGCAGAAAAAACAAGGTGAAAGTAAATGCAATGAAATGTGCCAGCATATATTTTACCAACAAAAGGCCACAACTAAACAGAACTCTGACAATAATGGGCCAGGAAATCCAATGGGTTAATGAGCACAAGTATCTAGGGATAATACTAGATAAAAAACTACTTTTTCGACAGCCGAAAAAAAGGTCTAGCGGTAATAATGAACCTCTCTCCAGTATTACGCAGCAAGGAGCTCCGAACAAACACAAAACTCCGCCTATACAAATGCATAATCCGGCCCTTCCTCCTATATGGCTGCCAAATATGGGGTCTGGCTAGCAGATCGAATCTACAACACATCCAAAGATTACAAAACAGATGCCTCCGCATGATATACAACGCACCGAGGTACACACCTACAGCAACACTCCACAGGGAAGCAGAAATCTCCACAGTACAAGCAGAAATCATTAAACAAACTGAAAAATTTATAGAAAGACTAAATCAGACAAGAGAAAATCCAAGAACAGAGACAATTGGAACAATAATGCCAAAGACGTGGCACAAGTACAGAGTGCCCCTCAGTATAATCCACAACCCAGTTTGAACTGTGAAGAACAGTACACGAACACAGCAGGGGTTTTTACCAATAAGGTCATTTCGAATGACCACAGCCCAGGTTTTTCCCCTGACAGAAAAAATCCATAAAAAGCGTCCCCAACGAATCAGACCCATAGAAGTAAAACTGTAAAGCAGTGGGGCTTCACAAACACAGCCGTTGAGGCAAGCGAAATTTAAAAATAATAAAATAATAATAATAATAAAAAAAAACACCAGATCCTTTAACTCTGCAGATAAAATATCAAAAGTGAATCCGGAATAATATTATCGTAAACAGAAGACTAATGCTGAAGGCCAGAAATATTGTCCAGAGATCGTGCTTAAAGAAAATCTCTGTTGTTTTTACGGCTATCTATGTCGTTTAAAAATTGATATCCCGAATTAAAGGAAAGAATACTTCAAGCTATGGCTTTTAAAAATTGAATATATCCAATTAAAAGAAATAATACTTAAAGTTTTGTTTAGTGTGAAAAATACTTATTAATATAAGTTGTCTTATTGCTTTAATTAAAGGCTATGGTCAGAGACATTGTATTGTGTGTTTAGTGCGGAGTATGCGCCATCTAGTGATTCCTCCTGTGGAATTTCTCAGCATATATTCAGAATTTCATTTAATGCTCCAACATTATTTAACGTTGAAACATAAGACATGCCAGACAAGTGAATTAAGATTATAAGCTTTAAAACGGTGAAAACTCCATCGAAATCTGCGCCGTAGTTTCCTAGTTTTTGTACGACCAATATCTCCGGTTTTCGTTTTATAGATATAGATTGTAATGAGTCAACCCTGACACATTACACGAGTGCTTGATGACATTATGCTCGAAAAGAGCCTCACATTGGAAACTAATGTGTAGGCATTTCGCCACTGGGGAAAATACGCAATCGCAGTTTAAAATAAAAAATAAAGAAAAAATATTTGCTGCAAGCGAAAGTGGTGTGGTAGAACTAATGTGTGCATAGACAGTTGTAATTAACAAATCTGGACGTGAAAATATTTTGGTTTCGAACGAAGGAAGGGATGATCGTCACTATTTCTGCCCTTAACGAATGACACTGGGTGCTGGGTCGTACTGCAAGGAAACCCTTATATGAGAAGCGCCTCATATTAACACACATTCTGTCGTCTGATGGCCGGTGTAACATTTTCTGCTGACTGGAACACTCTGCCGTTGTTCCGTTGCGCGGAACGTTCTTTTTCTGCCACCGACGTTTCAATCTCCCTTCAGCGGTCATCGTCATGGCAATCATTCGACGGCTAAATCTGCATAAGACAGATGACAGAGGCGGAAACGTTTCTCAGTTCGCAGCTCCTTGGTGTTGCTCTAAAGTGAGAAGCGTTCCCGTGTCTATCATTAGTCTCCTGCAGGTTCAGCAGGCGCATGATTCCCATGAAGATGATAACAAATTGAGACTGAAACGTCGGTGACAGGAAGAAGACATTCCGCCCAACATAACAACCGGCGAAGATCTTCAATCACCTCAAGTATAACACTTGCGATAAATGTAAAGTTTTATAACGTCAGATTTTTCTTAAAATTCTCACACATAACCGAAGAGCGACTGCACGATGTGTTTATCCTCTCTTTCTGGAGTTTGATCATTTATTGACATCTTAAAAATTGTTTAAACGAAAAATGTATTGCACCGAATGTAAAAGTGACAAAGTGATATCTAGCGGTCAAAGTTCGTGACCTGGTTTGGCTAATATGTCATCTTGACGCGAATTTGATCGTAAGGGTTCGCTGTGCAAAATTTAATTTTTTTTTTGTTGAGATTCGAGGGACTTGAGGACGCACAGAGTCGATATGGCAGTAAAAAGGTATAAAGGAGATAAGAGGGGAGGGGGGGAGGGGGGTTAAGGGCTCGTCGACGTCGGGGTCATTAGCGGGGAGATAAGGGAAGAAGTGATAGGAACGTGGAGACAAAGACGAGGCAGAGGGAACGGAGTGATGAAGTATATTCGCAACGCAGAGTTAAATTGTCTGTAGTTTTGCAGAGCGTATATACTGTGTCGAAACTTTTTGCGAGGGAAGTGAGTGACGTCAATGAAACTGTTCTGAAGGTCCATATTAAGTCGTCTTTCCATTTCTTACGTGGTGGGTGAGCGGTAACGTTCTGGCCTCGCATTCGGGAGGACGCCGGTTCGAATTCCAGTCCGTTTTTCCATAGTTTCCCCAGATCGGTCCAGGCGAATACCGGAATGGAACCTTTAAAAGAAAATGGCCGAATTCCTTCCTGTTCCTTGCCCCCCCCCCTCAAATACCTTCCCGCCTCTAATGACCTCGACGTCGACGAGGCATAAAGCTCGAAGCATAACAAAAATCTGTGCTGGCTTCATTAATGACTAATGACGAGGTGTCGGATCTTTATGACCAAAAGAATAGAGAAATATGCAGGCGAATACGTCCTTAAAAATGGGTAAATATGACCTAAAGTGACAAAATATGACCAAACATTTAAATTTACTATACAACAAAACATGCTCAATTACACATCATTCATTTTATCCAGTAGCGTCGCTTTCACGTAGACAGCATAATTTGCTTCCGTGCATTCGCTGCACCATTGGGAGATTAAATTTTAAATCGTTTTGTTGAAGTCACTTTAATTTCAGATAATTTACGGAATATAAATCTTTCATCTGTACTAAAATACTCCTCTCTTAATTCCCTTACGTAACTTCGCACTTTCAGAAAATTTTATTTTCGGCATGGCGGTAGGTCTACTCACTGATCCACCGCAGATTTAACGATGACTGAGGATATTCCATTGAGATATTGATTGACGCGGATCGACACAGGCATGCTGCTGCTGCATTGTCGAGATTAAAAGGCGGGCGGAACATTACGTTTAGAGAGTGACAATAATGTATAACTGTAATTTTTGACTGGTGAATTATGACCACAGTGAAAATTAGTTTTTTTTTTTTCCGCCACCTGTATAGCAGAAGTACAGTTCTGTTAATAATTATCTTTATTTCTTCTCATCTATATCTAGTGAATTTTCGGAACTATTAGAAAGAATTACAAGATTTTTCACCAAAATATGACCATATGACCATAAGTATTACCGAAATATGAACGAATCAGGAAAATGGTCTGAATATGCATTTATATGCTGTATAGAATACATTTAAATACAATCATAAACGTTGAATCAGTGTTTAAGTCAGCATTTCAACTAAAAAAAAAGCAGGAAAAAATTTGACTTGTGCTAAAGATCCGAATGCTATTAATGACTCTGTAAGATATGGACTGATATCTGGCTGTATCGTTATTATTTCTACCGACGGAACAAAGCTGATACGGCGTTGACGTAAGGAACGGCTAGCGGCGGTATGCGGTGTAAGAGGTCATTTTGAAGACCATTTCTATTTGGGGAATTATAGGAATATTCAGACGTCGAGCTACTGGCAATCGGCGATCATTGACAATGCTGAGCGCGGTCGAGCATTGACCAGCCAGGAATCTGCACGCTTGCAGTCAGCACCTTAGAGTGCAGTCCCCTTCATAATTGTAGGTCAGCCAAGGTGGCTTGGGCAGTACAAGCGATGAAGTAGTGTCTTTACTGTCGGGCAGTCGGCGAGAGTATTCGAGCATTCTTTGATAGCCACCTGTTAGAAACCTGCCACCCTCCCATGCATCTCGTATCCGGGGCGACCATCTGCCTAACAATTAACTATTACAGTTCAGGGCTTAGATAAGTTGGTGATAGTTGGAATCCACTTTGCGGCACGCTTTAAACTGTACTACTCCGTGTTAGAGGCCAATAAACTGTTCAATTGCAAGTCTTGCATTCTTCATGTAGTAAGAACTTAACTCAGTTTCTAACCTACGGTCTGTGGCCGTCAATCCACAGTGGTGTCAGTCATTAGCCCAAACAGTCCAATGGTAAGATTCTAGTGGAGCTGCCAGAAGAACAGAAGAGACGCTTCAAGCAGAACCGCAATTCCCTAAGGTTAGTTCGTCAGCACACCTATCCACACACACGCCCACTAGCCTTGGCCAATCAGCCCCCTGACAAAGTGGCGTCATCGTGGGATTTCGGCGTAGTACCGATGTTTTGGAACATCAGTGTGGATAGAGTCTGACGAATTAGCAAGAAGTAACGATCACCTTCTGAAGAAGGAAGACGGGGGGTGGCAGGAAGACAGGTGGCTGGATCAACACATGGCTTGGAAGATGAACGCGGGAGGCGCGGCGTCAGCATACGGCTGGAGACATCGGACGCCGGGGTTCAACGCTCGAGCGACGGCGGAGCGCAGCGCGGATCAACACTGGGAGCGGATCGCGGCGGCGCGAGTCAACACGTTGCGGCAGGTGCCACAGGACGGTCTTCAGACGTCGACAGCGACGGTGGCGGTGGCGACGACGGCGGCGACGAGAACAAGACATTAGGGGTGAGTGGACCTCAATTTTTATTGTAACTATGGCAGCGACTAAATCTTCAACAGTTATCAGACATTGAACACGAGGATCTTGGATTTGCAGACGCGGGTGAGCGGAGTTATAATGGTGAGTTAAGCGAGGTTGCTTATTGCTTGTAAAGGCACGTTTTATGCCAGATATATCCTTAAGTCGGACAAAAATATTTTCAGAGGCCATAGCAGCGGCGGTGTTTACGAATAGATCGAAGCGAGTTCTCCAGGTAAGTCCAAAAATAAGTGTATAAGGCAGATATAAATGTTGAGAAACATCCAGATGCTACTGAGCAGAATAGGAAATTTGAAAAGAGATTGCTAGGCAAATACTGGTCAAATTAGTAATGGATGAATTAAAGAATTATGAGAATGACTATTACCGGGGAAAAGTGTAACCGGTTGGGCGTCGTGTCAATGTAGCTGTGGCAGGGAAGCCAATATGATAAAGTGAAGCGGAATATTTTGCGGTAAAAGGCGGCAAGGGACCGACCGATCCAGACCCAATATATAAATGTGTGGTGAGTTGCGTCATTTTGGGGGCCAACATTTCTGATAACTCACAGGTACAGCCCAAGAAGTTAACCTGGTGAGGATGTAGGCGCTCCATTCCACCCATTTGCATTTAAGTAATGCCGGTAACTTGAAGCCGGGACAAGCAGAATGGGGTGGGTTGTTATAGCTAAAAGCCTGGATTAATGATAAATATTGGGGAAAAGAGAGAGTGGGTTCTGGTGCGCAATTCTTCATTGGTCGAAGTTGTTTGCAGAGTGGAAAAATTACCGGTCTCGGCCGGGGAAAAGTTAAAGTGTTAGGGGTATCTACTGCTGGATTAGTATAAGCTCCAGGATGTTCAGAGCAACCGTTCAGGCGGTTCCTTATTTGAACAGAGGTTATAGTAGGATATAGGATTAATTTTTGTACAGAAATATGGTGCAGTGGTAGACGTGCGAAACGTGTAGTTGTTAATAGGACCACGCGAGTGGACACTTTCGGCTGACGTTCTAAGACTTCCCACGTGTTCAGGTTGAGGAGCAGACGTGTTCCCACCGCTATACGAATACCTATAAGTCAATCGTACGTGCTAACATTGCATAGTATATTCTAAAATCATTCGTGAGATCATCCAAATACCTCTAACGAGAATTTTTGCAGAAGATTTATTTGTGTTAAGTGATACGCGCAATGACACGGGACGGGTAGACGCAAGTAGAGTGTATATAAAACGGAAGTATTTGTCATAGCGAATTAAAACATAATACATGGAATGGTTGGACTAAAATAGAGTAAATATATAACGATGTATCTGCCACATCAAATTTAACATTTATCGCGATGCACGGAATGGTTGAACTCGACAGGAATGAATAAAAAACGTAATTGCCATATAAAATTAGTAAACGGCGTGTAATCGAACGCGAGTCTGAAGATATGCACGAATAAAATCCTAAATTATTACGGTAACTAAAAGAGAATCGGAACTCATCATTTTGAAGAATAAGAATAATGTTCAATGATTAGTAATACTGTACAAGTTTGGTGTTTCAGTAAAAGAAAATATTGTCTTTCATGTGTCCACAGTAATAATACGCACTCACTTAATGTAAGGAGTCAAACTGTGTGCCACATGTTAGAAATATCTGGAGCACCAAGTATATTAAAAAATGAGTGATGTAAAAAATTCCGGACAGCGTTGGAAATTGGCGAACTCTGATTGTCTGGGCAACATCACGGTGTACACTCGTCAATAGAGTTAAAAAGGCAAAATACGAGTGCAGTCTTTGGGAAAAGGAGTCATGAACCTTTTCTTGCGACACAATACGTACTCAAAAGTCTACCGTCAACTCCATACGCTTATGGAAACAAACTTACATTCATCCCTTACCAACAGATCCAAGTTACAGACATAACCATTATGTGAACCTCATTAGTCATAAATGCAATCGGTTTACAAACCTAATCATTTTGTCAAACCTACATCCATGTTGTATGTCTTTTAAAATCTGTACATTCAAAATAGTTTGGTGAATCAGTTCATATTCGATGTGTATTCGCAGATAAGATTGTAGTATTGGGAAGTCATCACTGGAGTTTGGTTAGTTAAAAATTAGAAAATTGAGAACTACATATAACGACCAGAAAGAAAATGAAATTTCAATCTGAGAGAGACTGGTGAGTTAGGAGCCAGTAACACGATGTGCAATTCCAAATTAATAATTCATCGGAAGCGGAAAACGTAATCTATAACAAGATATCGGTAAATCAAACAATACTTATGTAACATAACAACAACAAAAAAGGGATCTGGAGCAAAAAACACTCTTTGTTTGGTTTTAAGTCAATAAATTTTCGTAAATAACATTTCTTGAAGTATGTCACTGAATAGAAAAACTAATCACTTTCTATATAAAAACTACGTACGTGTGCTAACTCCACAAATAATTCTTGGAGCATGTTTCCCTCATTTAAATACCTTTTGTACTTGTGAGGAGTTTCAGCAAAATGAGATGCCATAAGTGAATCATAAATCAAAATATGCAAAATATATAAACTTCTTGTCTCTATAACAGCTGTTATATGCAGTGCAAATGTTTCAGAATTAAGTTTTGACTATTGGTAATTGTTGTATTGTACCAAGTAAGTCTGATTAGTTGTTAGACAATAAGCAGATTGCACTAGTAAGGAGAATCCATCTATTTGTTTCAGACATAAATTATAATATTTAGCTTGCATGAGCATCTTAAATTTGAAATTTGTTGCTAACTATTGGAAATTATTTGTACATTATCAAGTTTTGCAGTGATAAATACTGTCAAACCTAGACTATTGAAAGGTAGTTCACCAATATAAGGGAAAAATCGTGTAAATTCTGTATTATCGATAGCAGTTGCATGATTAGTAACGGACAGACTCGCGGAAATGGTAACTAATATTTTTCAAGCTTTACTAGTGAATCAAAAAATTGCTGTTCCAGTTAAAGAAATTGTTATATGCAATAACCGAGAAGACAGTAAACTCAGTAAATCAGAACTTGTATGGAATTCAAACGTCAAAAGAAGGAAAATACGTAACTCACATTATAATCTCCGCGGCCCAGCAACGGCCAAAACCGTTAATAAATTCATTCATATCATAGGCGAGAAAGTATGTGCTTATGAATTGTATACAGAGACATGGATATTAATTCAATCATAAAATTAAATAATTCGCTGTCGTAGATCCCCCATTGAGGCCACCTATCCCCTTTGTCAAAATTATGTATAGTTTAGTTTTAAGGCAAGGTACTGTTGGAAGTGTAATTTTGCAGATAGCTGTTTATACGGCGAGCGGCAAAGCACAGCCAGTGACGCGCAGCGTAACCTGATATGCCGAGTCAAGTGGTGAAACAGCAAGATTGGCGCAACGCAACGCTTCGAACACATAAGTATCGCAAACAGAACAGTTAATAATTTTAGTGTAGAACCAATTTAGTAATAAGAACGGGAATCAATCAGTTTGTCACTAAAACAAACCAGAAGCGTATAACAAATAGTAATTTACATGTAATGTATTTCTTTTGCTCAAAACATATTTCTATTCATGGGACTTAGAACAATCACAGTCACGGCAGACTAAGCAGTTTAAGAATGGAGTTATCTTTACTAAGAAGTGTATATTATCGTAGTCGATTCATTATAAAATTATGATTTCCCGAAATTAAAAGAGAATAAATATCAAATCAAGAAATCGACAATTTCGACACTTGTAACGTATTGCCAGCTTAAATTCACTTCTTGATGCTTAGCTAATGCATTTACGAATAAAACAAATGAGATTCAAGCCTTAATATAAGGTTGGAGCAATAGTGACTAGTAAAAATAATTAACTGATTTTTTACAAAGTCCTAGAGTATATTTATTGTATTGAGACTAATTTTAAGCAGGCGGATGAGAGAACTATCTGTTAATTTAACGTTCACATGAGACCTATCTAAGTTTTATCGTACTATTGACGTAAGTGTTGTCTGGTAGCCTAGAATCTATAAAATTGTTAACATAATCATACACTCATATAATTCGGGGTAGAGCAATATGTCAATTGTGGATTACTTTGAATCATGCTACTCAGTAAGAACCACTGTTCATAAGTGTTAAATTAAACTTAGTAATTGAAGCAACAGTAAACAATTTGCGGTAATCACTTGTTCTTTTCATCTAGTTGTCTAACAATCATGTTTTACAGAAACATTGCTGGACACTTGTCAAGAAAAATAGTAAACAGAACATTTTATCGATCGTTCCTAAGCTGAATAATTAATTTAATGTATCAGAAGCAGTATACCATAGTTCATAATTAGAATACCTTGGAAAGCAGAACAATATATTTGCAAACTGAGCAAGATGTGTTTAAATTTAACCAAGTATCGAATCATTATGACGATCTTAGTTTTAAGTATGACCTATTGTAATCAGTTTGTACCGGAAATAATAAGCCAGACTTTCACGATACAAAAAGTTACGCAGATAGTAGTAGCTATGTCAAACTCAAATTACATGGCACACATTGAGAATGACCATACCCCCATCTACTCCATAAATTATATTTTTTTAATGTCATTTATGTGACTGTTTCATTGTTCTTATGTTATAAAATTCTAATTGACTTTGTTTATCTTCAGGCTTGGCCGACCACCTACACCAAAATTGAAAAATAAATATTTAAAATTGTTGCGAATATTTTTGTGAGCTTCAAAGTGGAAATCCAACTATGTCGCATATTTCACTTTTCGGCATTGTGGAAAATGCCTTTTTTCTAAAGGGGGAGGTATATGTAAGAGGTCATTTTGAAGACCATTTCTATTTGGGGAATTATAGGAATATTCAGACGTCGAGCTACTGGCAATCGGCGATCATTGACAATGCTCGAGCGCGGTCAGCATTGACCAGCCAGGAATCTGCACGCTTGCAGTCAGCACCTTAGAGTGCAGTCCCCTTCATAATTGTAGGTCAGCCAAGGTGGCTTGGGCAGTACAAGCGATGAAGTAGTGTCTTTACTGTCGGGCAGTCGGCGAGAGTATTCGAGCATTCTTTGATAGCCACCTGTTAGAAACCTGCCACCCTCCCATGCATCTCGTATCCGGGCGACCATCTGCCTAACAATTAACTATTACAGTTCAGGGCTTAGATAAGTTGGTGATAGTTGGAATCCACTTTGCGGCACGCTTTAAACTGTACTACTCCGTGTTAGAGGCCAATAAACTGTTCAATTGCAAGTCTTGCATTCTTCATGTAGTAAGAACTTAACTCAGTTTCTAACCTACGGTCTGTGGCCGTCAATCCACAGTGGTGTCAGTCATTAGCCCAAACAGTCCAATGGTAAGATTCTAGTGGAGCTGCCAGAAGAACAGAAGAGACGCTTCAAGCAGAACCGCAATTCCCTAAGGTTAGTTCGTCAGCACACCTATCCACACACACGCCCACTAGCCTTGGCCAATCAGCCCCTGACAGCGGAGTACGCGAGCCGAACCAAAGAGGCTACGGTAATGTCACAGGTCGCCGCGAGAGGCACTGCGATCGATGCAGCGGCGGCGGGGGCGGCCTGGGGGCGGCGGCCGGGGGCTGAGCCGATCACAGCTCACACGTACTTAATTCGGCGTCCACAGAGTGGTCATTAACGCCAAACTATAATCATAATCATACAATATTGTTCAGTCAGCACGGACGACGATGTATGCAAAGTCAGGCAATGTGAATTTGGTGAAACATCCACTGAGATTTTAAACAGGCAGCCACCCACAGTTCAGGGACGTAGTTTTTATTTAATTTATTTCTTAAAAATCCGAAGGAGCGCACGCTCCGGTGGCAATTTCCCTTTCCTGCACCCACCTACTTTTTCCCTCTACAAATTTCAACGTTAAATTGTTTCGACGTTTCTGGTAAATTATTATTCATCATTTCTCTTGGCAACTTATTCCAATCCCACACACTCTTACCTCAAAAAAAGAATCTTCCCACACCCTTGTGCCTGAAATCGATTGCCAGCTTGTGGTCATGGACATCTTTTCCGTTCCATGCACTATTTTTTAATTCTTACACCAATATCTTTCCACGCCTCATCACCAATATACGCCTTTAACACTTCCTTCTTCCTCTTCACCTCCTTCTGTCATCCATTGAATCCCATTCCAGCTCTTTATCATATCTGTTACTGATTGCATTTTATGGTAATTTCCAGAAACAAATCTAGCAGCCCTTTTTTGCACCTTCTCCAACTCCCGTATTTGATACTCAAAATGTGGATCGCATACTACACTACGATATTCAAGCAATGGTCTGACCAAAGTTTTGTAACCCAATTCCTTTACTTCTCTCGTGCATCCCCTCATGACTCTCTCCAACAAGTCTAGGTTTTTGAAACCTTTTCCTACTACCTGTCCAATGTGGTCTGCCCTATTAAGCTTGTTATCAAATGTAATGCCAAGATATTTACATTTCAAGTCTTCAGCAAGCAATTCTTTCCCCATCTTACAATCATAATCAACCTCTTGTTTTTTTATCTGCATATCTAATAACCTGACTCTTCTTTTCATTTACCTTCACCCCATGTTTGCCAACCCAGCCAGACTTCCTGTCCAGATCACCCTGCAATTGTTTATAGTCCTCTACCATTTTTATACAGCATTATATCATCTGCAAACAATCTAACTTCTGATAGTTAACAATCAACACAATTATTCATTAGAATAATTAATAGCAATGGTCCCAATACGCTACCCTGCGGCACTCCCATTTTTACTTCCGCTTCTTTTGATACCGCATTTCCTGCCCTAACTTTCTGGCCTCTTAAAGTCAAGAGTTCAGGTAGACATATACCTTTCAAAATATATTCCGGAGATTGAAATTCGATTTTAAAATTCCAGATGGTCTCCCTTAATGCCTTTAAAAGGTTTACAGTTGCTTTGGATTAAGAATGTAATGTCCCCCTCTGTATGCCTCGGGATTTACTACTTTATAAAAAGTTTTATTAATTATCACAAAAAAATGATTAAGGGTGGGGTTCTCTTCCGAAATGGTCCTTCACATTAGTACAAGACAAACATATATTCAAAAAGAACATCTTGACTTTATTAATCATTATACATAGAAAAGCAAAATTTATTTGACGAAATAGTAATTTTAATGGATAAATGGTTGTTCCCGTTCAGGCCATGGAAGTTACAGTTCATCGGTTCTGTAACCTTGGAGCTCGTTGTGGTCTCTGTAGGTGATTCCGTACGTCTGAGTTACCGTAGTGATGAGCAGCGCAATGAGAAGAGTCGTGTCGACGACCACGGCGGCGTGCAGAGCTGCGTCGTGTTTCGGCAGGCCCCAGGTAGTCGCATCAGCTGAGCGAAGGGTGGAGTGGCGTCCGGTGTCTCTCATCCGCGACAGCCGGCGGCTCGTCCTCAACCCTCGGGACCTCAGCAATGCGCTCTGCTCCGTAGCTAAGATCGCCCGCTGCTGTCTAGTCCCTCGCGTCCAGTCTCCAACAGTCTTACCTCAAGTGTCCGTCTCCGTCCATTGTACCTCCCTCGTTGACACGCCTTGGGCGGAGCTCGTTCCCCTTCTCTCTCCCGAACATATAACAAACATAAACAATTTATTAGCAACCAGCGGGAATGAATTCCATTGGCTGGGATCTGTATCACCACCTCCGGCCCTTCCTTTGGAGGGAATCCCTTCCAGACTATCCCCTTTCGGCTCTTTTCATTGGCTGCAATTCTAACGTACAAAGAGTTTACTGTTAATGAATGTTTCTTTGCCAACGACGTCTGCAAACTGTCTGACAGCTCAGCGCTGGAACACTTTATTATTGGTGTTTTGAAAGAAGTCGTTCATTCGTCGAACATCCAAACAGGCGAGCTCACAATGTCTCCATTGTTTTGAACAAACCCGCACTATATTCGAGGGCCTCTCCACCATTTCAATAAATTAATGACCCAAAACATTCGGTAACACAAGGGAAGTCTGTTCTTTGGAACGTCAACCAGACCTCGATAAAGTGCATTCTTTATTACTCACTATCCTGTCCAATAGATTACAACCATTATCCTTGCTCACATTAAATATTCCTTGCGTTAACCTTATCGGTCGAGAACCGCATTCAAATCAAATCAAACGAACTTATGGAAATTAAATACAGTATGGCAATAAAACGACCGAATCTAACAACACCATTTCTTGTTACTGATAAACAATGAGATCTACAGAATGGGACATCTCAAGCTTGAATAAGAAATGATTTGAAAATACCTATTAAACTTTTGTAACCTAAGTAATGAGTAGAGTTTGAATAGGTAATGAACTGTTACATATTATAACAAATTTAACGTAATGACAGTAAACATTGTATAATTACATTGAAATGATCTTTACGACAATGTAAACAACTAGTTGAAGATTCTTTACATCTTCTCATAGTTATTTTTATTGGTTATGCCCGACAGACCCCAAAATAGAAAAATCTTTGAACTGGAGTCCCTTATGTCACTGCGCATCTCAGTTGAAAAACTGAGATCCTCCAATGGCCCAGTTCAATGCTTCAATTGCCAGGCCCTAGAACATGTCGCCTGCCACTGCAACATATCCTCAAAGTGTGTAAAGTGTGCAGGAGCACATATATCGAATGACTGCACTCTAAAGAAGGGGGAGGGCAGTCCCAAATGTGCAAACTGCGGAGGTGAGCATGTGGCCAGCTATAAAGGCTGCATGGACTTCAAACGGGCAACGGACAGCCAGCGCGGGGTCGCTGCAGAATAGGCTGCCAACGCGCAAAAGCAGCGTGAGGAAAAGAAAAGACAGGATTCCGGCAACATCCAGCCACCGGCTGACAAACCCACAACAGAGCGGAACCAACCGCGACGAGGCGAAAATAATGCAAGCTCCACGACATCTCAAAAGTCATCCAAGGCATCTCAGAAATCACCTAAGCGCCAAATCCCGCAGGAAAAGGCACAAGGTCCCAATAAGAAGAATAAAAACACCAAACCGTCAAAGAAAACAACTCCAATGACCTCCTACGCGGAGGCATCTACTAGCCAGTAGCGAGAACGTTCAGAACCACTGCCACAAGCGGCAGAAACTCAAGGCTTGGCCACTCAAGCAAGGCAAATCCACCAACAGCACTGTCCACTCCCCACACAAAGCAACGAGGGAGGAGCAGCTATAGATCGTCTGTTCGACATTGTTCGAATGCTTCTGACAATGTTAACGACACTACTGACAAAGTTCGATCAACTGGCCGCGGACATTAAATCCGCAATAACGACGGCTCACCGAGCTGACCTTCCACAGAACTCCCATGCCAGTCATGGACAGAGTTAACATAGATGGCATATCAATATGCATTTGGAATGCCGACGGCATTTTCCAACAACTCGGTGAGTTTCGGCAATTCCTACGGGAAGAGAACGTAGATATATGTCTAGTAGCCGAAACTCACCTAAAACCTGGTCTCAGAGCAACGGTAGCCAACTACGTGTGCTACCGTCATGACAGACCCACTGCGGGAGAAGGAGTGGCCATATACATTAAAAGAGGCATCCCTCACCACATGGCACACACTCCACCACTGCAAATAATCGAAGCAACAGCAATCGAAATGGCAACCACATATAGACCTCCACGGAGAGTACCGATTGAAGATGATATCCGCCAGCTGCTCACCCTTAGGGGTAAGCTTATCATTGGAGGAGACTTCAATGCAAAACATCCTGCATGAAAGTCAAGATTCAGCAATCCAGCGGGAAACCAGCTATACAGAATGAGTGCCAGGAACAATCTCCAGGTCTGGGGCCCGGACGAGCCGACCCACCACCCCTGGAGTGGCAGCCGCCCTGATGTCCTTGACATAGTAATCACCCGAGGCATCGTTGGCTTCGTCTCCGCCACCACCATGAACAGGCTCTCATCAGACCACTCTCCAGTCATGATGAATATCGACGTTGGATCATGGAGACGAATTGTTCCAAATGAAATGATTTATAACCGGACAAACTGGGAACTGTACAGTGAAGAAGTCTCAGAATCCCTCCAGCGTCTGCGCTCACTAGACGAGAGGCAAATTGTGGCGGCGATAAAACAAGTCTCATCTGTCATCCTCGACGCAGCGAATTCTGCGACGTCCCCTCCCGCGACAAGACAACAGTCACGACAATTACCGTCACATCTGTTGGCTCAGATTAGACACAAGAACAGAGTGGCTAAGGAGTGGAGGCTTACGAGACAGCCCAACACCAGGCGCCTTCTAAATCGCCTGCAGCGTGAGCTGAAGGGGAGTCTACCGGAACACCGCAACAGAGAGTGGGCCGCTCGCCTGGCGTCGCTGAACGTCACCGACGGTAATCTGTGGGTCGCCGATTAGTTTGAGAAGCAGTTTCGGCCTGCGCAGGACGACGACGATGAACAATCAGCGAACATCCGACGAAGACTGGCGAGCTTCCTCGCCGCTGACGACGACGGCTACCAGATCAACGAGATTTCTGCAGAAGAAGTTCGCCGAATCATCTCCAGATTAAACATCAAAAAGGCACCTGGAAATGATAACTTGAGAAATAGGCTGCTGAAAAACCTTCCAGCTCCAGCAGTAGAACGCATAACCGAGCTGTTCAACTGTATATTACGCACTCAGCACTACCCCCGATGCTGGAAGCAGGTAACGGTGATCGGCGTGCATAAGCCAGGGAAGAACGGAACTTTCCCCCAAAACTACAGGCCCATAAGCTTCCTCCCGTCCCTAAGCAAGGTTTTTGAGAGGCTCCTTCTCAAGAGGATGGAAGATCACATCCGCAGAGAGAACATCATCCCGGAGTTCCAGTTTGGTTTCCAGAGGGGTCACTCCGCCACTCAGCAGATCATGCGCATAGTCGAGCGCGCCACCACCGCATTCAACCACCGGAGCTAGTGTCCGCTAGTTCTACTAGATGTGGCACGAGCATTTGACTCCGTTTGGCACAGCGGATTACTTTATAAGCTTTACAACCAGGGACTCCCCGGCCCGCTTGTGAAGCTAATAAGGAGTTACATCACTGGAAGATCTTTCAGAGTGAGAGTTGGGAATGATCTATCTTCTCGCCGCCCAATCAATGCAGGTGAGCCGCAAGGGTCAGTACTAGGGCCGGTACTGTACAACCTGTATACTGCCGACATCCCTGCTCCAGCAACGGTTCGCACAGCCCTATACGCTGATGACACGACCTTCTTCACCGCGCATAGATGTAAAGCTGCTGCCATTCGGCGTCTACAAGGAGTACTTCAACAAACTGAAGCCTGGGCCAGGCGGTGGAGGATTACCATAAACTCGACCAAGACCCAAGCAATAATGCTGACGAGACGTCTGGGGAAACGTGATCGCCAGCGCAACCAGACACCAAAACTACGACTCCACGGAGAGGACATCGAGTGGTCAACCACTGTAAAATACCTGGGTGTGACGCTTGACTCCAGGCTCACATGGAAGCGTCACATTGAGGAGACCCGACTCAAAGCCGCAACGAGGCTGAGGGAGCTGTACCCTATTCTAAATACGGACAGCGCACTGGCAGCCAATACCGGAGTGAGCGTATATTGCAGCCTGATAAGACCGGTAATTGAGTACGCGTGTCCCGTATGGGGCTACGCCTCCAGGTCCTCGATAAAAAGGCTGCAGACCATGCAGAGTCGTGCGCTTCGGCGAGCACTACACGTGCCTTCCCGGTTTCCCACAGCTGACCTGCACGAAGCCGCAGGTATCCCGATGCTCGAACAAAGAATCGCACAGATTACAAGATCTTTTTACCGAGCTTCCAGAGACTCGAACAATCCCTTAATTTCCAACTTGGGGCAATACCACACATTGTACGACAAGCACAAGAGACCGCTGTAAATACTGACATATAACTAAAAATAGACCCGAGCAAACCAAAAGACACACCAAAAAGTAAGGCAACGGACCTTTTAATGTTTGAAGGAAGTGTCAACAGACAAACCTTTCGCAACAAACTGCTTAAGAAGATAAAGCAGTAAATGCTACGGACAACAACGTGTTGGCCAACCCAAATGATCTTGTGGGTCACTTTGGAAGTGCATCGTAACTCCGCGGGCCGCATATAAAATTATATATCCCCATATTAGATTCAGACACACTAGGGACATTTTTTTCGAGTGAAGAATTGAAACTTAATGCATTATTATTATTGAGTTTACTATTATTTTTACATGTAAACATAGATAATTCAATAATAATGATACTAAACGCACATTTAAAAAATTACAACACTAAAAATGATATATAAAAAATATATGTATATAAAAGAAATACATTTTGAAAATATGGACGCCCAAATAATGTATTTTATTAATGAATTGTTTTTCAGTACTTTGGCTATTATAAAATAAACTAGCTCGTACCCGCGACTTCGTACGCGTGGATTAAGAATTTTTTGCCAGAATTGAATATAGAAAGTTGTTGGAAACGGAGGATTGGTCCCAAACAACACCGAGTCGGCATAATATGACAGGAAAGCTATCACTATATCATTCTACCGTCGAACCAATATCTCTTGAAGAGAATCAGTTTCCAACATATATCTGTCACCATTCGATAAGTTCTCAAAATTTCGTGACTACAACTATTAAATATACCGGAGAAAATGTCCTGTGCCCTTCATACAGATTTTCTTGTCAAATTCCATCAACATGGATATAGCCATTTAGTCGTCAAAACGTAACAAAAAGACTGAGACTTACTTCCGTATATATAGTATTATTACTGCGGTTCACACACACACACACACACACACACACACACACACTGCGAACAACCCCTGAGGGATCATCATAACGTAAAAAAGTGTTCACCTACAGCATTGCAAGACTACCTACGATTTGCCTCGCATTGCACCCCTAACTTTGTGATATCTACAGTTTAACATTCAATCCGAATAACCTACGGCCCAGGCGTGACTCTTACGATCAAAAACAATTTTTAAAAATCTTAGCCTCCACGGAGATTTGAACCGTAGACCACAACCCAAACATTAGTAAGGCAGCGCTTTAACCACTGAGCTGTCTGACCGATACACGGAAAAAGCAGAATACAGACGACCATATCCAACGCGTCTGTCTATCGCCATTAAGTAGTATTTCGAAATTATGAGACAACATGTATTATTTATACATATAATTTTTCAACCAAATGTAGACAGTATTTTTCTCCTTGTTTCAAAGGATAAGTGTGCAAAGTTTCATCGAGATAGGATGAAAACTGTCGATTTGTATGAAGAACAAACGAACAAACAAACGAAAATACATATATTTATCTTTATATATATTTATAGATAAATGAAAAACATTTTGAAAATATGGACGCACAAATAATGTATTTTATTAATAAATTGTTTTGTCAGCACTTTGGCTATTATAAAATAAATATATTTTGTAAAATTGTGATGAATCTCGCGGGCCGCGGGTTGGCCACTCCTGGTGTGCAGAATATTTCTTCCAGCGTAACCGCTTTACTCCTCGTCAAACGTCGAGGTTATTAGAGGCGGGAAAGGACCGGGAGCAAGGAACGGGAAGGAATTCGGCCATGTAGTAAGTATCCCGGCATTCCCCTGGAGTGATTTGGAGAAACCAAGGAAAATCCAAATCTGGATGCCCTGATTCAAACCCGTGTCCTCTCGAATGCGAGGCCAGAGCGTTACCGCTCACCCACGATGCTCGGTTAACCGCCTTTATTTAGAATTTGCCGCTATTTTTAGATTCTCAAGTTCCGCTCGATTCCTGAAAAACAAAAGCTGACTGCTTGTGACGTGCAGTGAATGGAGCTGGGAACAGGCTGTCTTTATTTTCTGAGTCGGCATTGGGAGCGCTGCCCAGCCTGCACTCTCGCTACTTTTAGGCTGCAGGTAGTCAGCACAGCAGTGCTGCCAACCTCACAGCCTGCTGACACTTCATATCTCAATATTTCTGCACTTGAGTACTGTGACGTCACTAAAGTGTTTATAGTGATAATTTTCGTGCTTATTGCTTTACGCCTGTAACATAGCAGCCCTTTAAAAACAAGTAAAATTATATATTCATACTCATAAAGGCCATAATATTGGCAAATTAATAGTCAAAAGAATTTAGAAAGAAAGAATAGCAAGTTTAATAAATATTGTTTGGTCAGAGATGCTTGAAAGGATATATATGATCTCTGGAAAAAGTAGAAGTTAGCTGCTTGTACTGTCTCAAGTTAAGGGAATTGTTGGTAGAAGTGGAGAGAAAATCAGAATAATTTAGCAGAGAAGCATGAAAATAATAGTTGCGGAGAAAAAAAGTTGATAGATCTTGAGTAGAAAAGAACCTGCTAATCTTTCGGAGCGAACTCAATGCAAAAAGTACTCCAGACACGGTCAAATGTTGGTATGAGAGGATTTTTGGAGATAGCAAAACAAAAGGAAATAAACTGATCAAGATTGTAAATGAGAATACAGTCTACAAAATATGTTTATTTAATTACATAGATCGCTTTTATACATTAATTATAATGCGACACGCCTCGTCAACGTCGAAGTCATTAGGAGCAAGGAAAGATTGGGGGCAAGGAACGGGAAGGAATTCGGCCATGGACATTCTGAAGGGAACATCCCTGCATCCGCGTGGAATGACCTGGGGATACCATTTCAGTTTGAAAATGCAGTAGTTGACACGATTAGAATTTTAGATTAGCCACATGGCCTATTTTTGAGTTAGTTTACGGTATGAGTTTGTCTTAGACTGGGGTTGGTTGCTGCTTAACTTTTCTGGCAGCATGGGCTGACACATTCTCCAGGTACTGGGAAGTTATCGTGATAGCTGGCTGTGAAAGAGCTCCGTCATTTGAGTTTCATCTACAAAATGCCATTACATAATCAAAATTCCCTTCAGTATATCAGAGAAGTGGCGATGCCTTAATGTTATGGCGGCCGTGATTCAGTGGTGGATCTACGGTTTTTCGGAGCCGTAATATTGCCGCCTCTTCAAACATGAATTTGCCACCCGGTGCATTATAGAGCTATTCTTTGATTTTGCCGCCCCCTAAAAAATGCCGGCGAGACCGTAAAGTTAAAAAAAAAAAAAAGTGTCACCGCAACACGAATGCGCGATTTACCGCGCCTTCAAACATGATTTTGGCGCCCTAGTGAATTTCTAATAAAACTCCACAAAAGGCGACTTCAGTGTTTGACTTCCCTGTTTCTTTCAGTTCTAAAGTCTCTGGACCTCCACGGAGTTTCTCCACATCTTACCTCCCGTCTGTTGCGTATGACCTTACTGAATCGTTCTGCAACTAAAACTCATTTTCAAAATAATAGAAACTTGTACCATTTTTTTCCTGATTTTTCAGTCAACGAAACTTAATATACGTGTGCTCCGTTTGAAAATCCTGCTGGTTTTCTATTTTCCGGAATTCAATCTAAACAGAATCATTTTTGGATTCGCCAAGTTGATAGAAAACTAGCGATTTTTTTGTATTTTTTTATTTTTAAGTCTGAACCAACTTTCTCGCAACTAAATGTTAGAAGTTGTCCGCAGACGGCTTATCAGTCTCTTTATGTTGTTACGTCATGTTGCCATGCCGACGCGACGTGAGCGGTGGGGGAGAGGTTACTGTTATCTGCATACTCCAGTAGCTCTAGTCCGCTACCTGTTGGGTCTTCGTATTCAGTTAATCTCCGTGTCCGCCTTCACACAACAGCGTCTGGTCAGACACAGCGAGCGAGGTGGCTAACGCTCGAGCCAGGACGCGAGTTCCAGCAGCCCAGACTGAGGTTCTTCGTGGTTTCGACTACAGGTGAATGTCGCGATGGTTCCATGAGACGGACATGGCCGAATTCCTCTCCGTTCCTTGCACCATCCCGGCTCTAATGACATCGAATAAAAAAAAAACCTTTTGTTAATGCTAAATGCTAATAAATACAATTAAAGCCATCTACATCTACATCTATACTCTGCAACTCATAAGTATTGTGATTGGCAGAGGGTGCTTTGCACCATAACTAACTCTGCGCATTCCAACCTCGAATAGCCCGAGCAAAGAAAGAATATGTATAAGCATCAGAACGGCATCTTATTTCTCTAATCTCGTTCCGCCTGTCATTACGACCTAAATAGGTTGGTGGACTCGTGAATCGAAGAAGAATTCCGCATATTCTCCAACAAATTCTGACGAAACCGACGTCGTCTGTCTGCCAGACAATCCCAGCCAAATCTATGTATCATTTCTGTGACGCTATCGTAAGGGCTGTAGCAAGCAGTCACGAATCGAGCGGCTCTCCTCTGTACTTTCTCTGACGCGTCAATCAATCCCTTGCGATACGGATCCCAAACTCCATAACAGTAATCCAAATGTGGACGCACTAGTGTCTATCACTGATCAGCCAGAACATTATGACTGCCTACTTACTGTCGATATAAACCCGTCCAGGAGATGATAGCAGCGTCACCTGACGAGGAATGACTGCTAGTCAGACACACGCACGGTGCATGTAGTATCAGTGAGCGTGCTATCCGTGTTTAGAATGGGGAAGGCGCACGATCTATCTGAGTTTGACCGAGGGCAGATTGTGGTCGTAATGTCATGGCTGAGCAGTCTACTGGCGACCGATATCCAGGACAGAGTAGCAGGTATAACCGCCTCTCCGCCGTTGGATGCAAGTATTTAGTAACTGTGCTCGCGACTTCACAGATAATCTATCAGTCTGAGGCTGAATCGAGATTCTTGTGCGCTGAAACACTTCTGGAAGCACCAGAATTGTACTATTTTGTCAGATCTGCCGCAGATCACCTCCTATCCTGCTTTAGAAAGATGACAAGCCTCCGACCTTCAGATTGTGTGTTGAGGCGTGGGTGTCCACCACATTGTCGCCTACTCGTGGTTTCACTTTCCATAGTTGCTCAGTACAGTAGCACGCGAACAGCCTCCCCGTTTCCGAGATGCTCGTTCCGAGGCTCCGCACCCACAAACAGCTGGCCCGTAATTTAAGGGAATTTCGTGACCTGTGCGTAGAAATCTGGTGTCAGACACCTCTGGAAGCCTGGCAAGGACTTGTAGAACACATGCTACGTCGAATCGCTGTTGTATTGCGTTCGAAAGGTGGAGCAATACGCTACCAAGCAGGTGGTGATAATGTTTTGGCTGGTCAGTGTATGTGGTGCAGCCTCCGGCCTGCCACTTAGCGCCCGCGCTTCCTGTTAGCACAGCACTCTCAACGCGCGCTCCAACCACTGCCCAAACACTATAAATACTGTACTACTACACTCACACTCCTCCAAGTCGTTGTAATGCTAATATTTAACGAGGCCACCTCGTTTCTCATCTGGATAATTGGAGCACGTTTGTTTCTAATGTCTGACTACACTTATCGAAGCTTTTACACTACAGTAAGGCTCCCCATTGCAGGCGCACCAGCGCGTCTGAATTTGTCCGTCTTTTGTTGGTAAGTGTGTCAGGGATTGCAACAAATTACCAAATGTAGTGATAAATAATTTACCAAAAACGCTTAACTAATTTAGAATTAAAATTTGTAAATCGGAAAAGCAAATCGGGGAGGAATTTAAAAGAATGAAAGGATAATCCTGCAACCTAGGATATCTCACACCATGTCCTACTATTTGACAAAATTTTATTTCACTATTTTTTTTTTTATCTGCTTAACGTCTCTCTAACAGGGTATTTAGAGACGGGAAAGGATGGGGGGCAAGGAATGGGAAGGAATTGGGCCATGGCATTTAGAAGGAAGCATCCCGGCATTCACCTGGAGTGATTTGGGAAACCATGGAAACCCAAATCTGGATGCCCGGACGGGGATTCGAACCGCCGTCCTCCCGAATACGAGGCCAGAACGCTAACCGTTTCACCACCACGCTCGGTATTTCTGTAAAAGTATCAACATTTTAGAGATATTCATTTTTACAGTTTTTTTTCGAAACATGTTACTTTTTTCAGTTTATTCCATGCCATTTCTGTAAATTAAAACGTTTTGAACCGTGTTTTTTTTTTTTTTTAATTTTCTGTAGGATATATCAGTCATCTACAACGATATTCTTTTTTTTCTTAAAACGTAAAAGAAAGACTTTAAAAATATTTTTTTTAAATCATGTTTTTTACTACATGTTTAAAATGCACAATGGTCTCTTTAGTAGATTGAACTACAATAAAACAATCATTTTAAAAGAAGTATAAAGTAATTATATTTTCAAACTTTTTAATAAAAAAACCCATTGTTTTAGATCACTCAAATATCTTTCAGTAAATTGCTCTCTTGCTTCTCTGTGGCACCTCTTTATCCCATATCAGGCTTCTAATGCTCCTTAGGAACGCCTCTGCTTGTCTTCCTCTTTCACTTATCTCGCCATCATTTCCTCCACATTCCTCTAATACACTCCCCAAGGACTTGAACCTGCTTACCTTCTTTAGTTGTTCCCCTGTCATCACGAAGTTGGTACATTGACTATTGTATAACACCCGGACAAAAGTATCCTCGTAAAATGTGAGTTGACATTTAAAATGTCAACATCTAGACATATTAGTAAAGTGAGTGCCCAGTGTGAATGGTTAGGGTACAAGTGCTCTACACTGACCAAAACAGATTTAAGTCACAGTGTCAGAATAATCCCACTAATTATTATTATTATTAATTTAATTGCCATAGAGCTAAAATTCCCGTGGCAATTTCTCTAGTCATCTAGTTACCCATTTCTATATATAAATTTAAATTTTCTTTTATAGTTGGAATATTAAATTCTTCCTCCATTTACATTTCCAATTTACAAATTATAAATTCCTTAAGCGTTTTTTTTAAATTATTTATCACTACATTTGGTAATTTGTTCCAATCCCCAACTCCAGAATTGCTTGCTGAAGACTTGAAATGCAAATATCTTGGAATTACTTTTGATAACAAACTTAACTGGGCAGGACACATTGGACAGGTGGTAGGAAAAGGTTTCAAAGTTCTGCACTTGTTGGAGAGAGTTATGAGGGGATGTACGAGAGAAGTCAAGGAATTGGGTTACAAAACTTTGCTCAGACCATTGCTCGAATATGGTAGTGTAGTATGGGACCCTCATTTTACGTATCAAATACAGGAGTTGGAGAGGGTGCAAAGAAGGGCTGCTAGATTTGTTTCTGGAAATTATCGCTGAATGCAATCAGTGACGGATATGATAAAGGAGCTGGAATGGGATTCATTGCAAGACAGGAGGAGGATGAGGAGGGTCATGGGATTGTACAGGGCATATACTGGTGATGAGGCATGGAAAGATATTGCAATAGGTATGAAAAGTAGTGCATGGAAGGGAAAAGATGACCATGACCACAAGCTGGCACTCGATTTCAGGCACAAGGGTGTGGGAAGATTCTCTTTTTTAGGTAAGGGTGTCAGGGATTGGAATGAGTTACCAAGAGAAATGATGAATAATTTACCGAAAAATTTGAAGGAATTTAAAGATAAAATTTGTAGAGGGCAAATGTTGGTGGGTGCAGGATAGGGGGAAGATGGGTGTGTAGGGAAATTGCCACGGGAGCCTGTGCTCCATTGCAATTAAATTAAATTAAACAAAAGAAAATTTTCCCACTCCCTTAAGTGGAAGCTTGTGGTCATGGTCGCCTTTCCCCTTCCATGCACTATTCCTAATTCTTTGACCAATATCCCTCCAAGTCCCATCACCAACATATGCCCTGTACATTCCCAGCACTCTCTTCATCCTCCTCCTTTCCTCCAATGACTCCCAATCCAGCTCCTTTATCATATCAGTTACTGACTGGGTCCTGCGATAATTTCCACAAACAAATCTAGCTGCTCTTCTTTGCACACGCTCTAACTCCTGTATTTGATAACCAAAATGTGGGTCCCATACTACACCACCATATTCAACCAATAGTCTGACCAAAGTTTTATAACCCAACTCCCTAACTTCTCTGTTACATCCTCTCATCATCCTCCCCAGTAAATGAAGGATTTTGTAACCTTTTCCTACCGCCTGCCCAATGTGCTCTGCCCAGTTGAGTTTGTTATCAAACGTTATGCCAAGATATTTACTCTTTAAGCTTTCAATTATATAATGAACCCTCCACTGTATAGATAAGACATATAACAATGCATCTGGATTTGTCCACATGTAATATTACCAAGAATTTAAATTCATGTACATATAATCTGTAAAGAAACTGGAATGCAAATTGTTGTAAAATAAAATGTAATGAACTTAGCTGTATGGCCGATAAGGCTGACAGCCATTACATAAATAAATAAAAAAACAATCCCAATCTTCTCCGTAGCAGATATGGCGTCAAGGCATACGACCCTGTAGATGGTTCTGACGCGCCATAGATTCTCTTCCTCGCCAACTTCAACCAGAGATTGCAACACACTTATCCCTACTAAAAAGAATATATTAGATCTAAGTAGGCAGTATCCCATCTCAAAATAATACTTTTTCATCTTACCCATAACAGCAATGTATTATTGCTGTTATTAATTAACAATTCTGGTAATACAGTTTATAGACGCTCCATTTAACCCAACGTCCTTCAAATAATTCGATCTCCTTCAGGAGGAATGGTGGATGTGCAAGTTGCGTTTAAAATAGAACAGTTGTGGTCAGTGTGTGGGGATTCAGTATGCGTAGTGGCTGGTGGTTGAAACACGTGCGACTTGGCTTGGTTGTTTAAAATAGCTGAATGGTTGGAGCTGGTAGTGGAAGACGCCTCGGCTGGTCTAATTGGCTGAAGGCAGCCGCCGGCGTGATGTCTGAGTTAGAGCGTCGAGGTGTGAATCTCCAAGGTCGCGCTGCCCTCCACAGCAGTGGCAACGCCAAACCCTAAAATTACTCCACCTCAAAGTAGTTGTTTTTCGATAATTTTCCGTGCTTGCGGGGTGAGCGCAAACGCTCTGGGCTCGTATTCGACGGGACACGGGTTCACAAGGGAGGCCAAATTGATAGTGTAGCACTAGATCTTTCAAAGGCGTTTAACAGAGTAAGCCACAAAATGGTAGTAAATAAGGTAAAAACTATTGAAGTGGATGAGAAAGTGATTTGCTGGGTAGAAGAATTTTTAAAAGGTAGAAAACAGAAAGTTAGGGTGGGAAATGTGGTATCAAAGGAAGTGGAAGTAAAAATGGGAGTGCCGCAGGGTAGCGTATTGGGACCATTGCTATTCATTATTCTAATGAATAATTGTGTTGATTGTTTACTATCTGAAATTAGATTGTTTGCAGATGACATAATGGTGTATAAAAGGATCAAAACGATAGAGGACTGTAAACAGTTGCAGGGTGATCTGGACAGGATATCTAGTTGGGTTGGTAAACATGGGATGAAGATAAATACAAAGAACAGTCATCTTATTAGATACACAAATAAAAAACAAAAGGTTAAGTATGAATATAAGGTGGGGAAAGAATTGCTTGCTGAAGATTTGAAATGTAAATATCTTGGCATTACATTTGATAACAAGCTTAACTGGGCAGGACACATTGGACAGGTGGTAGGAAAAGGTTTCTGCACTTGTTGGAGAGAGTGATGAGGGGATGCACGAGAGAAGTAAAGGAATTGGGTTACAAAACTTTGGTCAGACCATTGCTCGAATATGGTAGTGTAGTATGGGCCCCCATTTTGAGTATCAAATACAGGAGTTGGAGAAGGTGCAAAGAAGGGCTGCTAGATTTGTTTCTGGAAATTATCGCAGAATGCAATCAGTGACAGATATGATAAAGGAGGTGGAATGGGATTCATTGCAAGACAGGAGGTGGATGAGGAGGGTAATGGGAGTGTACAGGGCGTATACTGGTGATGAGGCATGGAAAGATATTGCAATAGGTATGAAAAGTAATGCATGGAAGGGAAAAGATGACCATGACCACAAGCTGGCACTCGATTTCAGGCACAAGGGTGTGGGAAGATTTTCATTTTTAGGTAAGGGTGTTAGGGATTGGAATGAGTTACCAAGGGGAATGATGAATAATTTACCGAAAATGTTGAAAGAATTTAAAGTTAAAATTTGTAGAGGGCAAATGTAGATGGGTGCAGGATAGGGGGAAGATAGGTGTGTAGGAAAATTGCCACCGGAGCCTGTGCTCCATTGATATTAAATTAAATTAAACATCTCTCCAGCGATTGAGGCTGCGGTTTTATTTGGTTTGCGAAATCACTCCAGGCCAATACCGGAATGTTTCCCTTAAACAGCCAAGGCGGAATTCCTTCCCGTCTCTTTCTCCGCCATCTCCCGCCTCTTAAAAGGTGGAGATCCACCAACCGCGCAGAACGTTTAGAAACGTTTGAAATGTTTGCGAACTCAGAATTTGTCCGCTGGAGACGAGAATTGCGCGCACGAACAAAGGTTTGCGGTTGTTTGGTGGAGTTCCGGCCGATGTCGGTACATCAAAGGAATTCATTGCTCGTGCGCGTTCGGTGGAGGTAGGTTCGATAACAGGGAAGCGTATTCAGAATAATTTCAATTTCAAGTTCATTTTAAAAATCTAGAAATAATATAACTATGGACTGGGATAGTGAAAAGTGTTTTCTGTTAATTGAATCATGTAAATCAAAGCCGCAGATCTGGTAGAGCGGTCACAAATATTACCACAACGAAATTAAGAAGCAGGATGGCAGGAGTGAAATTGCAACAGATATGTGAAACGCTATTGATGTTGTTAGGGGAAAGTAAGTTCTTCGCTCTCCTCATTCAGAAGAGAAAAAGTTAAACAACAAAACAAGATGGTGACAGGAAAAGGTGTGAAATTTTAAAAATTATTTCCCTTTGTTTTCTGTAATTACGTTGTTTCAAACAAAGTAGGCAATAGTAGTATTTATCTTATTAAACCACTCTTATCATCAGTTCTTAAGTCATAACAGCAGTCGCGTGGAATTTCTTGTTTAAAAAAATGCTATATCCAAAATTTAGGTTTCATTTTTTAATAATGTCCTCTTCTTCACGTAAAACAGACATAATTACACAAGATGCAGCGCTAGGAATAAGTTTTCTTCTCGGAGCGATTTGGAGGTAGCAGTTGGAACGATGACAAATGTTTACACACGAACTGTTGTTTGCGAATATTTGGTTAGTGGAGACAACAAGTCAAACCACCCGACTGCAAACACACAAAGTATGCGTGCTTGGTGGATCCCAGGGAAGGGGAAACCAGGAATCAGTCACCTTCAACAGATCAGTGAATAGACTCTGATTTTTGACTGGGCGGTCACCATATCTCGCTCTCTCAGGTAGAACCAGGACAATGCACCAGTGCAGGTCAATACAAGACTGTTTTTGTTTATTAATTGATATTGAAGGATGAGTCGGACGATTTATTCGTTACTCAGTTAAACGAGTACATCGCCTGACTCGAAGTAACGAAACGCTACTCACGAATTCATGTCGTTACTCGCATTTGTCGTATGGCTGTCAGTTTGATGCGAAAACGAACAAATACGATGCATCATGCGGGACCTGGAACGGTTCGCCCAGCGACCAAACGAATCTGAACGAGAGAATTAACATCTGAACATCTCGCGTCGCGTATTTCTGGAAATTTAGAATTGAATTCCGACAGTCGGCTTGTGCTGACACATTCTAACTTGTGAAAATCTATTGCGCAATCCACACAAAAGTATCATATTAACTTTTCAATAGTTCAAAGTAATATGAGCAGTTGAAATTTTTTTTATTTATTAATTGATTAAGGATGATTTCACTATAACGTACTTATTTTAATCTAATTATTTTACAATTTTTCCATCTTTAATTCTTTACTGCAACGTTTCCCTTATCGAATTTTAAGTTTAAATTCATTCACTGTTTTTGGTAAAGTGTTCATCACTTTCCATGGTCCAATTGTTGGTTCCTTTAGATACGAAAGAAAATATTCCCACACCCTTGTGCCTGAATTCGAGTGCCAGCTTGTGGTCGTGGTCATCTCTCCCCATCCGTGCATTACTTTACATTCCTACATCCATATCTTTCCACGCCTCATCGCCAGTATACGCCCTGTACACTCCCATGACCCTCTTCACCCTCCTCCTGTCTTCCAATGAATCCCATTCCAGCTCTTTTATCATATCTCTTACTAATAGTGTTGTGTCTTAATTTCCAGAGACAAATCTAGCAGCACTTTTTTGCACCCTCTCCAACTCTTGTATTTGATACTCAAAACGTGTGTCCCATGCTACACCACCATACTCAAGCAATGACTCTTTCTTTTACATCTGCAGAAAGTCCCCTTAACATGCATGACGGCTGGGCATATCTGAATCATTACGATTATTTTTTTTTTTAATCTTGTGGCTTTATGTCTGGTCGACGTCGTGTTTATCAGAGACGAGAAAGGACTGGGGGGGGGGGTGTAGGAACAGGAGGGAATTCAGCCATGGCGTCTTGAAGGAACTATTCCTGGAGAGATTTGGGGAAACCTAAACCTGGTTGACCGGACGGGAGTTGGAACCCGCGTCCTCCCGAATAGCAGCCCACCCACCACGCGGGTTGCGGGTGGAGAGGACTGCTGGTCCTGCCTGGAGAGGCCTTCAGGAGTAAGGCGGTGTTTTTGCCTGTACAACGTCTGCAATGCGGCGATGTCTGTACAACGCACCTGTCAAGACGACACCAACGGTCATATCAGCGAGACGGGGAGTGATTATTACTATCGTGTTCCAATCTGAAGTAGATATTTGTCATCCAACATGCAGAAGATACAGCTAAACTAATGAGTTATAATAATAATAATTCCGTGTGGTCGTACTGAGCTGGTGACAGGGTTTCTACTGGCTGCGCATTCCGCCCCTGGCTTATCTGTCTTAACCTAACCGGGTACTGGGGACCTACAGTTTAACGCGGAATCCGAACCACGGATGCGTTCTCGCGTACTTCACATCACACAGCACGCTGTGCCAGAGGTGAAGGTCGGGTTAAGCGCCTCTGAAAATCACCGCCTGGTTTATGGACGCTCCCGAAGCCCGTGTGTGTGTATGTGACACTTCATGAACCTGATGTGTGCTCAGTGTAGGGTCTTGAAGGGAGACGGTGGAAGCTTTCAGGCCTACCCTTCCGAAAGACACACGAGGGGCGACAAGCTTAAGTTCCCCTTCCGACGGACGAACAATCGTCTAGAGCAGGGGTGGCCAAACGAAATGATCTTGCGGGCCACTTAGAAAATCCATCATAACTCCGCGGGACGCATATAAAATCATATATCCCCATATTAGATTTACACCCACTAGAGATATTTTTTGGAGTCAACATAATTTAATTATTCTGCGAACTCATAACTATAAACTCATAAATAAAACAGGTAATATCTGTCACATATTCGCTAGAATATTATTTTAAAATCAAAGTTAATTATTTCTGATAATTTCAACAGTTAATTTTTTAATATATGGATGAACAAATGATGTATTTTTTCAATACATTGGTTTTCACTACTTTGGCCATTATAAAATAAATATATTTTGTAAAAGTGTGATGAATCTCACGCGCCGGAAAAATGTTCAAGCCGGGTCCCTGGAATGTTGAAATTTCACGACGATATAGTTTGAAGTTTGGGCTGTAGAGGGAATTTTGTTTTCATGTGCAGCTGTAGCGACAGAAACGTGAACTATGAAACAAACATGTTACTGTCAACCACGTGTGAAGAGCAGAGAAGTGTAGTTCGATATTTGTGGACCAAGGGGCATTCACTGAGTGAAATTCACAGGGACATGCGAGTCGTGTCTGGGCCGTAGCAATGTCTCCAGGTAGTGTGCGTTCTTCCAAGAGGGCCGCGTGAACCTTGGTGATTCGCCACGCTCCGGGCGGCCGGTAACAGTTTCAACTCCGCAGAATGTCCGCGCCATTGAGGCTGCAATCTTGAAAGACCGGAGTGTGCACCTGCGAACCTTATTGCAGACGTTCAACATTTCCTATGGTGCAGCGGACGACATTGTCCATGACACGTTGAAATTCCGTAAAGTTAGTGCTCGCTGGGTGCCTAAGAACCTGATAGACAACCAGAAGGGCCAGCGAATGATGACAAGCTTGGATCACTTAACGCGTTACGCCGCAGAAGGGCATGACTTTCTGAAAGGAATGAGTCGTGGGCGTACCACTACACGCCCGAAACCAAGCAGGCCTCTATGGAGTGGAAACATGTTGGTTCCCAAGTACGAAAAAAATTCAAAGTGACTCAATCGGCTAAGAAAGTGCTTGTGACATTGTTCTGGGCCATGTTTGGCGTGTTACTGGTGGACTTTGCTGAACACGGAACCACTGTGAATGCTGCAGCCTACATGAACACGTTGGTTACGTTGCGTCGAGCCCTTCGTGACAAACGCCGCTACATCAGAGGCATAGCTACTATGGGGCTAGGCGGTGCAGTGCACCGGGGCCCTCACGCTCAGGGGGCCCTCACGCTCAGGGGGCCCCCAAGCATACCTCAACGGGCCCTTAAGCGCACCTCTAGGGGCCCTCAAGGCAAACTGGCGACCTTTTTTTTTAGCTCTACCGTCGTCTAAGGGGCCCCTGAGTACACAGGAGCCCCTCACTAAGGGTCCTCGCTGCTCAGAACAATTCAAGGGCCCCCATCCTCATTTCAGGGGGCCCCTACCAGCACACAAAGCAAAAAAAAGGTTGCCCGTCTGACCTGAGGGCCCAAAATAAATTTTTTGCACCGGGGCCCTTGTTGACCTAGCTACGCCACTGCGCTACATTAATGCTAATGGTGTCAAACTTCACGACAATGCACGTCCCCATGTTGCTGCACCTATTCGTGAGAAACTCACCACTTTTGGGTGGGAGGTGCTCCAGCATGCACCATACAGTCCAGACCTGGTACCGTCTGACTTTCATCTGTTTGGTCCCATCAAGAAATTCCTGGACAGCCAACATTTTGCAACACATGCGGAAGTGAAATTAGCAGTTCGCAGATGGCAACACTCCCAACAAACGGACTTCTACGAGCAGGGCATATTGAAACTGGTACCACGATGGGAGAAATGTGTTGAGAAAATTGGTGACTATGTAGAAAAGTAGGTGAAAGATGTAAGTTGATTTGTGATTTGTTTGGTTGTTACAGTTTCCTTTCTGCCCTCGTAGCACCGGACTGCGCTGCCGCGTGCAGTTGCAGGGGTGCGCGCGTGACGTCAGTGCTGCGCGGTGCGGCAGCGGTGACGTCACGCGGGCGCGCCCCCTGACCTTTGCGGCCGCCCTGGCCGCCCTCCAACATAAACTCACTTGCTCCGCGCGCGTCGGCGTAGTCGAAACTCCTCTCCCCCGCGGCCACACCCTCACAAACACGTCTCGTTAAGCCGCTCCCCACGGACGTCTCAAACACTTGCCGATCCACCCACCCTGCCCCGTATTGTCAATCCCTGACCAATCACAGAGGACTCTATTGTTGAAACAAATAGAACGACTTACGAACTCGACTGACGATCAATACTGGTAAGACGTGTGCACAGCGTCGCTCGGTTCTATTTCTAACATCCATTTTACTTTTCCAACAGTGAAGTTAGAAACGGTTAAACCGAGAGTGGTGGGTGAGCGGCTAGCGCTCTGGCCTCGCATTCGGGAGGACGCCGGTTCGAATCTCCGTCCGGGCAACAGATTTGGGTTTTCCATGTTTTCCCCAAATCACTTCAGGCGAATGCCATGATGCTTCCTTCAAAAGACATGGCCGAATTCCTTCCCGTTCCTTGCCCCAATCCCATCCCGCCTCTAATGACGTCGCGTAAAGCCACAAGTAAAAAATAGGAAGGATTAAGAATTGTATACCTGAGTGTGATCTGATCCTCCTATATATATATATACCCCGCAGGCCCGCTCCGTTATCTCACTTGCCTGCGGCGCTGACACGGGTCAGCTGGTTCCAGTCCTGGCGGGGTAGCAGAGGTGGTGGTGCACGATTCCTAACCACCAGATTGTGCGCCAGAGTCCTGGGTTAAACCTCTCCACAGTGCGTATGGAGTGACGGCATAACATCTGCCCTCGTGTAACAACTATTGCGAGGGGACCCACTGCGAAAATATATTCGCTTCGACAACTCGTCGGATGCTCCTTAAGGACTATTCAGTCGCCAGTAGCTGCGAAAGCGTTGCCGGTGTGCCGCGCCAAGTGTGAATTGACCAGTCCCAGAGATGCTCGACCGGATTCGTGTCTGGCCATCTAGGTGGCCGAATCATTCGCTGGGATTGTCCAAAATCTTCCTCAAATCAGTCATGCACGATCAGCGACATCGTGGTTGACACCCAGCTTAACGCTGCTATGAGACCAGTGAGTGATGTCATTAGGTCTCCCCCAGTATCCTGGCTGCCTGTACTTTCCAACATTCGTCCACCACATCTGAGGAGAAAATCGATATTGCTTAGAGAATTGGGAGGAGTGGAGGAAAACAACATGATTCCTCTGCATGGTGACCTTCTTCAGCTGCCTCGCACACGACTAAAACCGAGGAGACCTGCCTACATGGAAGCAGCCAGTCTCAGGCACAACAACTTTAACTTCCATGAAGAGTGGAGAAAGGAGTGGGAAGCCAACAGCCCACACAACTGTGGGCTTATAAAAGATCCGACAACCTCTGTTGCAGGGTTTGACTTGCCTAGACGTCTTTGGTGTCGACTGAGTAGATTTCGCACAGGTCACCGACTGTGCAATGCAACCGCACATAAGTGTGGTCTCTGTGGACATGCGCTGTGTGACTGTGGCGGTATCTAAATCGCTGACCACATTGTGACGGACTGTCCAGCAAGAAGACTACCTGGAGGCCTGACCACACTGCATCAAGCTGGACCAGCTGCCACAAGATGGCAGATCTATAGATGTACGAGGCGTATTTTTTAAGTAAGTACCGTTTTGTCCCACCGTGGCTGCAGCGTTACGGTCGGCGTTCCGCGCATGCACACTGGGTTCCTGCATCTCTTGCCTACGCACTGACGCCATTAAAGTCTAATTCTTCCTTCTTTACGTTGTTCACTGAGTGTTTAATATGGCTCCGATAATCGTGAGTCCCGCCGACTGTGAAGTACGGGCTGTTATAAGATTTCTTTGTGCTAAAGGCCTAAAACCAATCGATATTCATCGAGAGATCTGTGCAGTTTACGGACACAACATTATGAGTGATGGAATGGTGAGGAAGTGGGTGAGAGCATTTAAAGATGGCCACACAAATGTGCATGAAGAACAATGGAGTGGGCGTCCTTCGGTCGTTAGTATAAGTTTGGTGCAGAAAGTGGACAATAAGGTGAGAGAAAACAGACGCTTTACGATTTCCTCCTTGTGTGATTACTTTTCTAATGTTTCTCGTAGTGTATTGTATAGCATTGTGACCGAGCACTTGAATTACCGAAAATTGTGCTCACGTTGGGTACAGAAAATGTTAACGGATGTGCACAAAACCAAACGTTTAGGCAGTGCATTGACTTTCCTTGAGCGGTACCACAACGATGGTGATGATTTCTTAAGCCAAGTTGTTACGGGCGATGAGACATGGGTGGCCTACGTCACACCTGAATCAAAGCAACAGTCCTTGGAATGGCGGAATTCAGATTCACCCAAAAAATTGAAGTTCAAGCAAACGATTTCTGCCCGGAAAATCATGTGCACAGTTTTTTGGGACAGAAAAGGTGTATTGCTTGTGGAATTTCTGCCTCATAATGAGACAATCGATGCAGCAGCTTATTGTGAGAATGGTAAACATCCCGATAAATATTTCGTCTGCGATAAGTAACTCAACACTAATTTCTCAGCTTCTCCAAATCACACCAAAATGAAATACGTGTAATTTTATTTGTGGCACAATGGTATATAAATCGATGAAAATCACATCAAAAATGGACCTATGAAAGCACATTTAGTACCGCGATATGGATATTTGCATCTTCTTGTCCCAAGAGTTTTCTATAATGCTACGTCGTTTACATTAAAAGGAGTCGCAATGCACTCTCTGTTCTGTTTATACATGCTGTGATAACTCGTAACCACATACTGTCTACCTACAAACATGGAGGAAGGAAATATATGCAGGAGAAGTGACGTTAAATCTGTGAAGCAGGCTCTAAACTCTCGCGCATGCGCAGTGGCGGCAGCGGCGATATTGCGATCCCAAACAAATGCGATGTTCATCTTGTGTTAGATGCTGTGATTACTTCATTTTGTAATGTGTATAAGTGTTTTATAATGCCATCTTGTGTTGCATACGGTTGCACAAATAGACAAGAGAGGAAACAACCTGGAATATCATTTCATAAGTAAGTTGAATCCTAACTATCGTTTTGCAAACTTCGGTGCCTGTCTATAAATATTTAGTCATAGCTTTCAATTGGATGACTTTTTTCTCAAATTTTTGTTGGTGTAGTGTAGAAAATCAGCATATCTTGCTATTTTGCACATAATAGACTAGCATTACTTTTTAAAGAGTGTTGAAAATGAGATTTAAAGGGGTGTGTTTTACATCGCGATTCGGTGAATTTAGTATTGAGCTTTCTTTCGTCACGTTGCAGTTTATACTGACAGTGTATGATGAAATTAAATGTGTTAAATTATGCTATGCAATCTAGGAATCTTGATGAAGCAAACGATGTTGTTACCGCAAATACAGTTTGCGATTCAAATACGCGTGTGTGGGTATGTCTACATAGTTTGATTCTGTAGCGGCAATTTAATGGAGATTGTAGTTAGGTCTAAATGTAGTCTGTACCAGAATGGTTTTGTTATTCCATAAGGGACAAAGAATTTATCTATTACTGTTAGTAATTTCATGAGAACCAAGTTAGTGACAAAACGTGTATCGCGATGGAAACTACTTCCACTTCCAGCTATTCCCAATAAAGCTTACGATGTATGGTAACAAGATAACTATTTTTATTCTGGTCTATTTAAACCTAACCACAAGTGGTAGTAAAAAAACTGAAATATCCATTCTGCATGTCTACCATTGTGGTTTTGGCAGAATTAATTTTTGTTCCAGGCTGCATATCAAGCCTCCCAGTATATCCCGAAAACTAAGCAAGATATAGAAAAATTTTATTCTTTATTTTCGATTTGACTCGTCGTGTTACATAAGAATCGATCATTAAATTTGACTTTTGCGAAATTTTTCTTCTGCATTTCAACTCAAGACACCTCACTTTTGATACAGTATATCTCGAGAACTAGGCGAGATATCGAAATTTTTATCTGTCTCATATTTTTAAATAAGAATCCGTCATCAAATTTGACTTTTACCAATTGTTTCTTGTGAATTTCAACCAAAAACATTTCACGTTTGAGACAGAATATCTCGAAAATTAAGCAGGATATAAAAAAATTTATTCTTCATTTTTTATTTCTCTCATCGAGTTACATAATAATCCATCACCAGATTGCGGCGTTACGTGAATCCTAAAGTCCCCTTGAGGTTTTTGTACATTTACCCCGTGTCTGTATGGGATCGGCTTAGCCCCCCACTCCTTCTTCGCCCGGCTTCACTTCAATGCGTGGTGAAGGTCTCTTGCGTCGTCTCCATATATTTCCTTCCTCCATGCCTACAAATGCGATTTGCTTCGTTATGTCTCAGTCTTTCGAATGGTTTGATGCAATTCTCCATCCTTTCCTATACTATGCTAACCTCTTCATTTCTACATATCCCCTACAACCCACGTCCTCAATTATCTACTTCATATCTCTATCTTTCTCTACAGTTCTTACCTTCAACTGTGCGCTAACAAATTAACCAATAAAGCATATGTGAAAATATGACCTACCAGCCTATCTCTGTTTTCTGTAAGCTTCTTCCAGAAACTTCTTTCCTCACCCATCACTTCCAAAACTCGTTCATTTCCTATTTTGTCTGTCCACTAAATTTTCTGTATACTTCTGTAGCACCACATTTAAAATGCCCCAATTTTTTTTCTTTTTGGTATTCCTAAAGTCCATGCTTTGCTGCCATAAAGTGCTGTACTCCACACATAGAGTTTTAAAAACTTGCTTCTAAGTCCTAGATCATTATTTGAAATTAAAAGATTTCTCTTTTTCACGAAGGCTCTTTTTGCTAGTGCTATTCTACTTTTAACATGATTCCTGTTTCGGCCATCGGTTGTAATTTTTCTTCTCAAGTTACAGAATTCACTTATTTCTCCTATTCCATCCGATCCAATTTTTACATTTTAATTTCCTGTGATTGGTGTCATTTCTGCTACATTTAATCACTTTTGTCTTGCTTTCATTTATATTCAGTATAAAATCTTGTTTCAGTATCGTGCAATGTGAATAAGCTTAAGAACCAACCAACTGTATTTTAGATTTGTGTCTCAATCAACTTGATTCACGCAACAACTACCTGTTGGATTTTAATGGAGTGTCGTACAGTGTACAACACCTGGTGCCAGAAGTAGAGAAGGATTCTGATGTGACGGTTGAGAGGTTTAACACAAAATCATCCACAAATTAGTATCAATTTTTCGTTGTACGTGGAATACACCTATTTTCCTAAACAATACGTCTAGTTTTGATATGGTTTTCATCAGTTTACATATCATTGTTCCAGAAATAAAGCTATACGTGTTTCATTTTTATTTTATTTCGAGAAGCTGAGAAATCAGTATCGAATTACTTATCGCAATCGAAATATTCATCGGGATGCTTATCTGAGTGTTATTTGGAACTTAAATTATTCAGAATTGAAAGTGATAATACCTGTGGTACGCTCCGCTTACCGACCCTACGTTAAGTTGTAGGGCCTCGGCAATACTACTTGATTTCTTACTGCAATTAAGGAGGTAAAATAGTCCACATGCCATAGAAGACTTGACTTCATGTCATAAGCCTTGTAAAATAATATATATATTTAAAAAAAAAAAAAAAAAAAAAAAAAAAAAAAAAAAAAAAAAAAAAAACCAAGTGAACCTCAGCTGCAACTATCCAAGCAGAAGATAGTACTAAACATTAATAACTTTGACTATAGAATCGATGTACTGTCGTAGAATATCTTTGGAGGAGTGGAGAGAGAAGAGGAGAATCGTTGGCTACAAGGGAATTGTTGCGAGAACTTGACGCATTTTGACGGAGAGACATCTTAGAAAGGATTATTTTGTGATAAGCGTGAAAATACAAACTAGTGCTTGTAGATAGATGCATTTGTTTCTATGAATTAAATGTGAATCGGAAAGTTAAATTGTGTAAAATAGTACAAATGAAGTTGGAGCAACAAAAAAATCCAGTGCCATATTGTTGTCATGGTCATATTGTAAGGGGCTGAATGGTTTAACTGCGTTTAGTTGACTGACCTGAAGGATTTCTAAATATTCTCTTCGTCTTCTCTCTTCTGCGACGATCAAATTTAACCCATCGCATTGATTCTTCTTGTGTTGAAGTCTATCTAAGGTTAATATTCATTCATGCTGACACCATCCGTATTTCCGGTACGGAGTCGTAGATTATAGCGATTAATACTTTGCAAGATAATAGCAGGTGCAAGTGGAAAAGGCAACTAATTTTAGCAATGGAACGAAGACATCTAACTGGTAAAACCTTGTTTAATAGATGACTAACAGTTGCATAGAACAGGCAATAGGTGATTGCTACAAGGACGAGTTTCGAGCTAGCGTCGATTCTGGTTAAGTTAACATAATGCTAAGTTGGATAAAATCTATTACTCTCTGGCTGGTGGTAATGATATACTGGCAGGCTAAGCTAACTAGCTGAAGATGTTGTTTAACCCATGACTGTCGCCATACTGAGAGCGAGTCTTCATCGTGAAGCTCTGAGGAAGACTTGGTTTGACGTCAGTGATCAGCGTTTAGTACTAAGCTTATCAGCGCTTTGATGAACAAACAACCTCTGCCGACATTGCAACACGTGCCTACCAAGTTGTTCCGATGTATAACTTAATGTCTTCTGGTCTGAATATTCACCTAAAATTTCAGTATTTCCACTAATAATAATAAAGTCAATTCCGACACTGATAATATTTTCCCTTTGTAGCATATACGCTAAGACTAGTTTGTAAGTATTAACTTTTGAATGACAATAATCTTTGGACCGCGGGCGCCATAGAGGTATATTTCCTTCCTCCATGGCGGGCGCGGCCAAAGAAAATTATATATAGTAAGAGAGAGGTGTGTGATCGCTGAGAAAATAAAAAGAGCACGGTATTGTATTAAGATTGCGAGTGTGTTTAACTATCTGGTTTTGATAAAACGTTTCATGTTGTTGGTGTATATGTGTGGTTTTTTCTTGTTTATTAAACACCATGTCCAACTAAATGCCTTACATTAATATGCACAACCTGTCAAAACAAATAAAAGGCATCATCGGCAGGTTATAACCTGGCTTTCCTGGTGAGGTTTAAAAGAACATAGCCGGGTTACACCTTCCATGCGCTACTCTTTAATTCTTTTACCAACATGTTTCCTCACCAGCACTTTTCCTTCCTCGGCGTGTATTTAGTGTATTGATTGTGTTGTAGCGAGTGCGTTGACGACGTGTTTTGCAGGAAGCCAGGCGCGTGCGGTAAACAGCCGTGTGACGTAATCGCAGCGCCTCAAGGAGAGAATCCATCAGCTCCTCAGTACAGAGCCTCAACGGAATAGTAATAAGTGAAGCAGGGGTACGTTGACAGGAAGAAGGGATGGAGGATTGCCTCAAACCAGTTGAGACACTAAAGATGTTAAATAACGCGTATAATCGGGAACGTTTAACGATGTAGTGGTGAAGATATTTCTCAGCTTACTATAACAGTTACATGTATGGACAGAAATTACAACGAAAACATCTATGGCCAACGGATATAAACAGCTCAGAACTGCGGCGTTGAATGTAGTGTGCTGGTAATTCATTTATTGGTAGTTGCTTAGTGTTATTAATAATTAAATTTTAGCAGTCAAGCGCGTAGAACAAACTGTAAAAGACGCGTTACTACGAACAGCAATGTTTTATTAACATTCACACGCTGATGCGTAATACAACGTACAACAACCTAGACCAGAGATATTACAAGCAATAACCTCTGTGCATTGCGCTAACAATCTCTACACTTAACTAAGTAGAATTCTTACTAAACTGATTTTGTAATGTTGCTGCACCTCGATTCATTGCACAATGCTGTGGGAGCGTTCATAAACTACGTGACTAGTTCTCCCGGGGAGGGGGGAGGGGGGAGTATTTATATTATTTGTGACAGTTAAAATGAGGTGCACAACACAACAGCATTTATTTCAGTAATTTAATTATCTCCGTATGTAATTTACGATAGTGTGACAAGGGAAAAACAGTACAAAATATCTTCTGGAGTCAATAGGAGAAAAAAGCTACGTGCTACGGGAGAGGGGGGGACGGCAAAAGCCACATCGGGCTACTGAGTGGGGGGGGGGGGGGAGGGGGTCTCACTGGAGGTAAAAATGAAGCTACGTGGTTTATGGACGCTCCCTGTTCATAATTAACAATACATTTAAACGAAATTCATACCTTTTTATGGTTGGTTTCAAATTTCAGTTTGAAACGAAAACATATCGCATCATGTATCATAACAACCCTAGGGATAGTGTATCATGAAATGAGTTATGTGAATAACACTGAAATAATATGGTGGAACGGATTTAGCATTAGAGCATTACATCCTTAAGTTGGCTGACCTGTAAGACAAAACATCATCGATGAATGTATCTGAGAACTTGTATGCTGGTTGTTATACAGAAATGTCGACTGGCAGAGAGTTTGATTGAATTAAGTTTGTAAAAGTTTTAATGCTAAGTGTGTAATAAATCTTTAGTATTGGAAGAAACGTGAAAAGATTTATTGTGTGTGAAATGGACGAAGTTTTACAAGATAACGGTTTGTTTTAAACAGCAGCGTGGCGGCTATTGTTTGTCATTTTTATTCTAACCCAGAACGCGGGCGATATTAAAGGAAGAATTTAACGCGCAAAGAGTACAAACACATAAACAGCTAACCCTCGCTATTAGCTTGCTGTAACATAGCCCCGTGGGGCGAGGCAATGAGAAGGCGAGAGAGCTGTTAGCAGGGAGACTTCTGAAAAGCATCGCAAACCGGGGCTACTTTGTGACTCCAGGGGCAATTCTGGGACACCTACTTTTTTCAAGCATGTATTTGAATTCTCCTGCAGCCGCCAGTTGCAGAATAGCTATTATATCTTTGTTTTGGTCATTAGAAGTGCTATTGTTTGCTGGTTTCTATTAGCAGTTTTTACCAACTTCATTCGCAAACATTTATGAACCTTTAATTTGGGACCTATTTTGAAAGGGCTCTGTTGTGTTGCAAACTTTCATACAAAAGCAAAACTAGAAGATATGAAAAAACAAGTAGTTACAACAAGAAATACATGCCTTAGCTACCTTCTTAGCCAATAATCAAGCAATATAATCTCTAATTTCTAGAAATTTTGGTAATGTCGAGACTTCCACAGGGCAACTTTGGGACAGTACCAAAGCAATTGAACTGATAGTTTACCAATAACTTATCAGGCAATCTACGTTTTCTCCAAACAACGTTTCATTTTTTAAAAAGGTGAAAAGCACATTTTTAGTACCAAACAAAGTTAATTCAGGCATGTTTAATGAAATTTTCCCCTTATAGCCTGGTCCAATTTTTGATTTGATAGTATTCGAAGACCAATCAGGAATTAAGTTGTAAACGCCTCTAAATCTAATTTGAACTGAATAGTTACTAAACCTGAGAAGCCATTAAGGTGGTATTATTAGATAGCTCATTACTGTAACAATGGTAGAGCCTAAAAACAAATTACAGAAAGTAATTAATTAAATTTGAACACATACACTGTTGGCCAAGTTAAATACGAAATTTCAAGTATTCACCATCCAAAATAACTGAGAAGTCACCCACGGATAATCTGAAAAAATGGGTCAAAATATTTCTGCAGAAGCTTTTGCTGTTGAGATGCAGACAGAAACACAGCCCACAGTAGCTGAAACATGTGTAATAAGGGGCCATGTAAAATGTTTCTACCGTACGTTTGGTACCAACCATTTTCTCCGCTGATTTTACTTTATTATTATATTTTTGTTATTTATGGTTTTACGCCTCGTCGACGGCTAAGGTCATTAGAGGCGGGATGGGACTGGGGACAAGGAACGGGAAGGATATCGACCATGGCATTTTGAAGGAAGCATCCCGACATTCACCTGGAGTGATTTGGGGAAACCATGGAAAACCCAAATCTGGATGCCCGGACGGGGATTGTCCTCCTGAATGCGAGGCCAGAGCGTAAACCACGCTCGGTCACTGATTTCAACCAAAAATAAAAAATAAAAAAATTACCTGTTCCAAACCTTCCACACTTCATGGGGAAACTTTGGTACATAAACAGAGGTAACTTTCTGTTTTAACAATAGTCATAATTTGGCTTTTAGCGCCATTATTCGAAAGAGGAAGGTCAGATCTATCTATAACTCACATAGTTTTGTTAAATTGGAATAGTTTTAAAAAAAAAAAAAATTAAAAATCAAAGAGTCTAAAAAGTGTACCAAAGTAACCCCGGTTTACGGTACATGATTGATTTTGTGACTGGTTTGCAGTATTAATTTAGAACCTTCGCAGAAACAATAAGATATAACGTTACTCGCAGGTTGCTACGGAGCGGGGAGGAGGCCGGGTGTGACGTCACGGTGGCCTGGCTGGCGTGTCGTTAGACTGATTAGGCAGAAGGCTGACGACGATTGGTAACATGTAAGTGTCGTGGATGCTACCTGGAAACGATTTCAGTTCGATATCGGTTCATGACTTACGTGGGAACTCGTCTTCTTTACTCGCCGTTAGGTGCTGAGATTCAAGTAATCAGCGGCGCCTACCGTTCCTCATCGGAACTTTCCTCTCGAACCGAAATTGGAAACGGCACTGATTTCGAACGATGTAACTAAGGTTACTGTATTATTTGGGGACAAAAATAACGTATACTTATCTCTGGATGACGAAAACTATACGTGGCAAAAAAGCGTGATCTGGATAGAATATCTAAATGGGTAAGTCAGCATGGAATGAAGATAAATGCTGTGAAGTCAAGTTATTAGATACACAGATTAAAAGCTAACGGTTAATTGCAATTATAGGGTGGGGTCAGAATTGCTTGTTAAAAGCTTGAAGTGTAAATAAATTGTCATGATGTTTGATAACAAACTCAACTGGGCACAGCACATTGGGCTGGTGGTAGGAAAAGGTTACAAAATCCTTCATTTACTGGAGAGGGTGATGAGAGGATGTACCAGAGAAGTTAGGGACTTGGGTTATAAAACTTTGGTCAGACCATTTGTTGAATATGGTGGTGTAGTTTGGGACCCACATTTTGGTTGTCAAATACAGGAGTTGGAGCGTGTGCAAAGAAGAGCAGCTAGATTTGTGCGTGGAAATTATTGCAGGACCCAGTCAGTAACTGATATGATAAGGGAGGTGGATTGGGAGTCATTGGAGGAAAGGAGGAGGGTGAAGTTAGCACTGGGAATGCACAGGGCATATGTTGGTGATGGAGCTTGGAGGGATATTTATCAAAGAATTAGGAATAGTGCATGGAAGGGGAAAGGCGACGATGACCACAAGCTGACGCTCGATTTCATACATAAGGGAGTGGGAAAATTTTCTTTAGTTGGTAACGGTGTCAGGGATTAGAACAAATTACCAAGTGAAGTGATGAATAATTTACCAAAAACTCTTAAGGAATTTAAAATTAAAATTTGTAAGTCGGAAAAGTAAATGGGGGAGAAATTTAACACTCCAATTATAAAAGAAAACTTAGAAAAATAATACAAAAAGTGGTAATTAGACGCTCCGTCGTAATTAAAATTAATAATAATTAAGTATTTTTAGATTTAGCTATTTATTGCCGTAAATAAATTATTTCTTGTTTCTGGAAGTAGCAGTTAATTTTTGGTTTCGATACGGATTGTCATAACAGGATCCATATTCTAAAATAAAATTTATAAATAAATCAGGAGCAACTCCTCTTTAATTAACTATGTTGCTATTACTTTGTCCCCGTCATTTTGCACTCATGACTCTTTCGGTGAAAGTTGAAATGGCGAGAACAACAGCAGATGTTATACAGTTATTTTTGTGAATGAGCGCATACAATTTAATGTGTACAGTATATAAAATCGTTTCTAGTGAGTTCGTTCCATTTTGTTTTGACGTAAGTACTTCGAAACTAATTAGGTAAAAGTGCGTTTAGTTACATGAATTGTATTACTTGAAATAAATTATTTGTGCATACTTTATAGCTAGGTAGGGTTGACATTACGATTGAAAATTGCTCGTTGTTTTCTTGCCATGGCAACTATTTCAGTGGTTTGGCACTTGTTTGGTTAAACACAGGGTAACAGCCCTCAAACCTAAACTTTAACTGGAATTGTATTTGATGAAGCATTTGTTGCAAGCTAGAGTGTGATTGAAATGGTTTTGTACATTTGTCTTATATTTTATTGTAAATCAGTGTAATGGATTTTGTTTGTGAAAAGAAATTATGTAACTTCCATTTAATATGTTTAAGAACAGGACTATGCCAGAGAATTACTTAAATGTTTGTAATTGTAAGTATTAAGGTGAGCTACTATGTTTAAAGGATGGTTTACTACAGTTTAAAATGATTTCTGTTGATAATTTTGTGTTTAAGTATCTTTAATTTCAATTTCTGACAATTTTGTAATGATTGTAAACGATTATGTATTAATTCTGATTGTTTTCAATATGTTTCAATTGTTTAAGTATTGTTAATGTTCGAGAAATATCTGTCGGAATCCTTGGTAGTGTTCTAGAAACTGCGATGGAACTTATATAAAGCGACCATCCGAGACAGTTTTATAGTGAGAGTACATATTTCTGGAAACAGTTTACGTCGGCCAAGGACTGTGTTCGTACTATTGTCTTTGGAAGAAGTGTCGAATGTCATCGTTGGAGTTTTATGTCTGTATGTAACCAGTATCTTTGACGTCGTGATTATGAAAATAAAAACAAGTTTAAATTGAACTGTATCTTGGATTGTTTGTCTATCATATTAATTAAACTACGAACCATCTAACAACAGGGTTCAAACAGAGCTTTCGCCGAGCAGCACGTAACTGATACTGTCGAGTGCTCACTGACGACGCCTCAAACTACAGCACCGAAACGCATCTGAGATTAAATAACTAACAAACAAAAAAATAATAGTTTTAGCAGACGGCGTTTCGGTTACATACATTTAAAAAGAATGGCCAACGAGCACCGAATGACCAAATCCAGCTTGTTCAATCATCACATGTCGTGAAGGTGAGACAATGGCGGATCACTCCGATGTGAAACAAGCGGTGCTGTAGATTAGCATACAAAAACGCCGGCACTGGCAGAACCGTCGCGAATCCACGCAGCTCTGCTTGAAGCTCCCAGAGAACAATACAGTTACCATACAATGGCGACGGGCATTGACTTCTGGCTGACTGTCTCAGCGGCTCCTGCACTCTGCCCGTCGATGTCGAGGTCATTAAAGTCGGAACACGGACACGGAACTGAGAGGCATTCGGCATTTTGAAGGAAACATCCCGACATTTGCCTGGAGCGGTAAAATTGAATGTGTATCGTATTGTTAGCCGGGATCTCCAGGAACGGTTCGGCCGCCTCGCCACAGTTTTCAATTTGCCGTGCATGCGCCTCTGTAGTGGCTAGCCCGGTAGTCCTACCGGGTATAGGGAACCTGCAGCTTAAAGTATAATACCAACCACTGAAGCGTTCTGGCGTACTTCACACGCTCAAAGCAACCTGTGCCAGAGGTAAAAGTCGGGATAAGGGCCTCTGAAAAAGCCTAGCCGACACCAGGATTCGAACCGAGGACCTTTCTGATCACCACAACCGTTTAGCCACCAGACCACTCGCCTGGAGTGATTCGGGAAAACCACGAAGAACCGAAATCTGGATGCCCGGACGGGGATTCGAACCCGCGTCCTCCCGAATGCGAGGCCAGAGATTCACCGCTCACCCACCACACTCGGCGCTTCATAGACGTACCTCGTTGACTAGCCGAACAAGTAGCAAGGACAGTGTAGTAGAACACACTCCATTAAAACATAATAACATTAAAAGTAATTGTTATCTGACAAAGAACTAGGCCTAAACCAGTGTTTTTCAACCTGTCGCAAGCCAAATGTACAAAGGAAGGATTGTAGGGCTTACAATACAATAAAAATTTTCCTTGAGAAGGGTTTGGCTGTTTATTTTTTAATAAATTTTAGAATCGTGGTTGTGCTTATGATAGTACAAAGCAACATGAAATGGGACATGCACATAGCTTCCATCGTAGGCAAGGCGAATTCTAAATTGCGATTCATAGGTCGTATTTTGAGGAATTGTAATACCCATACAAAGGAGATAGCGTATAAAACACTAGTGCATCCGCATCTGGATTACTGTTGTGGGGTTTGGGATCCGTATCGCAAGGTTCTGATTGACTAGGTTGAGAGGGTGCAGAGGAGAACCGCTCGATTCGTGACTGGTTGCTACAGCCCTTATGAAAGCGTCACAGAATTGATACATAGATTGGGCTGGAATAGTTTGGAAGATAGACGACGTAGCTTGCGCTCAAATTTATTGGAGAATATGCGGAAAAATTTAAATTTTGAGTGCAATGAAATACTTCTTCCGCCAACCTATTCAGGTCGTAATGACCGGAGGGATAAGATTAGAGAAATAAGATGCCATACTGATGCTTTTATGTATTCCTTCTTTCCTCGCGCTATTCGGGATTGGAATGCGTGGGTTTAGGATTGGTGCTTAGCACCCTCTGCCATCCACAATGTTTGTGACTTGCAGAGTATGGATGTAGATGTAGATGTATTTTTGTGTCGCAAATGATCATATCATTTTCTAATTAGAGCCTATTTCATTTCTTTCAGGTTGTTGCTTGTAGTGTCCCCTTGGTAACGGGAAATTTGTGCGTGTGAATTAGCCAGTTTGGGGGCAGGCCGAAACATTCCACGTTTCTTTGTCATCGGATAGGGCCAGACGACTCCCACCTGCCTTAAAAGGGACGAACGACTTATGGCAGGCCCTAAAGCCAAAAGCTTCATGCATTCAAAGAAATTCAAAAAACAGTATTGGACCTGAGCCGAAAGACGGTTTCCTTGTACAGTAAAAAGTTGAAAACTAGAGAAACGATACCTCTGAGAAAAAGTCAAGTTGCGGAACGCCTCTGTTGGGAACCAGCGAATCAAACATTGTGTCAAGAACTTTTATAAATTATGAGTTGTATGTTGCATGAGGAGTGCCAATGGAGACCATAGACGCCCCGCCAAACGCTCCCATTGGCTGGAATTTCGCGGGCCAGCTAAAACACCGGAGCCTGGAAGTCTTCGACGGGGCCGACAAGCGGAGAGAAGACACTCTGTTTCTGGCCGGCGAACAACCCGCAGCGGTGCGCACCGGGAGATTGCCGGGGAGCTACCTCGCCAAGCGGACGACACCAATGACCTTGCACCCAGCTGATCAACAGGGTCCGTGAGACTCTGTTTTATCCGCACCTCATCTGCTACGGTAAAGAACTCCGGCGATGTATAGACACTCTTGCGTCATTCAACCCTAGGAAACGCTCTGAGATTTAAATCATGCTCCGAATTGTTCATAAAAACGCTTAACTTTGTAACCTCCTTAAATATTCAATTCTGTTAAATCAATCAGTTTTATGTTCAAACTAAATAATATAGGTGTTGTGAACCCTGCTTTCAATAACTTCCTTTCCAATGTATCAGTATATCATTTGAATAGATGAAGATATGTATTTTTAATGGTAATTTCAAAAGTACAATTACTTTGATGAACCGTATCTCAGAACTGAAACGTCGCATCTCTCGGATAGAGAACACTTCCATTCTTGGCGTCTACCCGGGATTAATTTTGCAAATTAAGTTATTAATTAATGCATCTAATTAATTTTTCAGTTTTAATAACTTCTTCAAAACCAGATGCCACATGCGTCATAAAGGGTTTTTTTTCGGTTTCGGATTGCTTCCGCCATTTGAAGCAAATGTATAGGGTTGCGCAGATCTTTCTAGAAGTCCATTTTATCGTCGCTCGCAGCTAAGCTAGTCCTTACCGCTGGTGTACTCGGACAACTGACTGCAGTGAACGAAAACAAACTGTTCCACTGTGGCCGCGGAGTTCACCTTCTCGCCTCCCGCGGCAAAGAATATATCACTACCTCGGTCAGCAGCTACAGGCTCAACACAAAGAAAATTAAATACGTCGTTTTTTAAATCACTGGCATAGTTTTATTACGGACCTGGTGGGTCGCCAAATTTTTTTTGCTTCTAAAGGGAAGTCAAAAAGAAACACTGCATTAAACCACGCATCTTTACACTGTCAGCCAAACCGTATTTCTGTAAAGCAATGACCGTCACTATTAACATTCTCCATTAACCAATACTTAGGGAGCGTGCATAAACCACGTAGCTCCATTTTGGCCTCCTGTGAACCCCCCCCCCCTCCCCCCACATAGCCCGACGTGGCATTGGCCTCTCCCCCCCCCCCTTTTCCCACACAGACACACACACACACACACACACATATAGCACGTAGCATTTTTCCCTTTTTTATTCAAAAAGACATTTTTTATCGTTTTCTCTTGTCAGAGAAATTACATACAGAGATAATTAAATGACGGGAATAAATATCCACATGCTGTTGTGTGTTCTGTACCTCATTTTAACTGTGAAAAGTAATATGAATGGAAAGCTACGTGGCCTGGCTCGGAACCCTCCCTCCCTCCACGTAGCGCAGCGTAGCCTTCCAGCCAACCCCTCCCCCACCCTAGCCCGAGCCAAGTAGTTTGTGTACGCAGCTATACCTTGGTTCCCGAAACAACGTTGAGCCAGGAGGGAACTAATGTTGCACGCCTCCTCAGTCACTGCTGCTGACGCACTGCCTAGGCAGGACTCTGTCCGCTCTATTGACGTCGTTCTGTCTCATGTAAAGCGTCCTCCTCTTAGGAGATGCAGAATCCTGTCAGGCGATATCTCTATGGCGGTTGGGAATGTCTGTTAGGCCGGCATTACACTGTAAAAGTTCTTTGTCCAAGATCTTTTATAAAACATTTTATCATATTCATTTTATCAAAGATATTTCATGATATTTTTTCAGTCCCATTACACTACATAAAATTTTTCGTCATAGTTCTATGAAATGTATGGAGTAAACTTGTAAGCTTTTGCAAACCCAGTTAGTGCAACTGTCACAATATGCATTTTATTGAAGATAAAGAAGAGAAGTAAACATATTTAGGTTAGACTGTGGATTACGAGACTTGATATGATAGGAGTTCATCACAGTTTAGTGAAAGAGCTGCAATGTGAGGACACACCAAATTATAAAAATTATGGTCGATGCTGAAGAATAGGTCCAATAAATTCTTACCACGCTATTTTCATAAATTTCTACATCAGAATTATTTCGCCATGTATACTATTTTGTGTTTATTTTTACGGTGTATGTGCCATGGGTTGTACTGGATCGATGGTGGCGGATCTACACCGTTCTGCAATATAGCACACGCCCTGGTCTGCGCATTACTTCTGTTATTATTGCAGAAACCTGTCAAATACTAGTTTCTTAACACATTAATTTTCTCTTTTTACGTCTTCTACAGTACAGCCTTCTATCATAGCACTAATTAACTTTTCGTAAGTTTTCACCTTTTTATTCCTAATCTTATAGTCTATAATTATGTTTCTGAGTTTACAACATTTCCTTCTGTTCATACTCAGAGATAAGGTTTTTTCGTGGATTCGACAGTTATAACCAACTTTGGTAATGTCCGTTACACCATTTTCTTTGTTTAGGTTTGCAGGTTGGTGAAATCTTTCATACAGGGCGTTCGCCGGGAAACGCAACCCACTGTTAGCGCTACAAGGAAGAAACTGCTCCCGGCGAGCGAGCGCTCAGTTTCCGGCATTGTTCGACCGTCGGCCGCGGACTATTTCATAATAATTACGCTTCATAAACTTGTGTGCTAAGCATTTAAATGTGACGTAATTCATTAGCTTACCTTATAAAAGATGCTGGAAGTGTTGACCATCTTGTGTAATGCACATTTCACATCTTCTGAACATATTTCGAGACACACGCTGCCCTAACTGACTTAATGATTTTTTGGGTGACTGTTCTAGTCGAAAAGCGATATCGTCAATTTTCTCCTCTGTGAGAATACGGTTGACCGACAGTCTCTTTTTGTTAAAAAATGAACCCGTTTCTCTTACTTTTTTAACCAGACGCAGAATTGTTGATTTAGCTGGCAGTAAAGCGCCAGGAAATTCGCGACGAAATTTACTGCGACACTTTTTAAACGACTTCTTCTTCACATATGTATCGTAGAGAAATATTCTTTGTTGCAAACTGTAACGTACCATAATTTTACTCACACTCAAACACGGTACAGATTAATAAGAGTATGAAGCACCAAACCAGCCAAACCGCAAAGAAACGTTTATTCACAGCACTGATTAATAAGAGACTGAAGTCACAAACTATCTACAATGCAAAGAAACCGTTCTTAACAATGTAAGGGTCCCATTATACTGCGTCACTGTACTGTTGGGGCAGCGGAGGTGTTAAACAGAGTGGTGATTCACGGTGCCGTGTGGCGGGAGTTGCTGGCTCCACTGACCGAGCAAGTTGCGACGGCAACAGACTGGGAGGGTAGCGTTTTCCGGCGAACGCCCTGTAAAATGTAATGCCAACGTCTTACATTTTATAAAAGAAATTTTATAAAATAAATCTTTTATAAAATATGCCCCATTACACTGTAAAATATTTTATAAAATATCTTTTATCAAAGATCTTTGTCAAAGATCTTTTACAGTGTAATGCTGGCGTTATCATTTCAACTCCTGTGATGTATAGTGAGTGTTCCCTTACTCCTTCGCCCTGCGAATCTGAGCTCCTCAGCAAATTTCTAGTCCCGGTTACAGTAGTAGTAATTCCGTGACCTGCATTCTGGCACTTTGGCATCCCGCTGCTAAACAGGAACAAATATTACGTTACCTCTTCGCTAACTACGTACGAGTCTCAATGTCACACAGCGTCCTGCCTCCCAGGGTCGGATTTAAACCTTTTTTTGTGTGTGTAAGCTGTTGATTTTGTTCCTCCCTTTCCTCCTTCATACTTATACTAATCACTAATTTCTATTACCTTTATTAGGTAGCAAACGATTATATGTATATGTGAATGCATATAGATTAAGAGTGACTTCATTACTTGAAACTATTCAGATTTAGTCATAAAATAGCAACAAGAAAAATGAATTTATTATGAAACAGGAATACAAACAAGAAAATAAAAAATGTAATACATAATTATAGTTTTCTACCGGATTTTTGATTGGCGAACATAGAGGAACAACTTTCTCACTGACAGTTTTCCATACGACAAATTTCGTAACACACTTTTTATCGGCAAAGAACAGAAAACACGGTAAGACGTACGCTCTGATTTGTAATCAATTATTATAAAACGATTATAATTCATATTAATTTCAATCAGAATACCGGTTTCGGCATAGTTAAATGCATGTTCCTTAAAAATGTCACAGAATCATATATATTATTTCTATAAGGTATTTTTTTGTCACAAGCCTATATCTTGCTTCATACTTAACCGAAATCAATGAATGAGGTGTCATTTTAAAGCTTATGGTCTCCACTTTGGTTAAATCGTATTTTAAGAAATGAAGTTTTCGGAATTCGACCCTTAAAGGGCAAAAATGTCAATCTTTCTAAAATGCTGTTTTCTGTGTTACGAGTCATTTATCTCCCTGGATACGTATATGAAATCGTTTAATGTAGTATCATTTTAAAGATTAAGATCTCCGCTTTAGTGACGTCATATATTAAGACAGATATTTTTCGGAATTCGACCCTTAAAGGGCAAAAGTATCAATATTTTTGCAATGCGTAATTGTGTCACGAGCGATTTATCTCTCTTAATATATAACCGATATACATAAATGAGGTATCATATTAAAGATCGAGGTCTCCGCCGTGGTAACATTATATTTCAAGAAAAGAATTTTCGTTTTTCGACCATTAAAGGGCAAAAATGTCGATTTTTCTAAAATGCGTTTTTTGTATCTCGAGCCATTTATCTCCCTGGATATCTAACCAAAATCGATAAATGAAGTAGCATTATGAGGAGTAATGTCTCAACTTTATGACATGATATATTAAGAAAGAATGTTTTTGGAATTAAAACCTTAAAGGGAAAAAATATAAATTTTTCAATAACGCATTTTTGTGTCACGAGTGATTTATCTCCCTTAATATCTAACCGACGTAGATAAATGAGGTATCATATTAAAGATCGAGGTCTCCGCCGTGGTAACATTATATTTCAAGAAAAGAATTTATCGTTTTTCGACCCTTAAAGGGCAAAAATGTCGATTTTTCTAAAATGCGTTTTTTGTATCTCGAGCCATTTATCTCCCTGGATATCTAACCAAAATCTATAAATGAGGTAGGATTATGAGGAGTAATGTATCAGCTTCGTTACATCATATTTTAAGAAAGAATGTTTTTGGAATTCAACCCTTAAAGGAAAAAAGTATAAATTTTTCTATTACCGATTTTTGTGTCACGGGCGATTTATCTCCCTTAATATCTAACCGATATAGATAAATGAGGTATCATATTAAAGAATAAGGTCTCCGCCATGGTAACATTATATTTTAAGAAAGGAATTTTTCGTAATTCGACCCGTATAGGGCAAAAACATTACTTTTTCTAAAATGCGTTTTTTGTATCTCGAGCCATTTATCTCCCTGGATATCTAACCAAAATCTATAAATGAGGTAGGATTATGAGGAGTAATGTATCAGCTTTGTTACATCATATTTTAAGAAAGAATGTTTTTGGAATTCAACCCTTAAAGGAAAAAAGTATAACTTTTTCTATTACCGATTTTTGTGTCACGGGCGATTTATCTCCCTTGACATCTAACCGATATAGATAAATGAGGTATCATATTAATGAATAAGGTCTCCGCCGTGGTAACATTATATTTTAAGAAAGGAATTTTTCGTAATTCGACCCATAAAAGGCAAAAAAGTCAATTTTTCTAAAATGCGTTTTTTGGTCTCGAGCCACTTATCTCCCTTGATATCTATCCAAAATCGATAAATCAAGTACGATTGTGAGGAATAATGTCTCAGATTTGTTGACATCATATTTTAAGAAAGAAGTGTTTGGAATTCAACTATTAAAGGGAAAAAGTATAAATTGTTCTACAACGTATTTTTGTGTCACGAGCCTTATATTTCCCTTGGTATCTAATCGATATAGATAAATGAAATATCGTATTAAAGACTAAGATTTCCGCCGTGGTAACATTATATTCTAAGAAAGGAATTTTTCGTAATTCGACCCATAAAGCGCAAAAATGTCAATATTTCTAAAATACGTTTTTTGTGTTTCGAGCCATTTATCTCCCTGGATTTCTAACCAAAATCGATAAATGAAGTAGGAGTATGAAGAGTAATGACTGAACTTGGTGACATTATATTCAACCTCACTATTCATCGCATTTTATTCGCGAAATTTTCGCACGGGTCGTCTAGTTTAATTCATAATTAGCTGAGAAATGATGAGTTAAGTTTCAAAAATCATTGACTTTTCAATGATTTTTTCAATAAAATTAGGACTTTCGAGCGCTCGGGGACTTTCAACATCCAGATACTCAATTAATGAAATCTTACATCATACTTTATTATAGAAATCATGAAATGTAAGTCTGTCAGCAGAAACTTATCTCTGTCTATACAGGCTGACTTCGGAAATATACGACGGGCTACAGACTGCGTTGAACAAGATAGAAAGTCAGGAAACTAATGAAGAATTAAATTAATAATTTAGCTAATTGTTCGCTGTCACCACTTACCTAAATGAAAATTGATAGTAAACGTATGTTTCTTTTCTATTAATTGTTTCGAGTTTGTCACTTCATTACTAGATGTCACCACTTAAATGAAAATTTATAGTAGACGTTTTTCTATTATTTATAATCACACACAAATTTGACGCCTTATTAAAGCGGGCACCCTAGGAAATTTGCCGCCCCTAAAATGATGCCGCCCCTAGGCTGGAGCCTAGACAGCCTAATGGGAAATCCAGCACTGCTGCCTGGGCTGTGCTTACGTATTATCTCAGTATTCCGCTCCGCACTGGATAAAGTAAATCTTTTATGCAGGCGCTTGCTAATACTGTATCTTTAGCTATTCAAGTAATAGGTCTGCTTTAAATTCGCAGGTCGAAAAATACTACTCGGTCATAAACCTGCACTGCATTCCCTCATCTCTTGAGTCGATTCTGCGTATTCTCTTCCGTATTTCTCCGCCTTTAACGTAAACTCCCCTACTGAAAGCTGTAAATGGAATATTTCTGGACGCTTGTAAGAACAGAAAAGGAAATCTCCCTACTAACACATTAAAAGAAATTAGTACTGTAACTGCATTTGCCGGAATCACGCAAATAATAATATCTCTGATAGCGGATCCAGGTGGTCGAGTGACTATCTCTGGCTGTGAAGAATAGAGTAGCACCATCTTTGGTGCCTGATCGTTACTGGCAGTGATTTTGAAAAACTGCACATAGAGAGAAAGTGTCTGTCAAGCAACGACATTGAACGAAAGGGTTAAACTACAGATTTCTAATAAATGTAACGGTATCAACTAGATAGTGTACAGTTTCGTAATTTATTAAAGACTTTTTATGATCGACAATTGTGAAGTGTTGTTCATGTTTAACAAACAATACCGATATCATAAATGAAGAGGAAACCTGCAGCTATTTTTTTTTTTAAAAAAAGAAGTACATTGAAACTGGACAGAAATAACTGAATAATAAATATTAACTAATTTATTACGTAATTGTAAATGTTGACTTTATAACTGATAAATTAAGATTTTTCTGTTGTTATAGATTTTAGTTGCAGAGGAAAAGGAAAGAGGAAGCGTTGCGTGAAGAGAGAGACAAAATGTACGAGAAGACGAGGAACACGAAACGAAGCGAGAAGGAGAATATACAGAAAGAAAATGATCAGCTAAAAATAAAAACCGGAAACCCGTACGCCCAGTTCAAGTTTTAGCCGTTTTACCTTAGTCTTAACCTCTTTTACCCTTTCTACCAGCAAGTGAAAATAATGGAAAATGTTTGAATTGAACTTGATACTTATTTATTCTTATGTGTCAGTGGACCTTACTGGATAACGAAAAGCCTTGTTTCTCATGTTGGTTGTAATTAAGAATTTGCCCAATGTTTGGAATGAGTCGTTGGAACCAGGGATTGTCAACTCCTGGAGCACCTGTCTGCGATTCTTGTGTCGCTCATGTCACGGAGATAGGAACCATCCCAGCTCTGACCTAAGTCAGAGTTTCCCGAAATTATTACTCCACGTACCCAGGCAATGGCTAATCCCCTAACAAAAACTGGATTTCTATTTTTTTTTTTTTTAAAAAAAAGAAATAAGCATTTATATTTTACAAAAGTAATACAGGTACAAAGTTAAATATGTTATTAATTAATTTGTTTGATGGACTTGTTTCTTGCAGCAGGTTGAGTCGATTTTAAGGTTCATTATGCTCATGATTAGGGTTGCCAACTTTCTTTACAAGAAATAAAGTATATTCAGGTCTATGAAGGTTATTAAACAGTATTTTAGAAAAACGAACAGTATTTTTTTTATTTATTGTTTTAAATACATATTTTTTAGAGCTTGTCGCACAACTTACTAATTTACAATCTTTTTTAAAAACTTCATATGCCTCATCACAATTAATATCGAAATTAAAATAAATGAGGAGCTTGTTTTTTATTAATTTGATAGATGCTCTATTTCTATCATCTCGCCACTTAGCATTCATTACTGAAAAAACTCTTTCAGTAAATGCTGAGGTGGCGGGAATAGAAAGTAGATATGAGACAATTTTAGTGATGTTTTTGAATTCTTCTGAAGTGTTTACTAATAAATGGCTCCATTTTTGGCTAGCACTCATTTCAAGAAAATCTTTGTCTTCTGATATTTTTTCATAAATTACTTCAAAATTTGTTTATTCTGAATATAAATCATCCATACCAATATTGAGTCTATATAAATTTAGATTATCTATAATTTTCTCAAAATGATCAAATGTGACCGCAGACTTCAATAATAATGTGTCTGCATTTTGATGCTGAAAAAAGTATTTTGTATACTTTATTTTTGTTAAACAGTAAAAAGTATAATTTAATGAAAAACAGTATAATACTGTTTAAAACAGTATAGTTGGCAACCCTACTCATGATCTCGCTTGAGAAAGCCCGTCAGCCGCCATTACGTAAATCTTGTCGCTAACTCCCAGGGGTTCGCGCACCCCACTATGAGGAACCCTGGCCTAAGTTATTGCAGAAATGAGCCTAATAAGCACGATCAAGACTCGATCTAGGGTCACCCGTAGCTACTGACTAGTTTAAACCTTAAATTTGCGCTAAGCCAACAGATTTTAAACAAAAATACAGTATATTTTCATGTTTTTATTGTGACTTTAGGTACTATTTTCATTGCCTGTAGTAATTTGTATGCAAAGCAATAATGATGAACATAAGGAACGTTAGACAAGAAACTAAACCCTAAATTCATAACGAAATCTGATGAACCCCCAAAACAAAAGGTTAATTATGAATAAAATTTGATGATAAAGAAAACAGCAACCAGTCACAATTGTTAATATGTTTATTACACCATTACCGGTTTCGGGCAAAGTTGCCCATCATCAGATGGTTTGCATTTACTTCACATATGCAGATGCAAATTACAGCGCATTTGTGCATCCTATAATGTTGAAAATTATTTACGATAAATTTCTCTTATTTAATCGTAAATGATTTTCAACGTTATAGGATGCACAAATGCGCTGTAATTTGCATCTGCATATGTGAAGTAAATGCAAACCATCTGATGATGGGCAACTTTGCCCGAAACCGGTGATGGTGTAGTAAACATATTAACAATTGTGACTGGTTGCTGTTTTTATAATCATCAAATTTGATATAACAGTCACGGAGCTCCACTGATCCATCATGGATAAAATATTAATTATGATTATAAGGTGGGAAAAGAATTGCTTACTGAAGACTTGAAATGTAAATATCTTGGCATTACATTTGATAACAAGCTTAAGTGGGCAGGACACATTGGACAGGTGGTAGGAAAAGGTTTCAAAGTTCTGCACTTGTTGGAGAGAGTGATGAGGGTATGTACGAGAGAAGTAAAGGAATTCGGTTACAAAATTTTGGTCAGATCATTGCTTGAATATGGTAGTGTAGTATGGGACCCACAGTTTGGGTACCATATACAGGAGTTGGAGAGGGTGCAAAGAAGGGCTGCTAGATTTGTTTCTGGAAATCACCGCAGAATGCAATCAGTAACAGATATGATTAAAGAGCTGGAATGGGATTCATTGGAAGACAAGAGGAGGGTGAAGAGGGTCATGAGAGTGTACAAGGCGTATACTGGCGATGAGGCATGGAAATATATTGCAGTAGGTATGAAAAGTAGTTCATGGAAGGGAAAAGATGACCATGACCACAAGCTGGCACTCGATTTCAGGCACAAGGGTGTGGGAAGAATCTCTTTTTTGGGTAAGATTATGAGGGACTGGATTAAGTTACCAAGGAAAATTATGAATAATTTACCAAAAACGTTGAAAGAATTTAAAGTTAAAATTTGTAGAAGGCAAATGTAGGTGGGCGCAAGAAAGGGGGAAGATGGGTGTGTAGGGTAATTGCCACGGAAGCGTGTGCTCGATTGCAATTAAATTAAATTGAATTTATAATTCTCGTCGGTGCAGTGACAAGTCAGGTGGAAACTTCGTCCATTGGATGCTGTGCGTAGCATTTAAAAGAAACATTTAGATTTTCTGACCTAATGGCAGGAGAAAGACTCGTCATTACGGTAGTGTTTAGTGTCGCCGAATGACTACTCTTAGACGACCAGCATCGTCTCCTCATCCGCATGTGTCTCTTTTGACACGGCGGATGTGCGTATGTACGCAATCTTCCGGCTGGTCTGGTGTACAGGCGACAACTGGCTGATTCCACACGTGGCGGCTCAGGAAACGTCCGAGGTTCGAATCTGCCTGCTGGCACGGGTGGTTTTAATCTACTTTCTCGTGTCTACCAGGAAGAACGATTTCTACGTCCATCTGTTATTTGATTGAAATGCAATTCTTACGTATGATTATTAGTAGCCGAATACGATTCTGTCGGGTAGCCTATCAAAATATTACCTCAAGTATTTTTAATTAAATTTCGAATAATAATTTTTTCATTTATTTTTTTTTTAAAAATATAATTCATTTCAAAGATAGACGTGTAAAGACATAAAGTATGGCTTGCCTATGTAGTGGCAGCGTATAGGAGTTGCCAGCTGTTGAATTTAAACGGCGTGGCGCGCTAACTGTCTCTCGCTACCTTTAACAGCTGGCAATCCCTACTAGCGGCCACTTTTACATAGGCAGCCAAAACTATTTATGTTCTTTACGTGTCTCTCTTTGAAATGAATTAGATAATTAAAAAAAAAAAAGTGAACGAATTTTTTTGAAAAAAAAAATATTTTTAGAAAATTTAATTAAAAATATTTGCGGCCGTATTTTGACAGGCAACCCGGCAGAATTGTATTCTGCTCCTAATAGTTATACATGTAAATTGTATTTCAATCAAATAACACAGATGGACGCAGAAATCAGGCAGTAGTATCTTGGTCTAACCTACTCTTGCTCGCATTGTGATCTCGTTCCTTCCTACTGTTTCTCTTTTATTGTTATTAATTTAAATGCGATGGAACACACGGTCCGGTGCAAATTCTCTCAGTCATTTAGTTACCCCTTTTTTATTTTAATTTTCAGTGATCTTATATAATTTGAGTGTTTGGTTGCTAATTCTTATCTAGGATTTCAGTTAAAATGTAATTTCGCTTGGCTTCGCACTGGGTTCGTATCCCTGTCCGATCGTCCAAATTTCGTTTTACCACGATTTACCGAAATCATTCCACGCGAAAACCAGGATAGTTCCTACAAACGACCATGAACGAATTCCTTCCCGTTGCTTGTCCCCAGTATTTTCCCGCCTCTAATAACGTTGACATCGACGAGGCGTAAACCCGTTTGCCAAATATGTGTACGGATTCCATTGAGTAGTGCTTTCAGACTGTCCACAATGTGTTAACAATCCTTCGAGTTTTGCTTCGTTTTTAAGTTGAGACAATAGTTTCCGTACCAGTAAAGAGTTGTTGGTAATAAACGACTCAAGACGAACTTTTCTCGCAGCGTTAAACACGCCATTCGCCCAATCAACGGAATCGAACTTCAAACTTACGGATATTTGAGAGGACACGCTGTACCCAAGTATCCAGCTCTGCAAAAAAATATTTTTTTTTAACAGCAAGTTCCGTGGATTGCGCGCGTGGCGCTATTTCAGAATTTTTTCGAAAGAGGTTGTAGAAATATTGTTTAATATTTAGAATAATATAGTAAGCTGATGGTTAGAATTTATTGCACTATCACCACTTATTGTCTTCTGTTCTGACCATGTTTTTCTGGCAATCGGTACTTCGTAAGATACAGGGAATTATTCAGGGATAATTTTAGGACGGTCGCCTGGTTTGGTGGGGTTGCAATTGTTCTATCAAAGTTTCTTAATCGCACGAACACACTCAAAGTATATCAAACTCAAAACACTATTTATTGCACAGATTTTCAGCAATTACATCCCGACCACCAAACCATATTCATTTTTCTCTTGTACTTAACAGGTTACAAAGGGTTGCCCTGAATAATCGTTCCCGAAGATTGCTTGTTGTTCGCGAGTGTGAACTTTCTTTAAACTTTCACCAATGGAACAACACTATATTTCTTCCTGCAATAGTGGACGACATTCACAATTAACAGTCTTTGAATGTACATAATATTCAGTCGGCACTTAACCGACGCGGTAGCTCGTCCGGAGACTTCCCTTAACACGAGGATGCTTACATTTACCGCGACTCGCGCCATAGCACACAACTCTCGATCGTTGTAGTCGATAGTCGACTTCACTCTCGTTCATCGACTTTTACATCAAGATTGGCAGGTGCGATAACTATAGTAATGTGACAAGGTGTTCTGTGCAAGAACCTCACCTCGAAGTAATTGCACCGGAGCGAGACATCTCGTGAGAAACCGTATACAGACGTGCGAGATTAGATCGGGGCATTTGGGGTGATTTGGAGTAAATAAGGGGGGGGGAGGTGTTGAGCAGAAAACTACGCTAAGCTACGTGAGGAAAGGGGGGGGGGGGGTGTTACGGGGAAAGCCTCGTAGCTTTCCATTCATATTATTTGTCACAGTTAGAATAAAGTACCGAACACACAACAACTTGTAAACATTTATTCCCGCCATTTAATTATCCCCGCATGTAGTTTACGATACTATGACAAGAGAAAACGGCACAAAATGTCGAATCAATAGCGAAAGAAGTTACGTGCCACGCAGGGGGAGAGAGGGGGGGAGGTTTACAGCCAAGGCCACGTAAGGCTTCGTGGGGGAGGGGGTGTTCACAGTGGGCCAAAATGAAGCTACGCAGTTTATGGACGCTTCCTTTTCACCAGTTATCGTTGTGGGAACGCGCTCGGGGTGATCTGTAGCAGATCTGACGGAAGAGCACAATCCTTGTCCTTCCAGAAGTGTTTCAGAGCACAGGTATCGCGATTCTGCCACAGATCACCCCAATCCTGCTTTACAGAGCGGGCAAGCCTCCAACCTCTACTTTCTGTGGGTGTCGACCACCTTGTCGCCCAGTCGTGGTTTCACTGTCCTTTCAAACACTATCCATAGTTGCTCACTACAGTAGCACGCGGACAGCCGACCAGCCTCTAAGTTTCCGAGATGCTCGTTCCCAGCAGCCGCGCCCACTAGTCTTGTGTATTTCGCGAACGAACTAGTTCGGAAGAGCGCTCCCACAGGCGAACTACGCGAACTAGTCCCCAGATCTCTCGCTCCTTAGTTCGTTAGTTTGTTCGATCCTTTCCAGAAGACCGACTTTTGTTTTAGTTTATTATCTAAAAGGAAACACAGTTCGCTGTGGACACATTTCACTGAAGACACAGATATAAAAACAAAAGAAAAATAAACTGTTCAACATTAATAATTATTGCAGAAGTCACAAACGGAAATTGAAAATGGAATGTGAAAACAAAACACACTTTGATCCCATTGACAATTAAAAGACAACGATAGATAACCACAACTACTATAACAAAGAAGAGAGCGCGTGCAGTAGCGCTAGCAAAGCGAGCAAACGAGCTGTCTTTCTGGAACCCGAGAGGGGAGCGACCCAGTTCGCTAAGGAGCTGCGAACTAAACTGAGCATTCCCGGTTAAGAACTAGCACCATTCGCCGCTAGGGTTACCAACATTTTTCCGGTTCATGGTAATATGTTTTTTAGAATAACCTATAAAAATATAGTACACTTCAAAAATATAATATTTTACGAAGGAGTAGAAAAGCACAAAAGGTATGTTCTTTACTATTTATTTTTCAAGATATATTTTTTGCACTTCTTGCATCTTTAACAATTTTTTGTCTACAGTAAAATTTTCATATGCTTTATCGCTTTCAGTAGTTAAATTAATGTCGATCAAAAGATAATTTTTATTAATGAAATACTGCTCTTACTTTTACCTAGATTTCGTGTAATATTGTTATTTCAGAGTAAAGTTTGTTCACTTTGATACTCATTTTTTCTCGTAAATTTAGAACCTCTAATATTGTCTCACAGTCATCAAATGAAACCTCGTGTTTTTAATTTAATTTCTGGATTTCGTATAGCCAATTGCTTTAATTAAAATCTAATTATTTATTAAGATACTCCAGACATTTATCAACGAATACTAGAACATTATTTTTAGTATTATCACTTTCTGTGGAGAATTTTGCTTCTAAAAATTAATATTCTACGAATGTAGGTAAAATAAAAAGTAAAAACAGAACAGTTATTCAATTTACCCATTTGTGCAAAGGACAATGAGCACTTTGGTTTATCGGTGGCCATTGATCATGCTAATAATGTCATTTGAAAGGGCTATTATTAAGTAACAACTTTGTTAAGAAGGTCATATTAAATTCTATTTAGAAACGACAAAAAATGATTAAGTAATGTCCTAATAAAACTGTCATAACAAATAAAATAGCGCGTGCAGTAGCGGTAGCAAGGCGAGTGAACGATCTGTTTCTCTGAATTCGAGACACGAACTAACGAACTAAAAGAGCGAACTAGTTCGCGAGGGAGCTGCGAACTAAACTGAGCGCTCCCAGTCGCGAACTACGAGGGCTGTTGTTTTTTTTCAACCTCCGATAGGCCATAAATAAAAGACAAATGGACATGGAAAAAATATTTTATTAACAACTATTATGGTACACTAATGGTTACTTTTCAACGCAATCACTTTGAAGATTAAGGCATTTATCATACCTGTGGACAAGCTGTCCAATACCCTCTTCATAAAATGTTGCCGCCAATGAGTTTAAATGAGTCATCACATTGTCTTGAAGCTCCTCGTTGGTCCGGAACCGCTGCCCTCCTAGCCACTTCTTCAGTTCAGCAAAAAGATTGAAAGTCACTGGTGCTAGGTCGGGACTGTATGGCGGGTGATCAAAAATCTCCCACTGAAATTGGTGAAGAAGTCACTGGGTGACACCAGCACTGTGAGGGCGAGCGTTGTCGTCGTGGAGCAGAACAATGCCAGAAGTCAGCATGCCTCTTCTTTTGTTCTGAATGGCCCTCCGTAAACGTTTTTAAAGTTTCACAGTAAACAGCTGCATTAATCGTGGTCCCCGGCAGCATAAACTCCACAAGCAATACACCTTTTTGGTCCCAAAACACGGTAGCCATAACCTTTCGGTTGTTGAAGGTGTCTTTGAATTTTTTGGGTTTGTTCGGTGAATTTGTGTGCATCCATTGTTGGGATTGTTGTTTCGTTTCGGGTGTCTCATACCGAATCCATGTCTCATCTCCAGTCACAACTGATTTCAAAAAATCTTCTCCAATCTGCATGATAACGGGCAAGGAACTTTAAAGCTGACGCCATTCGGTGAGTTTTGTGGTAGTCGGTCAACATTTTAGGGACCCAGCGAGCACAGATTTTTTTGTAGTGTAAATTATCTGTTACGGTGGAGTACCTTACACACTGTGGAAAACATACCAAAAAATGTTTGGCCCACTTCTTTACTAACATACTACAGATAAGTGTCATTCCTGCAGAATTTAAACGGGCAAAGATCATAGCCATTCTGAAGCCTGGAAAAAGCCCTGAAGTTCCAGAGAATTTTAAACCTATTTCACTGCTAAGTACTACTCACAAGTTATTTGAAAGGATCATCTACAATAGAATCAGTCCAATTATTTTCGCAAACCTCCCGGTTGAACAGGCAGGTTTTAGACCTGCAAGAAACTACGAGGATCGGGTCCTGGCATTGGCAACTCACATAGAAGCAGGATTCGAGAGACGATTGAAGACTGGTGCTGTATTTGTTGACCTTACCGCAGCCTACGATACAGTGTGGCGAGAGGGCCTGGTATATAAACTGCTGAACATTTTGAAGTGTAAAAAAATCACTTGTCTGATCAATACCATGCCAGCTAACCGAACATTCCAGGTTGTTTCAGACAATAAGATAAAGCAAAGTAGAAGAGTGAACAATGGTCTGCCTCAAGGCTCAGTTCTTGCCCCACTTCTTTTTAATGTTTATATTTCTGACATTCCTCAAACAGAATCCAAACAGTTCTCTTATGCCGATGATCTGGCAGTAGTACAACAATCTGATAACGTTCAGCAAATTGAAAATTGTTTAACACCAGACCTCAAAACCCTGAGCAACTATTTTCGGAAATGGCGTCTCGTCCCCAGTTCCAGCAAGACGGAAACTAGTGTCTTCCATCTTAACAATCGGGCGGCGAATCTCTCACTTGACGTTCTTCTTGATGGCACTCCCATCCGACACAACCCCTTCCCCAATATTTGGGAGTCGTAATGGATCGCACCTCGTCGTACAATAAACATCTAAACAATCTTGCAGCAAAACTAAGAACCAGGAATAATATTCTGCAGAAGTTAACTGGCACCTCCTGGGGAGCATCCGCCTCTACACTCCGCACATCAGCACTGAGCCTTGTATATTCTGCAGCTGAGTACTGCTCATCTGTTTGGATAAATAGCGCCCACGTCAAAAAGATCGACACAGTTTTAAACCAGACAATACGGGTAATTAGCGGATGTATTAAGACCACTCCACTGTACTGGCTACCTGTTTTGTGCAACATCGAACCGCCTACAATAAGACGACACAATCTCCTAATTGCCCAGTATAATAAGATCTGTGATAACTTGGATCTGCCATTGTAACGAGCCGCGCTGTCGCTACGTTACAAGGTGCATTTTTATTATATATGTAACAATATAAGAGTAATTTACAGAAATCTTGGGCGACCACCTAAATAGATTTTTGTTGTAATTTTATAAAGTACGCAAGATTCCAAGTGAGGACTGTAATGAAATGATGAACATACAGTGTATCTTGGTAAAGCGAATATTCAAGAATTATTGAGCTATGTAGGCTTGAAGCTAATCTTGGTGTTCCCGAGCCTTGGCGACAAGAAGTCGCGGATTTGGGATTTGCCAGACCACACACTCTGCTCCCTAGGGATAGGCGGTCAACAAGGTTACTCACCGGGCGGGAAAGGCCGGCCGCAAGAACAGAGTCGTCCCCGAACGTAGCCGAATATGTCCGACCTCTGTTAGATACTCTAGGCAAATCACATTCGAGGATATCACGTGACATTAGGTGCCGACCTGAAGGTCCAATCAAAATGAGCGTATAACTCAAAATCCTGGGAATTTTTGTTGTATGTGAGCTTCGAGACTACAAATGGGCGGAGCAAGAAGTTTCCTCGTGGACCGAAGAGCGAGGAGCTGGACATTCTAACTTCGATCGCACCAGTCTGAGGTTGACTTGGAAAGTTGACTTCTTTCGCTGCAGCTTGCCTTGCTGGAGCGAGCGTATCACCGCAACACAGCCGGTAATGCGATGATGCGCATTGCCAGACCAGAGATGCCTATAGCCGACTTGTGAGATAATCTCACATATCGTGGGTCCGCTACACTCATCACAGACATCAGACGCAGAACTACAATGGTAATTGATTACGACCAAGCCATGTGATTGTGCATTCCGTGAAACAGAACCCGTAAGCGACTTTGAGAGGATAGGTCCATGTTCTCACTTTGTAATTGTAAAAACCCCTGAGCTAGCGGCATAATTTGCCAGAACTAGTTATTTTCGAATGATATATTGTTCATTCTGGCGCCCATGATTTTCTTTTTAACTGTAAAGTCACAGTATTATGATGCCTTTGTCTGAGGTAGTCATAACTTGTATTTTTCATTGTTTCCAGTTGTCATTATTTCTTGCATTTTGATTCTGAGATATATTTAAAAGTAAATATACAATTGTTTGCTTGCCATGACGGCTAATTGTAACTCTGAGCGTTGCTTTTATGATTTTGCCAATTTGTGTTAATGTTAACGGTAAATTCGCTCAGACTTGTAATCGCCAGTGATAAGAAAATAAATGTCATATTGTGACAATTTTTCCTAAATTCCAACTAACGTCGAGATTCTTGCAAATTAATAAATTTTCCACTCCTTCATAAAAATTAAATTAAAATCCACAATTATTAATCATAAAGGTATGAAAGATAATTGTAACGTGGTTTGCCCACCAAGGCACCCACCACATAATGTCGCCCAACGCTGGTGCCAGATGAGACATTACTTCTTAATGTCTGCGAACTTGGTGGCACTAATTCAAATTAATAAATTTGAGCCCAAATTCGAAAGTTTCATGGAATGTTGCACATGGTTTTTGGCTGTTTTATCATTCTTGTAGTCAATAGATATTCATACAAGATTTTATTTTGATGTTTCACTTATATTTTAATGCATAAAGTTCATTTTGTTTCAATGCATAAAAAAAATTTATTTTGTTTCAACGCATTAAAAGGAAGTTCATTTGTGTATTTCAATTGAGATGCAATACACTTTGTATTGTAACAATTTTGTGATCAGTTTAAATTTTTAAATGAGTAACGTCAGTGTTGATTTCTTAATGCATGGTAGCTTGTAAGAAAATTAAAGACACGCATGTTCTTGCCCATGTGTTTGAAAGTAAGTCTGCTTTCATGGTGTTGTGTTGCATGATTCATCGTTGCTTTTCTCTTGCTGTATTTTGGAGGGGTATATGTATTTGTGTGTATTGAAATTCGCGGTATTTTTGTTGTTAGTGAATCTAGATTTCGTCATTGCACAATTGCGGTGTAAATTCATTCGTTGTGTGTTCATATGAAGCTACGATCTCGTACGATAAAAGATTTCGATATGGAAGATCAGTCTGATAGGCAAAAATCTCCCGAAATCATGAACGATCAGGTTCAGTTAACGGAACAAAGCGAAATATTGGCTGCAGGGAGAGGGGAACGTAATTTCTGAAGTTCCGACCCACTCATATAGTTCGCAGTCTACTTTGTCGCCACAGGAAGATATGGAAAATTTTCCTTCACCTGTCGGTGAGACGACACAGAATACTCCCGCACATTCAGAACAGACACAACAAATGACCCAAATTCCTGTAGAATCACCACCCGTATCATCGCAAATACTAAACATGTTGATGGCTGCAATAGAGCAATCGAGCCAGAAAAGTAGCCAGCAATTTCTGGAATTAAACAAGCGTTTTGATTCACAAAAGGAGGAAAATAAGAGCACGAATCAACAATTAATGCAGGAAATTAATTCACATAGACAGGAATTAAGCCTGCAAATTAATTCACAAAAGGAGGAAAATAAGAGAAATTCGGATTTGCTTAGGCAGAGTTTTGATTCGCAAGCTGCGATATTAACAAACTTGGACGAAAAATTATCCACCTTACGTTCTGAGGTCACAAAGAAATATCTGAATTCAAGTCTGAGATAGCTAAAAATGTTTCTAAGCTGGAAAAGGGTACGGAAGAAGTAAGAACTACCTGTGCTTCTTTGCAAACGGCCAACAAACAATTATCCAAAAGATTTGACGCCACCGACCTGTCCATTGAACAGATGCGAAACGAGAACGGCAAAAAACCTAGGACAAATTTCGGAATTTGTTCACAAGGTCAAAGACCTTACTGAACAAAACATCCGAAAACTTGACTCGGAGATGACTGCCGTAGCAAGTTCGGTCGAGCTCGTTAAGACGGCACCGAGTTAAAATTGTCACAGGACGAGCTTATCGAAGCCACTAGTTCTAAGCTCTTACGGCTAGAAACTAGAATGAAAGAGCTAAGTAGTTCTAATGCCGGCAATGTTCAAACTCAGGGTAATGGCATGCATTACGCAGCTGCCCATATTGAATTAAAGCTCCCATATTTCGGATCCCGTAAAGACATTAATCCGAAGCATACCTCGCCGAAATGGAGAGGTACTTTCAAATAAAAGGGGTTCCCGAAGCGATGAAGCTTATCCTGGTTGAGCAGTCGTTATCAGAAGCCGACCGTCTTTGATTTCAAATCACTTGCGAACCGGAAATGTCATACGAAGTTTCGGAAAGTGTTTCTTGAAACATTCTGGTCTAGCAGGATCCAAAACCAAGCGAGAATAAAACTGTATCAAGGCCGGATGTGTCCCGAAGCAAAATTCATCTATGGAGAGATATGTGAATAAATTGCTAGTCCTCACTAGGCAGTTCGATGTTCGGATGTCGGACGGGGAGTTTGTGGAAATGGCCACGGCACATTTCGGTTCACAAGTCCAATCCCTAATAAATCCAGTTCTTATACGTACTGTGCCAGAAGTTGCTGGACACGTTAAGGAATTTAGATCGGATAGGACGGCAAGCATCAACTTTGAGCGGCGGGAACCGACAATGATAGCTTGGAACCGCCCAGTAGAGATGAGGCCAACGATACTAACGGAAAAGGACGCTCGCATAAAAATTCCCAAAGAGGAAATTTTTTAAACAAGCGACAGCCCGATGCCGATGGTGAACCACGTCGTAATAACGGCGATACAAAGGGAAACCGGGAAATTCGTTTTGGCAGAACGGAAATGACTGCGGAGGTGGAAAGCATTTTGGCAAGGAACGGGCTACAATTAATGCAGTTTCCGTAGAATACGAGGATTCCAAAGTCCAAGGCCAGCAAAAGGAGAAAAGAATATGTGCGATAGGACGGCCGCACCCGGAAACGATGCGCCGCAATGAG
>JARYHS010013630.1:6361407-6388275 GCA_031002005.1 Vandiemenella viatica
AGCGGCTCTATACCAACCGGCATAGAGCCACTAAACCGTTCAGCTACCGTACAAAGGCTATTTTTGAACAATACGGATTCGAGTTTCCCATTTTTTATCACCAGGGTTGGAGTAAATCTCCTCCCTGGCTTTTAAAGAGGCCCAGAACGATTTTAGAAATGTCAAGGTTCCACAAGCTGTCTACCTCTGACTGTGTTTTTAACAGAGTTTTTAACGACATTTTAAACCAGTATCAGGAGTTTACCCCGGTATATACGGATGGGTCTAAGCAGGCTAACGGAGTAGGCTGCTCCGTAGTGTTCCCTCGAGCGACTTACAAATACAAGCTGGATAGCAGGTGCAGCGTGTACACTGCAGAGTGCTATGCCATACTAAAGTCGCTCCAGCATATGAAGGGACGCCGTCATATGAAGTACCTCATATGCTGTGATTCCCTGAGTTGTATTCAGGCGTTAGCAACTATGTACCCAGCAGACCGTCTAGTCCAGGACATCCAGGACGCCCTCCTCTCCCTCCAGTCCTGTGGGAAGGAGGTCGTATTCTGCTGGGTACCTGGTCATGTGGGAATCAGGGGGAACGAGGCAGCTGATGAAGCTGCCAAGTTAGCCTGCAACAAGGTCAGAATTGACTTTGATCCGGTCCCAAAGTCTGACCTTGCCTCGGCGGGGAAAAGATTGGTTTTCGACGTTTGGCAGAGGCAGTGGCTGGAGGTTGAGCATAATAAGCTCCGGCTGGTCAAACCGACAGTTCAGCCGTGGAGCAGCCCCCTCCAGTGGGCGAGGAGGGATGAAGTTGTCCTTACTCGCCTCCGTATAGGGCACTGTCCTCTGACGCACAGCTTTCTTCTCCGCCGGGAGGACCCTCCGGAATGTGATGCTTGTGGCGTACCTTTGACGGTACGCCACATTTTAACTGAATGTGTATTGTTTTTAGATCTAAGGGCAGACGTTGGCTTAGCCAACGATCTGTCCCTTATTTTAAACGATGACGGTGACAACGTGGCTAAGGTTTTAAAGTTTTGTTGCTTGGCCGGTCTTGTCCCAAAAATTTTGGGCAGATCGGCCTAGATTTTGTAATTGGATTGGTGGCCATTTACAACCACCAATCCAAGTACAGTTTTTACTTGTGACACTGTTTATATGGCTGGCCCTTTTACTGCCAGCCAGCTAACTTATTTTTTAAACTGGTTGGCCCTTTTACAGCCAACCAGTTAATGTATGAATTTTTATATTTTATTGCGTTGTTTCAGTCTTATATCTCATGTAGCCGTCTGTGTGGCCGATCTCTTTACAGTCGGCCACGCAGACGGTATTTTAGTTAGTAGTTTAGTATTTTATTGTGCTGTCTCTGTGGCCGACCCCTTTACAGTCGGCCACACAGACGGCAATTTTGCCACGTTGTCACGCCTGGTTGTTGCTAGGGCGCTAATGACCCCGTTGTCGACGCGCCCTAAAACCCAAATAACAACAACAACAATATTTGTCACAGTTAGAATAAAGTACCGAACACACAACAACTTGTAAACATTTATTCCCGCCATTTAATTATCCCCGCATGTAGTTTACGATACTATGACAAGAGAAAACGGCACAAAATGTCGAATCAATAGCGAAAGAAGTTACGTGCCACGCAGGGGGAGAGAGGGGGGGGGGTGGTTTACAGCCAAGGCCACGTAAGGCTTCGTGGGGGAGGGGGTGTTCACAGTGGGCCAAAATGAAGCTACGCAGTTTAAGGACGCTTCCTTTTCATCAGTTATCGTTGTGGGAACGCGCTCGGGGTGATCTGTGGCAGATCTGACGGAAGAGCACAATCCTTGTCCTTCCAGAAGTGTTTCAGAGCACAGGAATCGCGATTCTGCCACAGATCACCCCCAATCCTGCTTTACAGAGCGGGCAAGCCTCCGACCTCTACTTTCTGTGGGTGTCGACCACCTTGTCGCCCAGTCGTGGTTTCACTGTCCTTCAAACACTATCCATAGTTGCTCACTACAGTAGCACGCGGACAGCCGACCAGCCTCTAAGTTTCCGAGATGCTCGTTCCCAGCAGCCGCGCCCACTAGTCTTGTGTAGTTCGCGAACGAACTAGTTCGGAAGAGCGCTCCCACAGGCGAACTACGCGAGCTACTTCCCAGATCTCTCGCTCCTTAGTTCGTTAGTTTGTTCGATCCTTTCCAGAAGACCGACTTTTGTTTTAGTTTATTATCTAAAAGGAAACACAGTTCGCTGTGGACACATTTCACTGAAGACACAGATATGAAAACAAAAGAAAAATAAACTGTTCAACATTAATAATTATTGCAGAAGTCACAAACGGAAATTGAACATGGAATGTGAAAACAAAACACACTTTGATCCCATTGACAATTAAAAGACAACGATAGATAACCACAACTACTATAACAAAGAAGAGAGCGCGTGCAGTAGCGCTAGCAAAGCGAGCGAACGAGCTGTCTTTCTGGAACCCGAGAGGGGAGCGACCCAGTTCGCTAAGGAGCTGCGAACTAAACTGAGCATTCCCGGTTAAGAACTAGCACCATTCGCCGCTAGGGTTACCAACATTTTTCCGGTTCATGGTAATATGTTTTTTAGAATAACCTATAAAAATATAGTACACTTCAAAAATATAATATTTTACGAAGGAGTAGAAAAGCACAAAAGGTATGTTCTTTACTATTTTATTTTTCAAGATATATTTTTTGCACTTCTTGCAACTTTAACAATTTTTTGTCTACAGTAAAATTTTCATATGCTTTATCGCTTTCAGTAGTTAAATTAATGTCGATCAAAAGATAATTTTTATTAATGAAATACTGCTCTTACTTTTACCTAGATTTCGTGTAATATTGTTATTTCAGAGTAAAGTTTGTTCACTTTGATACTCATTTTTTCTCGTAAATTTAGAACCTCTAATATTGTCTCACAGTCATCAAATGAAACCTCGTGTTTTTAATTTAATTTCTGGATTTCGTATAGCCAATTGCTTTAATTAAAATCTAATTATTTATTAAGATACTCCAGACATTTATCAACGAATACTAGAACATTATTTTTAGTATTATCACTTTCTGTGGAGAATTTGGCTTCTAAAAATTAATATTCTACGAATGTAGGTAAAATAAAAAGTAAAAACAGAACAGTTATTCAATTTACCCATTTGTGCAAAGGACAATGAGCACTTTGGTTTATCGGTGGCCATTGATCATGCTAATAATGTCATTTGAAAGGGCTATTATTAAGTAACAACTTTGTTAAGAAGGTCATATTAAATTCTATTTAGAAACGACAAAAAATGATTAAGTAATGTCCTAATAAAACTGTCATAACAAATAAAATAGCGCGTGCAGTAGCGGTAACAAGGCGAGCGAACGATCTGTTTCTCTGAATTCGAGACGCGAACTAACGAACTAAAAGAGCGAACTAGTTCGCGAGGGAGCTGCGAACTAAACTGAGCGCTCCCAGTCGCGATCTACGAGGGCTGTTTTTTTTTTTTTTCAACCTCCAATAGGCCATAAATAAAAGACAAATGGACATGGAAAAAATATTTTATTAACAACTATTATGGTACACTAATGGTTACTTTTCAACGCAATCACTTTGAAGATTAAGGCATTTATCATACCTGTGGACAAGCTGTCCAATACCCTCTTCATAAAATGTTGCCGCCAATGAGTTTAAATGAGTCATCACATTGTCTTGAAGCTCCTCGTTGGTCCGGAACCGCTGCCCTCCTAGCCACTTCTTCAGTTCAGCAAAAAGATGAAAGTCACTTGGTGCTAGGTCGGGACTGTATGGCGGGTGATCAAAAATCTCCCACTGAAATTGGTGAAGAAGTCGCTGGGTGACACCAGCACTGTGGGGGCGAGCGTTGTCGTGGAGCAGAACAATGCCAGAAGTCAGCATACCTCTTCTTTTGTTCTGAATGGCCCTCCGTAAACGTTTTAAAGTTTCACAGTAAACAGCTGCATTAATCGTGGTCCCCGGCAGCATAAACTCCACAAGCAATACACCTTTTTGGTCCCAAAACACGGTAGCCATAACCTTTCGGTTGTTGAAGGTGTCTTTGAATTTTTTGGGTTTGTTCGGTGAATTTGTGTGCATCCATTGTTGGGATTGTTGTTTCGTTTCGGGTGTCTCATACCGAATCCATGTCTCATCTCCAGTCACAACTGATTTCAAAAAATCTTCTCCATCTGCATGATAACGGGCAAGGAACTTTAAAGCTGACGCCATTCGATGAGTTTTGTGGTAGTCGGTCAACATTTTAGGGACCCAGCGAGCACAGATTTTTTTGTAGTGTAAATTATCTGTTACGGTGGAGTACCTTACACACTGTGGAAAACATACCAAAAAATGTTTGGCCCGCTTCTTTACTAACATACTACAGATAAGTGCCATTCCTGCAGAATTTAAACGGGCAAAGATCATAGCCATTCTGAAGCCTGGAAAAAGCCCTGAAGTTCCAGAGAATTTTAAACCTATTTCACTGCTAAGTACTACTCACAAGTTATTTGAAAGGATCATCTACAATAGAATCAGTCCAATTATTTTCGCAAACCTCCCGGTTGAACAGGCACGTTTTAGACCTGCAAGAAACTACGAGGATCGGGTCCTGGCATTGGCAACTCACATAGAAGCAGGATTCGAGAGACGATTGAAGACTGGTGCTGTATTTGTTGACCTTACCGCAGCCTACGATACAGTGTGGCGAGAGGGCCTGGTATATAAACTGCTGAACATTTTGAAGTGTAAAAAAATCACTTGTCTGATCAATACCATGCCAGCTAACCGAACATTCCAGGTTGTTTCAGACAATAAGATAAAGCAAAGTAAGAAGAGTGAACAATGGTCTGCCTCAAGGCTCAGTTCTTGCCCCACTTCTTTTTAATGTTTATATTTCTGACATTCCTCAAACAGAATCCAGACAGTTCTCTTATGCCGATGATCTGGTAGTAGTACAACAATCTGATAACGTTCAGCAAATTGAAAATAGTTTAACACCAGACCTCAAAACCCTGAGCAACTATTTTCGGAAATGGCGTCTCGTCCCCAGTTCCAGCAAGACGGAAACTAGTGTCTTCCATCTTAACAATCGGGCGGCGAATCTCTCACTTGACGTTCTTCTTGATGGCACTCCCATCCGACACAACCCCTTCCCCAAGTATTTGGGAGTCGTAATGGATCGCACCTCGTCGTACAATAAACATCAAAACAATCTTGCAGCAAAACTAAGAACCAGGAATAATATTCTGCAGAAGTTAACTGGCACCTCCTGGGGAGCATCCGCCTCTACACTCCGCACATCAGCACTGAGCCTTGTATATTCTGCAGCTGAGTACTTCTCATCTGTCTGGATAAATAGCGCCCACGTCAAAAAGATCGACACAGTTTTAAACCAGACAATACGGGTAATTAGCGGATGTATTAAGACCACTCCACTGTACTGGCTACCTCTTTTGTGCAACATCGAACCGCCTACAATAAGACGACACAATCTCCTAATTGCCCAGTATAATAAGATCTGTGATAACTTGGATCTGCCCATCCATGACAACATGGATAATATGTTTGTGAGACTTAAATCGAGAAATCCAAGTGTAAAAACTGTAAAACAGATTATATCTGATAATTTTAATGGGAGAGAAGCTTGGAAATTGGAGTGGATAGCCTCAGCCCCTCCAGAATGGCACTCCCTGTTCGACAGTCAACACTTCAACAGGCACTAAAGGGACTCGACCTTCCTCGCAAGACCTGGGCAGCTCTTAACAGAGTTAGGACTGGTCATGGAAGATCTGCTTCATCTTTGTATACATGGGGAATGAGAGGTTCACCGAGATGCGACTGTGGTGAGGAAAAACAAACCATCCGCCACGTGACATTTGACTGCCCACTTCGAGCATTCAGGGGATCACCAATAGATTTTATTAACATTTCAAATGAAGCTTTAGATTGGCTACACCATGTTAATTTTGAATTTTAATTGTAATTTAATGTTAAATTGTATTATTTTTGTGCAATGGCCGCAAGCTAAATAAATAAATAAACAGAGAAGATCTGGAGACCTCTGGAAATTTCATTGATAATGAATTTATTGTGAACCTGCGGTTTTCTCTTACCACTTTCTCAACCCGTTGAACAAGGTGATCTGTAGCGATAGATCGTGCACATCAGTTCGGCCTTCTTTAAATTTTCTGCACCACTCACGCACGACTCCTTCACTCATAAAACTCTTTCCATACACTTGTCTCATTCTTCGATGGATTTCTGCTGCACTGTTCCCTTCTGCTTGCAGAAAACGAATAATACTTCGTAACTTGGCGGGAGAGTTGATGAACGCGGCCATGTTTCTTTGACTGTAGCTTGGCACAGAATGAAGTCACGAACGCGCCAAAAACAGTGTGTGTCGTAGGGGTGATGCGCAATCGTCTACTGCGCACACCGCCCACCTGCGACTCGTCTGGTCTCTATGCTGTTCAATCGGAGGTTGAAAAAAAAAAAAAAAAAACGCCCCTCGTATTATGCGCAGGCCTAGCGCCCACACACCTCTGGCCCGTTATTTATGGGAATTTCGTGACCTGTGCGTAGAAATCTGCTGTCAGATACCTACCAAGGACTTGTGGAATCCATGCTACGCCTAATCGCTGCTGTATGCATTCTAAATGTGGACCAATACGCTAGTAAATAGCTGGTCATATTGTTTTGGCTGATTACTGTACAGGGATAGTCAAAATGATTGCAGTGATTTCAGAAAATTACTACAGATTTATTATTTGACATATACTTACAAGATTACACAGATATATAAACAAACTGTAATTTTTTTTTTTTTTTTTTTTTTTTTTTTTTTGAGTGTTTAGAGATGCTTAATATGTGCACACATCAAGTCTATAATCGAGTTCTTCCCATACCCGATGCAGCATGTCTCTGTCAGTGAGAGCGAATGCATTGGTGATGCGAACCCGCAGGTCTGGCAGATCAACTGGTACTGGTGGCACGAACACTGTGTCTTTTACGAAACCCCAAACAAAGAAGTAGCAGGGGGAACGAGGAGGCCATGACATCAGCTGACGATCAGCATCCCCAGCACGACCAATCCGTCTATTTGGAATCCTGGTGTTTAGGAAATTACGGACAACTAGAGAAAAATTGGGTGGAGCACCGTCTTGCTGGAAAATGAAATCTTCACTGTCAGCTTCCAGAAGTGGCATGAGCCGATTCTGCAACATTTGCAGATAGATTTTCCCTGTAATCGTCACCTCATTAAAGAAAAAAGGCCCATAAAGTTTCTTCCGTGAGATCGCCCAAAACACGTTCACTTTGGGAGAGTCACGAACGTGCTGCATATAAGTATGGGGGCTTTCGCGTCCCCAAATGCGCCTGTTCAATTTTCCACTCACATGAAAAGTGGCCTCATCACTAAACACAAGTTTTTCTGCGGATGTTTCGTCTTGTTCTACACATTAGGCACAGAATTGAAAACGACGCACTTCATCATTGTGCGACAGTGCCAGTAGCAACTGTAACCTGTAAGGCTTCATACACATGTCGCTTCCGTAGGATTCTCCAAACGGTCTTCTGTGGAATACCTAATTCCCTGCCATGGAGGAAGGAAATATATCGAGACGACGCAAGAGACCTTCACCACGCATTGAAGTGAAGCCGGGTGGAGGAGGAGTGGGGGGCTAGGCCGATCCCAAACATACACGGGGTATATGTACAAAAACCTCAAGGGGACTCTAGGATAAACGTAACGCCGCAATCTGGTGATTGATTGTTATGTAACTCGATGAGACAACTAAAAAATGAAGAATAAAATTTTTGGATATCATGCTTAGTTTTCGAGATATTCTGTCTCAAACGTGAAATGGTTTTGATTGAAATTCAGAAGAAAAATTTGGTTAAAGTCAAATTTGATGACGGATTCTTATTTAAAAAGACGAGACAAATAAAAAATAAAGAATAAAAATTTTCGATATCTCGCCTAGTTCTCGAGATATACTGTATCAAAAGTGAGGTGTCTTGAGTTGAAATGCAGAAGAAAATTTTCACAACATTCAAATTTAATGATCGATTCTGATGTAACACGACGAGACAAATCGAAAATAAAGAATAAATTTTTTCGATATCTTGCTTAGTTTTCGGGATATACTGGGATTGGGTTGATATGCGGCCTGGATCAAAAATTAATTCTGCCAAAGCCACAATGGTGGACATGCAGAATAGATATTTCAGTTTTTTTACTACCACTTGTGGTTAGGTGGAAATGCGGCCTAGACCAGAATAGAAATAGTTATCTTGTTACCATACATCGTAAGCTTAATTGGGAATAGCTGGAAGTGGAAGTAGTTTCCATCGCGATACACGTTTTGTCACTAACTTGGTTCTCATGAAATTACTAACAGTAATAGATAAATTCTTTGTCCCTTATGGAACAACAAAACCATTCCGGTACAGACTGCATTTAGACCTAACTACAATCTCCATTAAATTGCCGTTACAGAATCAAACTATGTAGACATACCCACACACGCGTATTTGAATCGCAAACTGTATTTGCAGTAACAGCATCGTTTGCTTCATCAAGATTCCTAGATTGCATAGCATAATTTAACACATTTAATTTCATCATACACTGTCAGTATAAACTGCAACTTGACAAAGAAAGCGCAATACTAAATTCACTGAATCGCGATGTATAACACACCCCTTTAAATCTTATTTTCAACACTCGTTAAAAAGTAATGCTAGTCTATTATGTGCAAAATAGCAAGGTATGCTGATTTTCTACACTACACCAACAAAAATTTGAGAACAAAGTTATCCCATTGAGAGCTATGAGTAAATATTTATAGACAGGCACCGAAGTTCGAAAACCTACCGCCCACTTCAACAACGATAATTAGAATTCAACTTACTTATGAAATGATATTCCAGGTTCTTTCCTCTCTTGCCTATTTGTGCAACCGTATGCAATACAAGATGGCATTATAAAACACTTATACACACTACAAAATGAAATATCCGACACAATGTGAACATCGCATTTGTTTGGGAACGCAATATCGCCGCTGCCACCACTGCGCATGCGCGAGAGTTTAGAGCCTGCCTCACAGATTTACCGTCACTTCTCCTCCATATATGTTCCCTGCTCGCTCGAGGAGTAGACTTCTGTGGGCTACGAACGTAACTGGCGCGCACACGTTCAACGGTTTCTTCAGACACGGGAGGGCGACCCGTTGTTTTACCTTTACAATGGCATCCCGTGGCTGTAAACTGTTGGTACCAACTCCGAATTGTGTTAGCATGCGGAGAATCCTTGCCGAACTTTGTTCTAAAGTGTCGCTGAACAGTTACCACAAGCTGAGTAGAATGAAATTCGAGAACAACGTACGCTTCCTCACTTTCAGCCAGCTTGCTCTCTAGCACTCTAGCGGCCACCGCGGGAAGCTTGCATTTAGTGCAATCGAAACTTGGAGAGCCACTTGTCTTATAACAGCAAACCCCATCATCGTACCTATAAAGGCGCGTTCCCACGATCCCTTGTAACGAAGGCGAGACGGGACGGGACGGGACGGGACCTCAATAGCCTAAGTTTAGGGACGACCGCCGGCCGCAGGTTAGGCCTAGCTTACCTCGCCGTCACCTTCGCACCACGTTGACTAGTGTCGTTTGGCATAGAACAATTTACAGCAACAGAAGGGGTGCACACCGCTGCTGCAAACCGATGGTACCGCTACACACGCCTGTGATGTTTACCGACTCAGAGTGGGTAGCTGCGTCTCGTCTCCGCTAGCAGAGGCGGCCCTGTTCCCATGGCGTGTGGTCGAGTATTCGTCCCGTCCCGTCCCGTCTCACCTTCGTTACAAGGGATCGTGGGAACGCGCCTTGATAGGAGAGCCAAAAGAAAATGGCTGCAATCATTTTGACTAGCGCTGTATATTTATTACTGTTTAGAAGGTGAAGAGAAAGACGTAGAAGCGAGGCTACGGTAAATCCTGTTGTGTTTAAGAGATACCGACAGTGTCTGGTGGGAGGTGAAGACATCAGTAGACAATGGCTGCAAGTGCTGATACGGAGAGACGCTCCGAGCGCTCATTAACGTCTGCCGATAAGACGGAACCGAGTTCACTGGACGAGCTGGTCGGGGTGACTGCAGGTATAGCGAGCGACCTGAGTGACACATATCACGTGGGACGACTCGGCGAGGAGGTGGCGATCCTAGGGTCACCAGTTCGTTCCTGTCCAAGAACAGAGTCGCACCGTCCACTATAGTCGCAGAGCAATAGTGAACGAGGTTGTGAAAATATTGCCTCTTCTCACCGTGCAAGGATTAGACGTGTCACGGCTTTAGGGTTTTCCGTTTGTTGGCTATGAGCCGGCTGCGTTACCAGGCCTTCAACGTGGAGGGTGTGATGTCACAACACATTTGAAGCCATAATTAGGAACTTTAAGAAGTATTATTTAATTAGCATAAGGATAGGATTAAGTAATTCCAATTAGGTAACGAGAGTGCGGCGGAGAGGCTTTATTTTACGATTTTCAAGTGGCTACAGATTACTGTCATGGCGGCTAAGCCATGCTGGAGAAGTTCGGGCACCCTGCTCCAGCCGAGAGTTTGGCGGGGATAAAGATGGCGCAGTAGCCACCCTACAAATACAAAAGTTACCTGTCGGTGGGGTAGTATCGGTGGAACTCTGTGTTCCCTCCCTTTTGGCAGAGATGGTCCTCTCGCCAGTGGGGAAGTAAGATTCCAATGTTGGCACTACTCCCCCCAGAAGAAGGTCAGCACACCTGAATGCCGTTAGGTGGGTGTTACATAAGGCCTCACAATGGGACCATACTCTCTCAGTCTTGGTCAGTTCTGCTCGATGTGTTGTTCAGTCTGTGCTCAGTTTGCGATGTGATCGAAGTGATGACTGTCTGCGCCGCCGGCCTGCCCACATGTTGTAAGACAAATTCTCTCTCTCTCTCTCTCTCTCTGTACTGAAGGCTCACTCTCGCTACAAGTTATGGTGTAAGAAACATAGCACAATTAAAGGAAAGTGTTTGATTTCCATGTGTTCACCATCAGGAGAACAGTATGAACTTGCCTAATCGTGTTCCTATTTCAATTATAAACCTGTGTATGAATGTGAATGATCAGAATACAATTTTAATTTTGTGTGATTCACAATTATCCACATAATTTATTCCTTTGTGACCCTTGCCCCCCCCCCCCCCGACCCTGTCACCAGGTGATAATGATGAAAAGAATGCAGTCAATCTTCGGCAAAGAGGTCCGATAATAAATCATTAATAAAGTAGCCGGAAATTAATTAGAAGCTGGGGTCGGAAGGTAACAAGGGCGTGGGAGCTATTGCGGGGGTTTTCCTATCCTAGCTGGAGTGCCCCGGTTCCAATGTGCTGGGAGCTCGCCTTCCATCAACTTGCATTAGGACGAGTCTATTGATTGCGTGATAACAAGTGGGAGGGATCAGACGAAATCTCACCACACGTTCACTGTGAGGTTCTTTATGTTTTTAGAAATGATATGAAAATGTACTTCGTTTGGGTTCTTCTTTTCAATCTTACCTTCATCTCTTATTTTTTTACCTTTAGAAAATAAATTATACTACTTTTCCTTAAGTTTCCAGCGTCAGATTACTTCAAATAGGATCTTTATTTAACACTATGTTCACCGCTGGTTTTTCTTAGATATCACCGCTGTAACTCAAACTACTATTAATAAATCATACCACATGTACTTCAAGAATCAACTCCACTTCCTTTAGTATAATCTCAACATGAAACAAAAGTCCTCCACTTATCTTATTATCCTCATCTTTCAAATGACAATCTGTTACCTAATACAACTTTCATGTTTCACTAACTTTATCACTATACTAATCTTCTGCCCTCAGGCTAATATTTTCCATTTCAAATTGCGGTAGGATTTTTACAGCTTCTCCATTAAGCTTTTTTCCCCATCCACATCTTGTCTCATTTCATTTTCTCTTCAACAACCTTTTTTCTTCAACTGTTCCTTTTCACCAAAGATCTCGTATATCTTTCTTGAAATTCTGTGACCTTAAAAACTCAATGTTAGTATTTTACAATCATAACTACTAAATAAAAAAAAACAATTTTACTGATAGTAAAAAAAAAATTCTCAAATGGTGAGGTGGTGTACGTCACGTCACCAAGGGGGAGGGGGGTTCCCCACCAGATCTCACCCTAACCAATGATCACCAAGGTGGAGGGGGGGGGGGTTCAAATTTACGATAAAACTGTCCACGCAGTTAATGGGCTACTGTGCAAGATGTTGTTGCCTGGACCCACCTTGCGTAAGCTGAGACTGTTCAGGATATGCCTGGCCAACTCCACATTCACTGCGCACGCTCACTGACTGGCAATAATCAAAATACTTTCTCCACAAACTACAGTAAGCTACAAATATAATTTAAACGGAAATAAAGCCTCCACATTCACATTTAAAAAAAAAACGATAGATTTTCTTGTCCTGTTAATGACTTACAGAAATTGAATCGACTGTCTGTCTGTTTCGAGGAACGGAACTGACGAAACACTAATTTGGTCATTGATTTGGTTCTGGATAAAGTAGATGTTTCATATACAAAGATCAAACAGAATATTCGAGAAATGAAGAAATGATGTATGAACATTAAAGCTGCCGATGGGAAACCTCTTTTAAGCCCAGAAGATAGAGCTAACCGATGGAAGCAATACATTGAGAAACTGTATGTGGCGGACGATTTCAACAATAGTGTAATGGAAAAGGAAGGCGATGTCGACATTGATGACTTAGGAGATTCTGTTTTGAGGACAGAATTTAATAAAGCTCTGAATGACTTGAAAGCAAATAAGGCAGTTGGAATTGATGAGATCCCTGCAGAAACTCTTAAATCCATAGGAGAGGAAGGAATCGAAAGATTATTCAAGCTGATATCAAAAAGTTATGAAACAGGAGAAATTCCAACTGATATTAATAAAAATATAATATTCACACTTCCAAAGAAAGCACAAGCCGACAAATGTGAGAATTATCGCACCATTAGTCTAACATCACATGCTTCAAAATTACTGACCAGGATAATATATAGAAGGATGGAAAGGTTAGTAGAACAGATAGTAGGTGAAGATCAGTTTGTGTTTACGAAAAATCGCGGTACAAGGGAAGCAATTCTGTCTTTAAGACTAATACTTGAAGGGCGGATCAAGAAAAACAAAGATATTTTTATGGCATTTGTTGACTTAGAAAAAGCTTTTGATAATGTTAGGATGTTCAAAATTTTGGAGAAGTCAGGTCTAAAGTATCGAGATAGAAGAATACTCTATAAACTATATAAGAATCAAGTGGCTGTAATAAAAGTAGAGAATCACGAGAGACATGCATCAGTTAAAAAGGGTGTGAGACAAGGTTGTAGTCTATCCCCGTTAATATTCAACTTGTATGTAGAAGAAGCAATGAAGAAAGTCAAAGAAAAATTCCCATGTGGCATGAGTTTTCAGGGAGAATAAAATCAGTATGCTACGATTTTCTGATGACATTGTCTTATTAGCAGAGAGGGCTGAGGATATTGAGAAGTTACTGAATGGCATGAACAAAATACTGAAGGAAGATTTTGGCCTGAATATAAATCAAAGCAAGACAAAAGTGATGAAATGTAGCAGAAATGATACCAATACTAGTGGATTAAATATAAAAATAGGATCGGATGCAATAGGAGAAGTGAGTGAGTTCTGTTACTTAGGAAGCAAAATTACAACCGATGGCCGAAGCAGGAATGATGTTAAAAGCAGAATAGCACTAGTAAAAAGCGGTTTCATGAAAAAGAGAACCTTTTAGTTTGAAATATTGATCTATGAATTAGAAAGAACTTTCTAAAACTCTTTGTGTGGAGCACAGCATTTTATGGTAGCAAAGCATGGACTTTATGAATACCGGAAACAAAGAAAATTGAAGCATTTGAAATGTGGTGCTACAGAAGAATGCTGAAAATTAAATGGACTGACAAAGTAAGAAATGAACTAGTTTTGGAAATGATGGGCGAGAAAAGAAGTTTATGGAAGAAACAGAAAGAAGAGACATGCTGGATTGGTTAATTTGTTAGTGGAGGGAACAGTCGAAGGTAGGAACTGTAGAGGAAGACAAAGATTAGAAAATAGAAGCAGATAATTGGGGACGTGGGCTGTAAGGGGTATGTAGAAATGAAGAGGTTAGCACAGGATAGGAAGGGATGGAGGATTGCATCAAACCAGTCGAAAGACTGATGACAGCAAAAAATAAAATAAAAAAATGCACACCCCATAGTCTGCGGGGAGGAGTAGGGTCTCATTTTGATGTGAATTTGGAAAGATGGGAAATTTTAAATAAAAATGTCTTCGAATTATTGTCCATTTTTCTCTGTGTGGGAATCAAGAGGAAACTAGTTGCAGGATTCTGATGTGGTTTCCAGTAACGTACAACTTATTATCACAGGATCTTAGGGGGTATGGTTCATTTTTTGTGGCGTCCAAATGCGTAGAAATTAAGAAAATAGTGTCCACAAATCAGTATCCATTTAAAGGGCAGCTACTTCTCACAGTATAAATGTTTATGGCGATTCCAGAGTGCGAGCAGTGTTGAGGGGGATGAAGTTCAGGGTTGTGTTAGTTGTGGCATGAGCGGTCCGTACACCAACAGTCCGCGCGAAACGAACTCAACATCAAGATTTGTCTCTGGAAATTAACGCTGAACACAATCAGCAATCGGCATGATAGAGGAGCTGGAATGGGACTCATTGGAGGACAGAAGGAAGGTGAGGAGGGTCATGGGAGTGTACAGGGCGTGTATTGGTGGGGTACGGCCATTTTTTTTTAATTCCGGACCTCCCTCTCCTTCTCGGGTGAGACTTCGTGAGATTTTGAGTCCCCCCTCCCCTACCAATCGACCTCGCAACTTTTTGAGACTTTTTTTTAGGTCTCATGCTCCGAAGGGCGGATATACCCCCCTCCCCCCCGCGTAAGGTCGATTTTTTGACCAAAATCCCCCCCCCCCAAATCAACTTTCGCGTCATTTGTAGATCTTTTTTATTTTTTTACCTCTACAATTCTACTAGAATTTCAAAACCTCACGTGAGATTTCCAGTGACCCCCTCCCCCTTGGTGACTTTTCGGCGGACCCCCCCCCCTTATTTCACCTCGCGTCATTAATGGACGCCATTGATGAGGCATGGAAAGATATTTGTGTACGAATTAGTAGTGGTGCTTGGAAGGAAAGAGATGACCATGACCACAAGCTGGCACTCGATTTCAGGCACAAGGGTGTGGGAAGATCTTCTTTCGTAGGTAAGGGTGTCAGGGATTGGAATAAGTTACCAAGAGAACTGATGAATAATTTACCAAATACATTGAAAGAATTTAAAGCCGTAATTTGTAGAGGGCAAAAGTAGGTGGGTATAGGAAAGCTAAACCCCGGAGCGTGCGCTGCATTGCAAGTGAATTAAATTAAATCTTGGTAACATTTCGTGCATGCCATTGTCCGTATCTGTAAAGGCTCATTCCCACGATCTCTTGTAACGAAGACGAGACGGGACGGGACGAATACTCAACCACACGCCATGGGAACAGGGCCGCCTCTGCTAGCGGAGACGAGACGCAGCTACCCACTCTGAGTCGGTAAACATCACAGGCGTGCATAGAGGTGCGCTGTTATCATCGGTTTGCAGCAGCGGTGCGCACCCCTTCTGTTGCTGTAAAGTGCTCTGTGCCAAACGACACTAGGCAACGTGGTGCGGAGGTGGCGGCGAGGTAAGCTAGGACTAACCTGCGGCCAGCGGTCGTCCCTACACTTCTAATGAGGTATCGTCCCGTCTCGCCTTCGATACAAGGGATCGTGGGAATGCGCCTGAACTGTTAGGTTATCGTCTGTCGCAGACAGACTTTGAACTCATGATCACGACATTGTTTACCGAATATTAGTCGCTGCTGAGGTTACTAATAAATTTCTCTACGCCGGCGCCGCAGAGAGGAACAGGCTGTCGAGTCTGTTAGTGCGAACCATGCTGGTGTGATTTGTAATGGCCCTCACAGCACTCCTTGAATGAAATTGTATTTTAAGATATATTGTTAGGAAGCTCAGAGTTGAGTAAATATGGTTTTGCATATTTTTCTTGCAATTAAAAGTGAATTTGTGTAAACGAACATTGTTTAATGGAAAGAAATACTAATAAATATCGTCAAAGGCAGTACTATGGAAGCAACATCACTTAAAAGTTTCTAATTCTATGTATTGAAGTGAACCTCGATGTTTAGAGGACAATTTGCGACACTTCGGACTGATTAATGCCGATAATTTTGGGTGTAAATATTTCTAAATCTCATTTCTGTACGTTTAATAATGAATTTGAATGTTTTTGTATTAATTTTGATTGTTTTTAATATGATTTTAGTTGTTTAAGTATTGTTACGATTCCAGAAACGTCTGTCGGAAGTCTTTGAATTTTCTGTAAAGCTTATATAAGTTTTATGTTTTATATGAGTTTTACGTCAGTCAGTATTGAAACATGGAGGAAGGAAATATATGGAGACGACGCAAGCGACCTTCACCACGCATTGAAGTGAAGCCGGGCGGAGGAGGAGGGGGGGAGCTAGGCCGATCCCATACATACACGGGGTATATGTACAAAAACCTCAAGGGGACTCTAGGATAAACGTGACGCCGCAATCTGCTGATGGATTATTATGTAACTCAATGAGACAAATAAAAGATGAAGAATAATATATATATATATATATATATATATATATATATATATTCTGCTTAGTTTTCGAGATATTCTGTCTCAAACGTGAAATGTTTTTGGTTGAAATTGAGAAGAAAAAATTGGTCAAAGTCAAATTTAATGATCGATTCTTATGTAACACGGCGAGACAAATCGAAAATAAAGAATAAAATTTTTCGATATCTTGCTTAGTTTTCGGCATATACTGGAATTGGGTTGATACGTGGTCTGGAATAAAAATTAATTCTGCCATAGCCACAATGAATTACATGGTGCACATGCAGAATAGATATTACAGTTTTTTTACTACCACTTGTGGTTAGATTGAAATGCGGCCTAGACCAGAATAAAAATAGTTATCTTGTTACCATACATCGTAAGCTTAATTGGGAATAGCTGGAAGTGAAACTAGTGTCCATCGCGATACACGTTTTGTCACTAACTTGGTTCTCATGAAATTACTAACAGTAATAGATAAATTCTTTGTCCCTTATGGAACAACAAAACCATTCCGGTACAGACTGCATTTAGACCTAACTACAATCTCCATTAAATTGCCGTTACAGAATCAAACTATGTAGACATACCCACACACGCGTATTTCAATCGCAAACAGTATTTGCAGTAACAACATCGTTTGCTTCATCAAGATTCCTAGATTGCATAGCATAATTTAACACATTTAATTTCATCATACACTGTCAGTATAAACTGCAACGTGAGGAAAGAAAGCGCAATACTAAATTCACTGAATCGCGATGTAAAACACACCCCTTTAAATCTCATTTTCAACACTCGTTAAAAAGTAATGCTAGTCTATTATGTGCAAAATAGCAAGGTATGCTGATTTTCTACACTACACCAACAAAAATTTGAGAAAAAAGTCATCCAATTGAAAGCTATGAGTAAATATTTATAGACAGGCACCGAAGTTTGCAAAACCTACCGCCCACTTCAACAACGATAATTAGAATTCAACTTACTTATGAAATGATATTGCAGGTTGTTTCCTCTCGTGCCTATTTGTGCAACCGTATGCAACACAAGATGGCATTATAAAACGCTTATACACATTACAAAATTAAATAAACACAGCATCTAACACAATGTGAACATCGCATTTGTTTGTTATCGTAATATCGCCGCTGCTGCCACTGCGCATGCGCTAGAGTTTAGAGCCTGCTTCACAGATTTAACTTCACTTCTCCTCCATATATTTCCTTCCTCCATGTATTCAAAGAGTTGTATTCAGAGTTGTTGTTTAAACATTATAATCGCTGGCGCAACTGTTTACGTTTGCACCTAGTATCTTTGGAGTCTGATGTCTAAAAAGGTATTAAACCAAGTTGAAAGTGAATCTTGTTGAACAAATTATTTCATTATAAAGCGAGATACCTCTCATGGCCACAGGACAGAACAGCGAGTAAGAGTAATTAGCGAGATAACTGTCAGATTGTCGCTGGTTGGTGTTTCGAAGTTTGAGGGCCCACTCCAGGCCGGCGGAGACTTGCTAGTAGGGTGAGTACCTAGGCGTCTGGAGGGGTTCCGGGCAGTCACAGACGGCCGGGCGCACATTGAGCTGCGTGGCGCAGTAGGGGCCAGCGCAGAGCAGGGCAGGGCAGCACAGATAATGAAACTGCGTCGGGCAGTCACCCGCGCATATTAGAGCGCAGTTTACGAAGCATTGTTGTGTTGTGCCAGAAACCGACAAAAAAGCGTAACCAAAAACATGTCGATGAAAAAAAACTGCATTTTTGATTTCTGAATCAGACTGGGAGGCCGAGGTTGGAAAATAGTTATTACTTTAACAGAAGCTGAGTTAGATAAAACTATGCAAAAGTGAGTATATGAAAAGAAGAATCTCTCATCTGGCTTTTGCAGTGACAAGAGAATTCTCAAAAGATTATTTCCGGATGACTCGAGCGGAGATTCGCGGCATAATATAACCTGTCATTTTCTCAACAATGCTCAAATACCTATTGGAACTGAAGAAAATCTGAGAGTATTTTCGAGGTTATTTATTTAATTATTTAGAGGTTTTTGGTACATTATATCTATAAGAATGTAATTGTCTTTTATTTCTTATTATATTTTTAAGAAAACTACATAATAGAACATAAGAAATACTTTGAACCAAAAAAGCAGTGTTCAACAAATTATTCGGGAAATTGTCTTTAGAAGAATCCTCCCTCTCTCGTTAGGAGTTGGACGGAGGTTGCCTTGAAGAGGGAGGAGAAGGAGAAGAGCTCAATTCAGTCGGACTTGTGTCACGGTAAGAAAAAAAAGTGTTTCTAGGGGACACTATTGGATGATTTAGTACAAATAATAAGAAAACAAATAATGTAATAATACCCTATATATCAATCTTATTTAAGTTTTGTTAAAAATGAGCTGAAAAGAAGAAAATAAAAGTGAAAATTGCTAGCGGACAATTGTATGATAAATAAATGCTGAATTTACTCGCCACTTGTTGGGTTAATTGGTGATGCTTGTGCAAATTTCTTGTTAAAATTTAATTTTTATGTATTTACTAGCTCGTACCCGCGACTTCATACGCGTGGATTAAGATTTTTTTTTGCCAGAATTAAATATAGAAAGTTGTTCGTAACGAAGGATTGTTCCCAAACAATATCGTGTCGGAATAATATGACAGGAAAGCTAACACTATATTATTGTACCGTCGAACCTGTCTCTTGAAGAGAATCCAATTTCCAACATATTTCTGTCACCATTCGATAAGGTCTCAAAATTTCGTGACTGCAACTGTTAATCATACTGGAAAAAATATCCTGTGCCCTTCATACAGATTTCCTTATAAAATTCCATCACAACGATATAGCCATTTAGTCGTCAAAACGTAACAAAAAGACAGAGACTTACTTCCGTATTTATAATAATATTACTGTGGTTCACACTCACACACTGACTGCGAACAACACCTGAGGGATTATTATAACGTTAAAAAGTGTACACCTACAACATTGCAAGACTACTTACGATTTGCTTCGAGCGTATGGTATATCGGATCAGCTTTGTGAATGGATAAAGGATTTTCTAACTGGTCGGTCGCAGTATGTTGTCGTTGAAGGAGAAAGTTCTTCTAATCTAGATGTTACATCGGGTGTACCTCAAGGAAGTGTAATAGGACCACTTCTTTTCTTAATTTTTATAAACGATCTCGGAGACAAAGTGAAAAGCCTTTTTAGATTGTTTGCTGATGATGCGGTTATTTATAGGCAAGTAAGAACTTTGGCCGATTGCTTAGAAATTCAGCGCGATCTGGATGTTATTTTGGCTTGGTGCGCTGAGTGGCAACTTACTCTAAACTGTAAAAAGTGCAAGACAATGAGCATAACTAACAAAAAGTATCCGATTGTTCAGAAATACGAGTTAAACAATACAATTATTGATATGGTCGATTCTATGAAATATTTGGGAGTAACAGTACAAAGGAACATGAAATGGGACATACACATTAATTCTTTAGTAGGTAGAGCAAATTCTAGGCTGCGATTCATAGGTAGAATCTTGAAAAATTGTAATGAACAAACAAAGGAGATAGCGTACAAATCTCTTGTGCGTCCACATTTGGATTATTGTTGTGCCATTTGGGACCCGTTTCGTAAGGGATTGATCGAAAGTATAGAGAAAGTACAGAGAAGAGCCGCTCGATTCGTGACCGCTTGCTACATTCCTTATGAAAGCGTCACAGAACTGATTAGTAGATTAGGTTGGGAGTCTCTGGTAGATAGACGACACACGTTTCGTTTAAACTTATTGGAAAACATGCTTACTCCAACTTTCACTCATGATTGTAGTGAAATACTTCTTCCACCAACCTATTTGAGTCGGAAGGACAGGAAAGATAAAATTAGAGAAATAAGGTGCCGGACTGATTCTTATATGAATTCTTTTTTCCCTCGTACCATTAGGGATTGGAATGCACAGCAAAGAGATTAGCTTTGGTGCTGAGCACCCTCTGCCACCCACAATTTTGTGAATTGCAGAGTATATATGTAGATGTAGATGCATTGCACCTCTAACTTTCTAATATCTACAGTTTAACATTCAATCCGAATTACCTACGACCCAGGCCTGACTCTTACGATGAAAAACAATTTTTTTAAAATCTTAACTTCCATGGAGGTTTGAACCGGAGACCCCGACATTCGTAAGCAAGTTCTTTAACCACTGAGCTGCCAGTCCACTACACGGAAACACGGTACGGAGACGTCCATATCCAACGTGTCTGTCTATCGCCAGTATTTCGAAGTTATGAGACAACATGCGTTATTTATACAGATAATTTTTCAACCAAATGTAGACAGTATTTTTCTCCTTATTTCAAAGGATAAGTGTGCAAAGTTTCATCGAGATCGGATGAAAACTGTGGATTTGTATGAAGAACAAACAAACACACAAACATACATTCATCTTTATATATAAAGATTATGACTGGTATTGTGAATCGCACCAGTTTAGTCAACTTTTCTTGTTCCATAGTTGAAAATGATTATAAGTAAAGTAAGATTATAAATAACGCAACAAGTGTTACGTTGTAAACCGGCACGAGTGAGCTGCGTGGCACAGTTTCTGTGTCGTGATCACAACGTGGCGCAGGCCACGTGCGGCGCAGTACTGCGCTGCCCTGCTCTGCGTCTCAATACGCGCTGTTCCGCCGCAGAACTGTGCTGCGCCGTCTGCGTGAATTGAATGTGCGCCCGGCCTTAAGATGGATTTCCACGACCCGTGCATTTGCCCGCCGCGCCGATCCAGCAGCAACAGCGGACCGTGGGAAGGGACCCGCCTTTGCTATCCGTCACCCAGGCGGTGACATCTAACGATCGGGTAGCTGAAGCGAGACTAGGCAACGTGGAGGGAGGTGGCGCTTGCTGGTCCGCACAGTTGGGCCGCACGGCGCGTCCTCTAAAACCACGCGACGTGGGAATCTAGTTTTAGTGAATACTGCGGCACGCCGGGACTCGTTAACCAATAAGCGCAGAGACAATTCAGGAGACATAACGTCACGTTATTGATACAGAGATCAGGAGTTCGAAGTCACTCGGGAAGAGAGCGGCTAGTGAACGGATCAGGCACCCCTGTAGGCTTCGTGTCGACTTGAACACGCTCAGGCGAATGAGCCGCTCAGTGAAGCGAGCCGATCAAGTGTGGACGCCTGAGCACGCTCGGGGCGAGCCGATCGAGTGTCGGTGTTTCAGAATGCTCAGAGGCGAGCCAGTGTGTGTTAAGGTACGTTCCCACGGGGCGCCGCTCAGCGCTTGCTAGGGAACGCCCGTCAGCTTTGCCGTATATTGAAGCGGTCCACTCGCGGAAGCTTCATATTTTACAAGCAAGCGTTTATCGATGTGAGCAGGAGAGACTATTTCGCAACGCAACCTTCGCGGCACCCTTTGTAGTGCAGTGCAGGTGTTTGGAGATAATGGAACCACACATTCCTTCAGTCGGGACAGTCCGCCCCGTGCCAGCGGTGCGAGAAGTATAGAGCGTGTGTGTGCGTGTATGCATGGAAGGATACACTATTATTTGATAATAAGTTCAGACAAGTTTTGTTTTTCTTGTTTCACGCTAAAACCCTCGTTTTGAGGAGAAGATTGCAGCTGGCCAGTGAGACGCCGTTCGGAAGGATAATCATCGAATGTGTTCCAAAGCAAGTGCTCGTCCAGTGTAAACACAGTGCGACGATTGAAGTTTGTTTTGTGTGTTTTGTGCACAGAAATTCCAGAAGAACGGACAGCGCCGATTGCAAAATAGACATCAACTTAATGGTAATTACACAATTTTTATATTCCGCCAGAACAAACCGAGTCAAAGTGTGGCGCATTGGACCCGAAAGCGAAAACCTGTAGAGAATTGTGCTCTCTGATTGTATTTTGAGTTAGTCGGACTTTGTTCATGATCTGTCATTTCGTTGTTTATTTGATCTATTTTTGTTATATAGATTTAATTCTTGTTTTATGTGTTAGTCAATGCAAATAATCTTTTCTTATATTGATAACAATAAATGCAAGTAACAGTAAATAAAATTAATATAATTTTCCTCGTAATAAAACAAATAATTACATTTCTAAATGTTTATTGAAAATTCTCGAAGGACTCCTTCCATGGCGCCCAGGCAAAATTGAACAAGGTATTTTATATATACAAAATTTTAATGATAGAGAGTAATAATAACTGGTGGCAATCCTTACTTCCGGCTACACTACAATATGTTAGCAGGGACGGCGCGCCTCGACCCACCGCCAGGCGCTAGAAGATGAAAGGCGCGCACTGCCTACTAGCGCCGTCGGAACGAACCTTTCGGTGCTCAGTGTGGACGCTAGTTTGTGGTTTTTACCATGATCGCGAGCATGCGGGACAACGACACTTGCTTGACAACAATGAATCGGTACGCATCAAAGAAGTTATTACGGGAAATCTCATAGGAACAGTATTCATAATCGAAGTAAATGAGAGGATGGATGGCGTGAAATCAGCGAGGTATTAAACCATAGTATTGATGACGTTAAAAAAGAAAGATAAAACAATATTTTAATATAGTATATTGGTAGTAAATGTCCATAAAAATAATAGATAGGTAACAACCTAAATATAATTTTGGATTGACTGAACATTATCATCACAGATCACCGGTACAAATCGGCTGATGCTGTAAGGTGCTTTGGACATATACTGCAGGTTTGTATAGGAATCTCCGGAAGGCAGGAATCTTAAAGTTATCATTAATTACTTCCTGGTGGGATCGGCTCCAGGGCCGGCGTTAGCGGGGAGTAAGCGGGTCAAATGTACCCGGGCCCGCCGACTGATGGGGGGGCCCTGATCACCGGCTGCAGGGGCCCCCAGGACTCGAGCCAATAATCCGCCCTTTGTCGTTCGGCTATTTTGTAGAGCTAAAAAAAAAAAAGGTCACCTATTTTACTCCGGGCCCGAAATTCCTAGCGCCGGCCCTCATCGGCTCAAGCATATGTGTACAGTGCTATTTAATATGAGGTTCAGCTAAACGCAGGAAATGTCCGAAATCGATCGACATGATTATAAAGGTTTGAAAAGACTCATTATCTCCTTCAAAAGTCAAATCGTGAATTAAATTATTACGATAATTTTCTTCGCTGACGATAACTTTCTCTAATCCGCCACCTTGGTACTTTGCTTTTCTTCTTTGATATCGCATGCATAATAATAAAAGCGGCAGCTGCCGTGCGCATGCGTGACGACACAACAACAGAGCGTTTCCTGAGCCCTGAGCACTGGCTACGAGGCCACACAGCCAGCTGAAGCATGAGTTTAGTTCATCCAGTGCTTTCAGTTTCGCCACGTGTATATTGTCTTTCAAGTAATCCCAGTCACTCCACAGGACGGACATTACGAGCACATTCACATACAACACTCAAACGCCCTTCCCCTTGGCCGGAGTCGAACCGGCGACCTTGGGTACGTGTGGCCAGTACTCTAGCCCCTACGCTACCGAGACCGGCGGGAGACATATTGTGTATTGTGTTCAACACGCAACAAAACAACTCCTTACATACAGAACAGTTGTTATTTCGCCACCATTCACCTGTGCAAATAATGAATGCAAATTTTGAGCATAGACTCTTACTTAAAAATCATTGATGGTACATTCACAGTTTATACGAGGTGTGTACAAAAAGAAACCGAACTTCTGCTGTAATTGCTTTATTGCTCATCATACTAACTTTTACACACTGTCCCCTTCAAAGTACTGTCCTTCACTATCAATACACCGTTGCCATCGTTTTTTCAAGGTTTGGAACGCCTCCTGGATTGCAATTTCTGCGATGGCACGCAGTTCTCTCGTCGCATTGTCTTGAATTTCTTCTATGGTCTGGAAACGACGTCCTTTCAAAGTGTTTTTCAGTTTTGGGAAGAGAAAAAAGTCTGCCGGAGCCAAGTCTGGAGAATAGGGTGGCTGAGGCACAACGGGAGTGCGATGTTTTGCCAGATAATTCCTGACAAACAACGATGCGTGAGTGGGTGCGTTGTCATGGTGCAACATCCACGACTGATTCTCCCACAGTTCAGGCCTTTTCCCACGCACAGCATCTCTCAATCGTGTCAGAATTTTCTGGTAGACTTCCTTGTTTACCGCTTGACCACGTGGTACAAATTCATGGTACACAACTCCTTTTCAATCAAAAAACACGACCATCATCACCTTGATGTTCGACCGACTCATCCGCGCTTTCTTTGGTCGAGGAGATCCTTTCCCCACTCATTCTGAAGACTGCCTCTTCGTTTCCACATCGTACCCATAAACACATGTTTCATCGCCTGCAATGATGTTCTTGAGGAAGTTTTCATCCTCATTTGCTTTTTCATGCAACTCCTTAGAGATCCTAGCTCAATTCTCCTTCTGCTCGTCCTTCAACAAGTGTGGCACCAGTTTTGCACTGACACGATGCATTCCAGGTTTTTCTCTCAGGATGTGATTGCAAGAGCCTACACTTATGCCAACTTCTTCAGCAACCTCACGGACAGTCAAACGGCGAATTTGACGAATCACAGTGCGAACCCTCTCAACATGGTGGTCGTCTGTTAATGTGGAGGGTCGACCAGATTTTGGGTCGTCGGTAACCGAACTCCTGCCCTCCTTAAAGCGCTTAAACCATTCATAGCACTGTGTTCGGCTCATGCAGTCATCCCCGTATGCTTGTTTAAGCATTTGAAGTGTCTCGGTAAAAGTTTTCCCAAGTTTAACACAAAATTTCACACAGACGCGTTGCTCCTCCAATTCCTTCATTCTCGCTTTCTCACAAATCCGACGAGCACTCTGCGCACGACCTCACTCAACCGGCTGTAACTCGTAAACTAATGCAGCGACCATAGTGCGACAAGAGGCAATCTATTGCCGAGAGATGTCACTAGTGTGCACGGAAGTCAGAGAATTTTATCTGCAGCCGTTGGCGCGCTATTTCATTAGTTCGGTTTCTTTTTGTACACACCTCGTATATAATCCAACGCTGATAGCAAAGCCTGGACGGAACTGGAAACGTGACGAGGGATTCCACTTCTGCTGTAATCCTTGCGGCGGACTACTGCGATTCGTCGCAAAGTAGTGTGCGTCTATGGTAGGAATTACTCTTTTCTGTTTGTAAGAGATTCTGCCCATCGTCGCTTAGCTAACAACAGCGTGGTTGTTTTTCTTACGACCTTGCAATAAAAATAACAATCAACTGAACGGTGTTATTACCTAAGTTTGAACTTGTATGTAAAGTAAAGCAACCTATCCACGGTCCAACTTACAGGACATCCGCGTAGAACTACCGTAGGATGCGGTGACCCATTCACGCTACTACGATGGCGAGTCAAATGAAAACCTTAAATTTGTAATAAAAAATCGAAATTTCGCGCCGTTATCCTGTAAGTTGGTAAGCGTGCTACAAGCAGCGTGCAGAATGGCCTGTAGGTGGCAGAATAGTGCAGATGAACAAATACCGTTGCAGTATCAATATAAAGATGGCTGCCCCACTTGAGACTTGCACCAGGGAAGAACAGCGTTCTCTTATTCGGTTTTTGAGTAGTGAAGATGTGAAACCTATTGAAATTCATCGAAAAATGAAGGTTCAGTACGGTGATGCATGTTTGTCCCAGCAGCAAGTCTACGAATGGAGTAGGAAGTTCGCAAATGGTGTGACTTCAGTGGAAGATGCTCCTCGTCCAGGTCAGGCACAACGAGTTGTGACTCCACAGAACATTGCAGCAGTTGAAGCCATTGTGATGGAAAACCGCCGAGTGACACTGAATGACATTGCAGCATGTTTAAAGATTAGTCATGGTTCAGCACACCACATTGTGTATGATGTGCTCCAGTTTCACAAAGTGTTTGCAAGATGGGTGACACGGCAGCTGACTCCTGAAATGAGAGAACGACGTGTTGATGCTTGTGAAGAACTACTTCGACGCTTTGAACAAGAAGGTGATGGCCTCCTTGCAAGAACCGTTACTGGGGACGAAACCTGGGTTCATTTCCACCAACCGGAAACGAAGAGAGCGAGCAAGGAATGGCGCCATTCGTCATCACCAAAACCAAAGAAGTTTCGAACAGATCCAACTGCAGGGAAGATTATGCT
>JARYHS010013630.1:6389275-6410318 GCA_031002005.1 Vandiemenella viatica
GTCGGTCAACAGAGAGCGGGGGCTACCCTCAAGATTTTACGTCACTGTAGGGGGGGTTCCGGAATTCCAGAAAAACACCCCACGTAATTGGTAGACGCCCTCTAGGCAATGGAAAGAAATAGGCGGTTAGAGGAACAGGAATACAGAGACAACAAGTTGCAGTGAAGTCACTGCGACTCGACATGGTTCCCTGGACATTACCTTAAGGAAGGACCTGGGGGGGGGGGGGGGAGTATCAGTACAGGGATGCGTGCCGCGCAACGTGCTCGTAAGCTGGCGACACAGTTGGTAAGGAAGTTTTGAGTCTTCAGCCAGCTAGGGTGGCAGCTGGTCGGTCGTGGGCACACGTGAAAGTGCTGCAGTGCGCTGCCCAGTGCAACCTACACGTGCTCGATGGGATTTGAGTCAGGGGGGGGGGGGGAGAAGGCCAGTCCATTCGCCGAATATCCCCTCATTCGAGGAGCTCTTCCATCTGCGCTGTTAGATTTGGTCGCGGACTGTCTTCAGTAAAAATTAAACGAGAACCGAATTCATCCGCGGGAACGTCCACATGGGGAAGCAGGACAATATCACAGCAACGTTGACTGTAGAGTGTACGGACTTAAAAGATTTCGTAGTCAGTGCGCCCATGCGACCACATGGCTCTGCACACCTTGTAAGGGGGCGTTCCATTAACTACGTGACCTGTTTTCCCGTAATTCCGCAGCCCCCTGCCCATGTGGTGAGATTTGGTGAAATCTGGTCTAACCCTCCCCCCTCCCCCCAATGATGTCAGATTTTCACGGCACCCACTCCCCCTCCTGGTAATCGACATTGAAGTTGTTTTAAACGCTTTATATCAGCTTGAACTGTATGTATGTATGTATGTATGTATGAATGCAACGGAAACTTTTCTCCCACTTCCAGGTGTCCCAGTTGTTTGAAATTTCGCACACGTATTAAGAACCAGTGAGAATACAATAATTTCACAGCGATGTACTGCTATTCTCATTATTTTAACAGTACCAATAGAAAAATGAATGAGTGCGATGCAATTTTGCATTTGAATTGTAACCCAATTCCAGATGTCCGAATTGTTTGAAAATTTCCTCATATATTGAGAAGTGATTGCAACACAATAATTTCATATCTATATTCTTAAGTTCTCATTACTTTGACAGTAACAATAGAAACATTTTGGGCACGTATTAAGAACCGGCGACAATACAATAGTCTGATAGCAACGTCCTCCTATTCTTGTTACATTGACAGTAAAAACAATAGTAAAATGGTTGTATGCAATGGAATCTCTCAGTGCATCTACTTCCTGACGTCCGAATCGTTTGAAATTTTAGACGCTAATTAAGAACGGATAAAAATAGCGTGGCGTGCTCTCTACATACCTTTCACAAATGCCACCACTATCTTTAGAAACAGCTAGCGACAAAAAAAAAAAAAAAGACAACTCATCTCTAACACGCCTCTCTTTCTTTTACATTAAATTTAACTTTTTAATCTGTTACTTCATTCTTACTTTAAGCTTATTCATAAAAATGATTTATACTGAATTGTGGGACGTCTTATAACTGTTAAATAAAATCTTTACATTGAAAATTATTTGTAACCTTTTAGTTCACATTGCAACAAAAGCGTATTTTTAGTTTTTTAAACAATAATTTTATTAGCTCTCATGCTTATGAGGGCGGTTATAACCTCCTCTCTTCTCCCGAGGTCGGCTCTCGCGTGGTATAGCACCCCTAAAGTCGATATTCCCGTGATTTGTAGACCTCTTATTTGTAGCTCTACCATCCTTCAAGAATTTCAAAACGTCACGTGAGATTTCCGTTGATCCCACTCCCCATTGGGGAGGTTTCGTGAGATTTCGCTAACTCCCCCCCCCCCTCCCCACCTCACGTGATTAATGGACGCACACGGCTGCCCGAGTTCTTCAGTCAGTTGTTACACGCCCACCTGTGAAGGTTGCTAGTTCGAACCCGGCCGCCGCCCTGCAGAAACGTGGGAAATAGTTCTGAAACGTTTTATGTTTGCTAAATAAGAAGCCAGAAGCAGCTGCAAGACAACAAACACTTCTAATCGTCTTCAAAAGTTCAACTGTGAGCATCACCTTGTAATATGACCGTGAATTTTTATATAGGAACTTCGTATTTCCTGCGTTTGTCAACATTACCGGCAGTACGTCAACATGTTCGACCAAATAATTTTTTATTTTTTTTTTTTGGCTTTCGGCATCTGAGGCCATACAGCCAGCTCAATAGTAATTATGTCACTCAGTGTCTCTAGCATGAAATTTTTCCAGCTAATTAGACACACCACAGGATAGATATTAGATTGACAGACATGTAACTTAAACACCCATGCCCTCGGTCGGAGTCGAACCGGCGCCCTTCGGCACGTGGAGCTAGCACTCCAGCCCCTACGCTACCGAGGCCGGCCGAATACCATCCATGCCCTAGGCCGGAATCGAACTGGCGACCCCTGCAGCGCGAAGCAAGCTCGATATCCCTGCGCTGCCGGGTCCAGTTATCTACATCTACATACATACTCCGCAATTCACAAAATTGTGGGTGGCAGAAGGTGCTCAGCACCAAAGCTAATCTCTTTGCTGTGCATTCCAATCCCTAATGGTACGAGGGATCCCTTATACTGTTCACTACGAAGAAGTGGCTGTCTTTTCCTGTTTGCGCCGCCCACTTTCACTGTAGTGAACTATTTAGTCAAGACGGCACCACGCGGAAGCATTACCTCACTACGTCCCGCACCAATCGAATCACCTGATGAGGGTCACTACTGAGTGTGAATCTCCTCTCGTCTGAGTAGAGCACGCGGCTGCACTGCTCGTCTGTCCAGTCCTGATGCTCCTGGCAGCATTGCAAACGATGAGGAGCTGTCAACGGAACACGACATAAGCCTCACACACACATCCACAGACAACAAACACCATTACATACATTACGTGTAGGCGTATTCACACAGGGGTGACCAACTCAAATGATCTCGCGCACCACTTTGGAAATGCGGGCCGCATATTAAATCATATATCACCATATTAGATTTAGACCCACTACAGACATTTTGTTGGAGTAAAAAATTGAAACATAATGAGTGATTATTATTGTGTTTCATAATATTTTCACTTGTAAACATAGGTAACATAATAATAATGATGCTGATGATTTCTACAGATAATTTTTGAATATACGGATGCACAAATAATGTATTTCTTTAATACATAAATTTTCACTACTTTTTCCATTATAAAATAAATATATTTTGTAAAATTGTGATGGATCTCGCGGGCTTGCCAGGCTAAATAAACCTTTAAATAAATGAATAAAAAGCAGCTACCGTAGTCGGCCGTGATTGGTCACCACCTCGCCTTCGGAAACAAATGCCTGTCGTTCGGAACACTCCGCTTGCACGGGAACCAGTTTTGTATCGCATGCCGAACCCCTGGATACTTTAGTCCTCTTTCGTTTCCCGATGGTTTATGTCCGTGTGAGGTCATCCAGCTGTGGTCCCTGGGCCATGTTGTAATGAACAACACCACGACAGTGCACCGTGACACCTGACTGATCAGCACTCACGTCTCTCAACCACCTCCCGTTACGAGGCCACACACATGTGGCGCTCAACTCACACCACCTAACGTCCAGCTTCCTCTTGATGTGTGGGAGACCTCTAGCGACATGCTTTCACACTTCTGTTCGTTTCCACCGAGTAGTTATAATGCTGTGTTCCTTTATCCATCTCGTCCCCTAGTTATTATGCTGTGGTACTTTATCCATCTCGTCCCCCAGTTTTGCACGCCAGTGCATGTAGCGTACTCAAACTGCAGCCGCGCGCCGCCTGCAGCGCGCGCTGAAGCGACCGGCACCCACACACGCGCTGGGCGGGTGGCGGCGCCCGCGTGGGCAGGCGCTCCAAGTCCACAGCCGCCTACGACACTGCTGGCAAAACACGAACTCAGCGCGACAACACGATCATCACAGGCCACTTGCGAGCAAACCATCGGGCGTATGATTCAATGTACAGGGCGCTAAAAAATAAAAGAGGTCAAATAGTATGTGTCAAAATAAGACAAAAATGTCTAATGAATATTCGGTCGCAAACGCATACGTTCCGAGTTAGTAACAGGTTCGCAATGTGCCGCCCGTGCACGACAAGGCATGCGGCTTAGGGAATCACACTCTCTTTGGTTGGCCCTGTACTTCCTCAATCCCTGTCATCACGTAAAGAGCCAACCAAGACAGTTTCACGGAGTGCGTTATCATCTCCGAAAGAATGCGTTTGCGACCCAGTATTCATTAGACATTTTTGTCTTGTTTTCATCTACATCTACATATATACTCTGCAATCACAAAATTGTGGGTGGTAGAGGGTGCTCAGCACCAAAGCTAAACTCTTTGTTGTGCATTCCAATCCCTAATGGTACAAGGGAAAAAAGAATTCATATAAGAATCAGTCCGGCATCTTATTTCTCTAATCTTATCTTTCCTGTCCTTCCGACTCAAATAGGTTGGTGGAAGAAGTATTTCACTACACTCGTAAGTGAAAGTGGGAGTACACATGTTTACCATCAAGTTTAAACGAAACGTGTGTCGTCTATCTACCAGAGACTCCCAACCTAATCTACTAATCAGTTCTGTGACGCTTTCATAAAGACTGTAGCAAGCGGTCACGAATCGAGCGGCTCTTCTCTGTATTTTCTCTATACTTTCCATCAACCCCTTAAGAAACGGATCCCAAATGGCACAACAATAGTCCAAATGTGGACGCACAAGAGATTTGTACGCTATCTCCTTTGTTTCTTCATTACAATTTTTCAAGATTCGACCTATGAATCGCAGCCTAGAATTTGCTCTACCTACTAACGAATTAATGTGTAAGTCCCATTTCATGTTCCTTTGTACTGTTACTCCCAAATATTTCATAGAATCGACCATATCAATAATTCAACTGTGTAACTCGTATTTCTGAACAAACGGATTCTTTTTGATAGTTTGACGCTTACTTTTTTTTGCTGTCGTCAGTCTTTCAACTGGTTTGATGCAATCCTCCATCCCTTCCTATCCTGTGCTAACCTATTCATGTCTACATACCCCTTACAACCCACGTCCTCAATTATCTGTTTGATATATTATAATCTCTGCCTTCCTCTACAGTTCTTACCTTCCACTGTTCCCTCCACTAACAAATTAACCAATCCAGCATGTCTCAAAATATGACCACCTACCAGCCGTCTCTTCTTTCTGTAAGCTTCTTCCACAAACTTCTTTTCTCACCCATCATTTCCAAAACTCGTTCATTTCTTACTTTGTCTGTTCACTTAATTTTCAGCATTCTTCTGTAGCACCACATTTCAAATGCTTCAATTTTCCTTGTGTCTGGTATTCCTAAAGTCCATGTTTCGTTACCGTAAAGTGCTGTGCTCCACACAAATAGTTTTAAAAAGTTCTTTCTAATTCTTAGATCAATATTTGAAAATAAAACTATTTTTCATGAAGGTTCTTTTTGTTAGTCCTATTCTGCTTTTAACATCACTCCTGCTTCGGCCATCGGTTGTAATTTTGCTTCCCAAGAAACAGAATTACTTTTCGTATTGCACCTGATCCTAATTTTATAATTAATCTACTAACATTGGTATCATTTCTGCTACATTTCATAACTTTTGTCTTGCTTTGATTTATGTTCAGTCCAAAATCTTCCTTCAGTATTTTACTATCACTTGCTAAAATATTTCACAGCTTTTTAAAACCCTATTTTGAATTTCATTCATCGCATATGACTATGGTAGAGTCGTTTCTTCAAATAGATCCTAGATTCTGAGATATTCTCATCTAAAAAATCCGAGTGGTTGCTAAGGACCGTAGATATTGTATTTAACGGAGAATATGCTGTGTGGTCTAGTTGGTGAGATGTCTGCTCCACAGTTTGAAGGCTATCGTTCGAATCCACTCTCCGGAAATTATTTTTCACCAACAGATCAGCCATAGCGCCATAATACGCTTCCGCCATAGCCATTTAAAATGAAGAAATTTGATTAGGAGGCAATTCCGTTAGCAATTTTACATCTGATATTGACGTTGTGAAACGGCATTCAATGTTTCTAGTACAGGGCTAGTCAAAATGATTGAAGCGATTTCACGATTTTTCTTTTGGCTGTCCTATTATAGGTACGATGATGGGGTTTGCTGTTATAAGACAAGTGGCTCTCCAAGTTTCGATTGCAATAAATGCAAGCTTCCCGCGGTGGCCGCTAGAGCGGTAGAGAGCAAGATGGCTGAAAGTGAGAAAGCGTACGTTGTTCTCGAATTTCATTCGACTCAAGTCCGCCGCTTGCATTTCGATTCGATTCTCCTACATCAGCGTTCCCCAAATAATGATCACGCGAAAAAAAAGACCTGCAAGTTTATTTTTACGAACGGATTGTAGCTGGTCAGGGAGCAGTAGTGAGAGCTGTGGTGAGTCTAGTGACGCTGAATGTTATAGCTGTGGCCAAATCTTTAGGCGGGTGGCGTCAAATGCGCCGTTGCCAAGCCGTGCGCGTAACAGTTGTATTCACCTCTTTACTTGTAGTAATGGTTTGTAACGTGTTTTAAATAATTTATGATCACTATTCTGTCATGAAATATTGATGCATGTCATTTCGTTAAGAAAGTTATGCATTGCAGATGCGTTTAATATAATTGGAAGTTTCAAAAGACCTGTTATTTATTATTCTATTAACTGCGCAGGAAAATAAAATTCTCGACAGACTAAGGAAATACTCTTGTTTTATTTGTGGCTAAAAGTCCAGGTGTTAAATTTTATTTTCATTTTGTATATTTATAACTAAAATCAAAATTTTATTTTGTTATCCTCTCCACTGAAAAACTTGCATAATTAACGACAAAATTATCTGTTTATATATTACCACTCATCACTGTCGTAAAATTCGTGTACTGTCTTTCTGAAAAAGGACTGTCAAAGTCGCTAAGCTTTGTTAGAGTGCTGTATTGTTTCATATTTTTGTTTCGAGAAACAAACGTAGGTTATTTTCCCTCACGACACACGCGCTGGACAGTTCTCAAACCGACATCACAAGCTGCAGCGCAAATAGCCTGTCCATTCCCTAATTTTTTTCGCAATATGGTTGTTTTTTTGCGGTAACAAATCACTACAGTTTTTTTATTTCATAAATATCAAGTACGTCCATATTTTTCAAGTCTTTTCCTACCAGCGTACATGTAGAAGACAAAATTTCACGATCATTGTCCACAAGAAGTTTGAAATATTTATATACATTGTGAATGATAGATTTACTCTGTTGTCTGCTTCAGCAGCGGTGGTTCTGCTGTCGATGACTTGCGTCTTGTTGGGAGTCGTTAGTTCGGGAACAGCTGGAATAGGAGAATAAGTCTCTTCCTAAGTATCCATTTTTAGTAGCAAGATTCTCTTGCTAAATTTCCCTAATTATAAGTTACTGCACATTTTGTTCGGTTAAAGTATTACACTAAATTACTATAATTAATACGTAAAAATCGAAAATCGCTAAAAATCAAAATATCCTCTCTCGAGCAAGGTCACACTCACACTGACACTTTCTAATTCCGATTCTCAGGTTCACACATTTTTTGTGTGTTGAAAGGGAGGTGGAAGGTTTGGGGGTGGGTAGCGAGCTGTTGCCGCGTGGACTAGGCAACACAGGCCGCACAGCGTTGCAATTTTCAGGTGATAGAAAGAGAGCGCATCGCGAGATTGTCCCCAAGTACGGCAACAGCGCGTTCACACTGACCCGCCAGTTAATGTGGCCACAGCTGTAGTGACGGCAGCCCAGCGCGCTGTGACGGTGGTGGCAGGTCGCCGCGCACGCCTGACCTCTGACCTGCCCCGTGACGTCACTACTCCCCCGCACGCACCGCGCCTACTAGCAGCCCCTGCTGACGCCTCCACGTAGAGACTTGTCCCCCCCCCCCCCTCACTCTAAGCAGATACCCTGCCTTCAGCAGTTCGGCCTCCTTCTCCCTGTTAGTTACATATCTATTGTCTCACCTAAACCGCTCAGCAGGACGCCTATTACATAGAATGCATATAACAAATAACTTCAGCTCAGAACATAACATTTCTTATAAAACCGAGGGGGGGGGGGTGTAACGGTTAGCGTTCTCGCCTCGCATTCGGGAGGACGGCGGTTTGAATCCCCGTCCGGGCATCCAGATTTGGGTTTTCCTTGGTTTCCCAAATCACTCCAGGCAAATGCCGGGATACTTCCTTAAAAAAAGGTCATGGCCGAATTCCTTCCCATTCCTTGCCCCCATCCTTTCCCGTCTGTAAAAGCCTCGCTGTTGAGAGACGTAAAGCAGTAAAAAAAAAAAATTCTTATACACCCATTATCTTGCTAAAACCGATTAGAAGGGGGCTAATTTCATATAGTTGTATAGCAAACAAAATTTTGTAACCATTTTCTTAATGGTAATCCACTTTTTAAATCGATTCTAAACCATTTTCGTAAAAGACATAAGATTCAAATAAGGTTGTTTTTAAGTCATAATGAATTTTGTTGCATTCATTTCCACTAAGGAACCAGAGAATGACGATCATTTTAACATATTTTTTGTACGCTTTTGAAGTTTATTTAAAGAGATATGAAAAAAATGAAGAATTTGAACTTCTTAGATAAAAGAGTAAGGAAGTTAAAAGTAGGCTCAAATGAGAGAGAAAAAATTCATTTGATAACAATAATATAACAGTTTAAATGTAACTTGAAGTTTAAAGTAAGAAAAACGAAGTTTTAGTGTCGACATGTGATGGCATCAGCATGAGTGCCTTTTAGAAATTAATAGCTCTTGAACAAGAATAATTACGAGGAAATTTGTTATGATCAAACAGATTGGCAAACATTAAACGATAACATATTAAAACTTCGGGAAAATCAGAGTAAAATTAGTGTTCCACAGGAAGAATAGCGTTTCCCCGCGGGAATACACCGTTGTTCTATAACGATTCAGCAAAAGATAAGTCAAGGCTATGAAAAGGAAACGAACGGTGCAGGCCGTCTCAAGCAGGCCGGAGAGGTAGCCTAAAATAGTTTTTTAAGCAGGCCAGTTCTGAGGAAGCAGTTTTGAAAAGCAGTTGCTTCGCGAGGTAAAATTCAAAACGTAACTAGTGAAAGTTTAACCATCTCGCCTCGGAACAAGTCCGTGGACTTCCTCATTCACTTTCAGCTGAACTCAATGAAAGGACTTTTTTCAAATGGTTTAAGAAGTCAGCAGCAGTGGTTAAAACTGTCAAAAGGGGGGCATCCACAAATTACTTGAGGTGTTTTTTTCCGGATTACCGCCCCCCCCCCCCCTCTGTCGAGATCTGGTCCGTCAGACCGCCCCTAGAATTCGCCCTCGCAAGTTTTTCCGACCTTTTTTTCTCTTGGTCTCACCCTTCCAAAGCCGATTACACCCCCACTTGTCGACGGTCGCCTCGTTTGTACACCTTTTTGTTTTTAGCTCTACAGTCCAACAAAAATTTACAAAACCTCACGGCAGATTTCCGTTCAGCCCCCCTCCCCCTTGGTGAGATTTCGCCGCGAACCCCCCCCCCCCCATTTCACCTCATGTAATTTATGTACGCCCCCTAAGCTCACTCTGAACTTAGGGGTGCAAATATAAGTATATATGCCAGAGTGGATACTTCCTTACAGTGTTGTGCCTTGGAGGATAATCTCCATCTTCATATGTGATTTCGAAGTTCGATATTACCTTCAAAGTCTTCAACAGTTTAATCTGATACCAGTGTTAACTTGATAAACTTTCAAAGTATATTCCAATTAGTAACAACAGTGACTTTCTTTCATTTATGTATGACCCGTTAGCTATTACATAATAAACTAATAGCTTGGCGGCCGGTTTAAGGAACTTTAGCATCTTCGAGAAAACGTATCAGTGATACAGGCAATTCGATCAGGTTAATGCGAATGTTGCATAACCCCAAGCAACGTGTTGTTATTACATCGTCGTACACTGTGTCTGTATGTGCCGGAATCACGCAAAAACCTCCCTGCAGACTTACACGGAGCTTAACAATGGGGGGTATGGCGGCCATCTTCGTAAGTAAATATTTCGACCGCGTGTTAAGCAGTAGAAAAGGCTTTACCGCTGTGGGGGGTAAGCACCAGCGGGAGTTAAGCCACCTGAGGGTCCGACGATCGATTCTTTTTATTTCCCGCGTGCTTTGTTTAATGTATATACATCGTATATTACTGGGTGTTTGTAACGTGACGAATTTGCCTTAACATAAATGTTGCAGTGGGATGTAGGTAACCTCTATGCAGTTGCTCTCGTATGTACAGTGCATCTGTGGCCTAATCTAAAACTTTAATAGACCGTACCTCAGGGAACGGTATTGCTGATATTTTTAAGCCATCTTGCAGACAATGATAATAACTCTTTTCTTCTTTCTTGCTGTCATCAGTCTTTCGACTGGTTTGATGCGATCCTCCATCCCTTCCTAATTTGCGCTAACCTCTTCATCTCTACATACTCCTTACAACCAACGTCCTCAATTATCTGCTTCATGTATTCTAATCTTTGTCTTTCTCTACAGTTACTACCTTCGACTATTCCCTCCACTAACAAATTAACCAAACCAGCATGTCTCAAAATATGACCTACCAGCCTGTCTCTTCTTTCTGTAAGCTTCTTCCACAAACTTCTTTTCTCACCCATCATTTCCGAAACTCGTCCATTTCGTACTTTGACTGTCCACTTAATTTTCAGCATTCTTATGCAGTACCATATTTTAGATGCTTCAATTTTCTGGATTTCTGGTACTCCTAAAGTCCATGATTCGCTACCATACAATTTTAAAAAGTTATTTCTGAGTCCTAGATTAATATTTGAAACTAAAAGATTTCTCTTTTTAATGAAGGCTGTTTTTGCTGGTGCTGTTACCATCATTCCTCCTTCGGTCATCGGTTGTAATTTTCCTTCCCAAGCAGCAGAATTCACTTAATTCTCCTATTGCATCCGATCCTATTTTTATATTTAAACTACTGTGATTCATCACTTTTGTCTTGATTCGTATCATTTCTGCTACATTTCATCACTTTTGTCTTGCTTTGATTTATATTCAGTCCAAACTCTTCCTTCAGTATTTTGTTCATGTCACTGAGTATCTTCTCAATATCCTCAGCCCTCTCTGCTAACAAGACAATGTTAGCAAACCTTTAGGCTTGTCTGACGATGTACTTATATGTATGGTCGTTTACGGTTCCGCCGACTGAACGCAGATACTTTTTCCATGGTTTCCCAAATCACTCCAGGCAAATGCCGGGATGCTTCCTTCAAAAGGCCATGGTCGAATTCCTTCTCATTCCTTACCCCCCAACCTTTCCCGTCTCTACAAACTTCGCTGTTAAGAGACGTTAAGCAATTTAAACAAAAAATGCAGGTCCTACGCCAATTCGTCACTCTGCGATAGATGTCAGCTCAAATTAAACTACAGTCAGTGCGAAGGAACAAACAGAAACAATTTGTCCATGGCTTCCACATAAGCTGTTGCATTGTTGGAAATGTTTATTCCTTTAACTAGTTTTAGTTTTAAGGTCGTTATGAGCTGACTGTGCGTCTCAGAGGCCTGGTAAGGTGAAAGCGAGGTGTGCATTGAGCCTCGGATGCTCCAAGCGCGCACAGCTTGCAGTCGAGTGGTTTGGCTTGTTGTCTCCACGAACCAGTCACCTACAGCTCGTGTGCGAACATATGTCGTCGTTGTAACTGCAGGTAGCAGTCCAGATGGCTCCGGCGAGAAAACTTATTTCCAGTGCTGCATCTTCTGTAATTATATCTGTTTTAAGTGAAGAAGAGGACACTGTTAAAAAAAGAAGGAGGACCCCTAAATTTTGGATATCGTACGAGGGTGAGTCAAATGAAAACCTTAAATATTTTTTTAAATATTATTTATTGTGCAGAAGTGGTACAAAGCTGTAACACTTTTCAACATAATCTCCCCCACGCTCAATGCAAGTCCTCCAGCGCCTACAAAGTGCATAAATTCCTTTAAAAAAAATTATCTTGGTAGTCCGCGCAACCACTCATGCACCGCGTGGCGTACCTCTTCATCAGAACGGAACTTCTTCTCTCCCATTGCTTCTTTGAGTGGTCCAAACATATGGAAATCACTTGGGGCAAGGTCTGGTGAGTATGGTGGATGAGGAAGACACGCAAAATGCAGGTCTGTGATTGTTGCAACTGTTGTACTGGCAGTGTGGGACCTTGCATTGTCATGTTGCAAAAGGACACCTGATGACAGCAATCCACGTCGCTTTGATTTGATTGCAGGCCGAAGATGATTTTTTAGGAGATCTGTGTATGATGCACTGGTGACAGTGGTCCCTCTAGGCATGTAATGCTCCAAAATGACGCCAAAAGAGAATCAGCATAACCTTCCCTGCTGATGGTTCTGTTCGTAACTTCTTTGGTTTTGGTGATGAGGAATGGCGCCATTCCTTGCTCGCTCTCTTCCTTTCCCCCATCTTGCAGACACTTTGTGAAACTGGAGCACATCATGCACAATGTGGTGTGCTGAACCATGACTAATCTTTAAACATGCTGCAATGTCATTCAGTGTCACTCGGCGGTTTCCATCACTATGGCTTCAACTGCTGCAATGTTCTGTGGAGTCACAACTCGTTGTGCCTGACCTGGACGAGGAGCATCTTCCACTGAATTCACACCATTTGCGAACTTCCTACTCCATTCGTAGACTTGCTGCTGTGACAAACATGCATCACCGTAATGAACCTTCATTCTTCGATGAATTTCAATAGGTTTCACACCTTCACTACTGAAAAACCGAATAATAGAACGCTGTTCTTCCCTGGTGCAAGTCTCAAGTGGGGCAGCCATCTTTATACTGATACTGCGACGGTATTTGTGCATTTGCACTATGCTGCCACCTACAGGCCATTCTGCACGCTGCTTGTAGCACGCTTACCAACTTACAGGATAACGGTGCAAAATTTCGATTTTTTATTACAAATTTAAGGTTTTAATTTGACTCACCCTAGTATTTTTTTTAAAAATTATATATAAAAAAACAAGAAATTCCACGCGACTGCTGTACGACTTAAGAACAGATGATAGGAGTGGTTTATTTAAAAAAAAATTTGTCGTGTGTCACCAGAAGACTATGAATTCGTAACTATGCTGATTGGTCCAATAATACGCAAACGAGTTTTAAATTACAGAGACTGTATTTGCGTGGAAGCTAGACTGTCAATAGCGCTTCACTTTTTGGATGCAGGGGATTCCTACAAAAGTCTTACGTATCTTTTTAGAGTATCCAGGCAATTGTTGGTCTTACGTAATTGCAATGGAGCACATTTCGCGGTGAAAATTTAGCTACACGTCTTCTTCCGTCTTTTTTTTTTTTTTTTTTAAATTCCTTGGCATGTATTGATTGTAATAGCAGCACGCATGGACAGCGGTGTGTTGTGTGTAGCGTGCCGCTCCATACGTGTCAGTGTCACTCACATACTCACCCTGCTGGCAGCGCCTCTCAAATTCCTCCGACAGTTTTCATTGTTGTTGCAGTTTGTGTGTATTCAGTATCCCGGGCGGATCTATCAAAAACTGCAACTAGGCTCTTGAAATTCCGACGAACAGCTTCAATTAAAACAAAGTTCGGAGGCAGTTTGCACGAGATACTCAAACACAAAAAGAACGCAAGCTAACTATGAACGCAAGACGATAAAAAAAAAAAGAAATACAATAAAAGGCTCGGAGTTGATACACCCGACAATATATGAAGGACTGGAACAAAATTAATAACTAACAGCTATTTTGCCTTTGTATTCTTGGTCCTCTTATTTCTTTATTTTTTATTCCTTTACTTAAACCAAATATTGGGCGACAAGATCCGTACACTTTTTTTATTTTGAACAATATCTTTTTTATTTTTTTTTATCACTTAGTCTTCAAATTTTACGAGACCAAGTAAAGATTCAGAGAGTCAATACGCAGCTGCGAGTAAAACGAAAAGAGACGGCAAAATTTTAAGTTATAAATGGTGGAGAAGCCAAGCGGAAGAAGGATGGAGATTATAAATGGGTGGAGGAGGCCGCAAAAAAAGAAGTAGTAATAATAATTTGATGTCTTCTTGATATTCTAGTGGAAAGCCACCACAAGCACTGAAGCAGGGGCTGCGAACCCGCTAGGCTAGTGCGTGAGGTTACGCCCCCGTATGTCTCAAAATAATATTGAATAAATAAAAAGAATCTATGCCATGAGATTTACTAAAGATTAGTGAGCAAATATAACAGTTTCATTATTTGTCACTTTTCTCAAACATTTTCACCTCTATTAAGTTTATGTATGTTTCATTCCTTAATACTCCAGGCCTCTAATGAAGGGAGACAACAAGGAGTAAAGCCATAAGCAATATTTATATATATATAGTCCCCTGCCACGGGCCTCCCGCTGTACTCAGGTGTCCAGTGTGCGTCATGAGAGGGGACACGACGTGGTTTGTTAGCCCCGGCGTAGAGGGATAGTCTGTGTTGCCATCATCGAGGAAGGAATATATGGAGACGACGCAAGGGACCTTCACCACGCACTGGAGTGAAACCGGGTAGAGAGAAGTGGGGTGGGGAGGCCGCCATATTGGTCGGCCGTAGAAACACGGGGAATAGGCACAAAAACCTCAAGGGAACCATAAGACAACCGTGGAACCGCAATTTGATGATAGATTATTATGTAACTCGACGAGACAGATCAAAAATGAAGAATAAAATTATTTCAAATCCTGCTTAGTTCTCGAGATATTCTGTCTCAAAAGAGAAGTATTTTAAGCTGAAATTCAGAATAAACATTTCTCCAAGGTCAAATTTGGTGTTAGATTCCTATGTAAAACGACGAGACAAATCGAAAATGAAGAATAATTTTTTTTCGAAATCTCGCTTAGTTTCTCGAGACGCAGTGTATCAAAAGTTGGGTGTTTTGGGTTGAAATTCAGTAGACAAATATCCCCAAAATCAAATTTGATAATAGATTACTAGGCAACACGACGAGAGAAATTGAAAGTAAACAATAAAAATTTCGATATATCTTTTAGTTCTCGAGATATGCTGTCTCCAAAAGTCAGAACCTTAATTGGGAGTAGTATACATTGCGATACGTGATACACGTTGTGTCACTAACATGGTGCTTATGAAATTACTAACAACTATTAATAAATTGACTGTCCCTTCTGGTACAGGCTACATTTCAATCTACCCACATTTCCATTAATATTGTCGCTACAAAATCAAACTATGTAGTCACACCTAAACACATGAAATACATCGCAAACTAAATTTCGGGTAACAACAACGTTTGCTTCATCACGTTTCATAATTCGCACAGCACAAATTATCACAATGAATTTCATCGTACACTTTCAGTGTAAACCGAACTGGAGTAAAGCATGCAAAATACCATATTCATTGTATCGCGATGTAAACTTGACCCGCTTAAATTAGACTTCCAACACTTGTTTTCAATAAGTTTTATGTGCGAAATATTAACATATGCTGATTGTCCACACTACACCAACAAATATTTGAAAACGACATTATCCTGTTGCGAGCAATGAATAGATTTATAACGATAGGCCCTAATGTTGCAGTTCCCTATCAGACACTTCAAGAACAATAATTACAATGTGAGTTAATTGTGAAACGTTATTCCAGGTTGTTTCCTATCTTGTCTATTTGTGCAAGCATATGCAACACAACTTGGCCATTATAGAAAACTTTAGAATATTATAAAATGGAATATTCTTAGCAGCAGATACAGTGCAAACAGCCCAATGTTTTGGGGTTATTCCGATGGCCGCCGCGCATGCGCGGTAGGAGACGAGTTTTTATATGAAGTTTCACAGATCTTGCGCTATTTCGTCTCCACTATATTCCTTCCTCCATGATGCTTACAGAGTAAGATACTACAGAACCCCGCTCGCTGTATATACTACTAGCTCAGGAAACCATATTACATTTCATTACAAATACTCACATCAATTATTTTTACAACAATAATAAGCACATAGCAGTAACACCAAATTAATTAGCCATTAGCAGAAATAGTATACAGAGGAATAAATGTCACAAGTGACAGGTGTCACTCTGTTCCAGGCTGCGTTTCAAACTGACCACAACCGCAGCTAAAACGGCCGCTCGAAAATAAAACACTGGGTCACACGCGGATTAATACACTCACTGTATAGCCACGTAACCTGACACTTAACTTCTTCCACCTTTGTAAGATTTTGTGTTGTTCGAAATCATCATATTCAAGTAGACTGGAATAGTTTACAGGTGTAGAGGGCAGAAGTGAGTGTAGCATTACAGGGTGTATTTTTTTTTAATCTGCTTAACGTATCTCTAGCAGCGAGGTCTTTAGAGACGAGAAAGGTTGGGAGGCAAGGAGTGGGAAGGAATTCGGCCATGACCTTTTGAAGGAAGCATCCCGGCATTTGCCTGGAGTGATTTGGGGAAACCATGGAAAACCCAAATCTGGATGCTCGGACGGGGATTCGAACCGCCGTCCTCCCGAATGCGAGGCCAGAACGCTAACCGTTACACCACCACGCTCGGTCCCAGGTTGTGGTACGCTAGTTTCACTGTTTCCACATCGTTCACATTGGGCGCCAGGAGTATTAACAGATTAAAATTAGTAAGTATTTATACAAATCATTATATATGAAGATAAATGTTTTTTTGTTTGTTCTTCATCAAAATCCACAGTTTTCATTCCATCTCGATGAAACTTTGCACACTTATCCTTTGAAACAAGGAGAAAAATACAGTCTGCATTTGGTTGAAAAATTATGTGTATAAATAACACATGTTGTCTCATAACTTCGAAATACGGCGATAGATAGACACGTTGGATATGGACGTCTCCGTATCGTGTTTCCGTGTAGTGGACTGGCAGATCAGTGGTTAAAGCGATTCCTTACGAACGTCGTGGTCTCCGGTTCAAATCCCCGTGGAGGCTAAGGTTTTTAAATTTTTTTTTCATCGTAAGAGTCAGGCCTGGGCCGTAGGTTATTCGGATTGAATGTTAAACTCTAGATATTAGAATGTTAGGGGTGCAATGCGAGGCAAATTGTAGGTAGTCTTGCAATGTTGTAGGTGTACACTTTTTTACGTTATAATGATCCCTCAGGTGTTGTTCGCAGTCAGTGTGTGAGTGTGAACCACAGTAATATTATTATCAATAAGGAAGTAACTCTCTGTCTTTTTGTTACGTTTTGACGATTAAATGACTGTATCGTTGTGATGGAATTTTATAAGGAAATCTGTATGAAGGGCACAGGATATTATAGTCGCGAAATTTTGAGACCTTATCGAATGGTGACAGAAATATGTTGGAGATTGATTCTCTTCAAGAGACAGGTTCGACGGTAGAGTGATATAGTGATAGCTTTCCTGTCATATTATTCCGACTCGATATTGTTTGGGACCAATCCTTCGTTACCAACAACTTTCTATATTTAATTCTGGCAAAAAAAATTCTTAATCCACGCGTACGAAGTCGCGGGTACGAGCTAGTTATGCATAAAAACAAATAATAGGTGTGGACGGGGATAGTAAGAAAATTGGAAAGAATGAAAACCCCAATTCACTATTGAACAACGATTGTACAATTTTTTTGACTAATAAGGCAAATTAATATTTATTTAATGAATCATCTAAAGCGGTAACAGATTCCCTTAGCAGGTCAACTAGCAACAGGGTTCGAAAGAAAAGATCATGTGAAACACAGCTGGCCCTATTTACACACGACGTAATGAAAGTTATCGATACAGGTTCACAAGTAGATGCAATTTTTTTAGATTTCCAGAAAGCCTTTGACTCTGTGCCACACAACCGCCTTTTAGCGAACCTTCGAGCGTACGGTATATCGGATCAGCTTTGTGAATGGATCAAGAATTTTCTAACTGGTCGGTCGCAGTATGTCGTCGTTGAAGGAGAAAGTTCTTCTAATCTAGATGTTACATCGAGTGTACCTCAAGGAAGTGTAATAGGACCACTTCTTTTCTTAATTTTTATAAACGATTTCGGAGACAAAGTGAAAAGCCTTTTTAGATTGTTTGCTGATGATGCGGTTATTTATAGGTAAGTAAGAAATTTGGCCAATTGCTTAGAAATTCACAGCGATCTGGATGTTATTTTGGCTTGGTGCGCTGAGTGGCAAATTACTCTAAATTGTAAAAAGTGCAAGACAATGAGCATAACTAACAAAAAGAATCCAATTGTTTAGAAATATGAATTAAACAATACAGTTATTGATATGGTTGATTCTATGAAATATTTGGGAGGAACAGTACAAAGGAACATGAAATGGGACATACACACTAATTCGTTAGTAGGTAGAGCAAATTCTAGGCTGCGATTCATAGGTCGAATCTTGAAAAATTGTAATGAACAAATAAAGGAGATAGCGTACAAATCACTTGTGCGTCCACATTTGGATTATTGTTGTGCCATTTGGGACCCGTTTCGTAAGGGATTGATCGAAAGTATAGAGAAAGTACAGAGAAGAGCCGCTCGATTCGTGACCGCTTGCTACAGTCCTTATGAAAGCGTCACAGAACTGATTAGTAGACTAGGCTGGGAGTCTGTGGTAGATAGACGACGCGCGTTTCGTTTAAACTTATTGGTAAACATGCGTACTCCCACTTTCACTTTCGAGTGTAGTGAAATACTTCGTCCACCAACCAAATTGATAAGGAATGACAGGAAAGATAAGATTAGAGAAATAAGGTGCCGCACTGATTCTTACATGAATTCTTTTTTCCCTCGTACCATTAGGGATTGGAATGCACAGCAAAGAGATTAGCTTTGGTGCTGAGCACCCTCTGCCACCCAGAATTTTGTGATTGCAGAGTATATATGTAGATGTAGATGTAGACGTAATAATTGAGATTCTAATCATCGTGCTCTGGGTGTAATTCAGTCCAGTTTCAAGATCTCGCTGTGGGCGCAGGATTTAGTGATGTATTACCGCTGGCTGATGCGTCGTCCGACAAGAAGCAGTAAACAACCAATAGTGTACTCCGTAGTCCGTGGTACCTGGCTCTCCGTACTGCGAGGGGCAGGCAAACGTGGGCAGGCGAGACTCCCCCGATCAGACCAGGAACCAAGTGTCCTGGTCTGTAGCACAGCCCCTCAGCTGAGAGGCTCGTACAGTGTGCCTCTCGCTCTGAGAGCTCACACAAGAATCCCCACCACAGTCGGTCCTCTAAGACCACAGACATCGGGTCCTCGTGGTATGCCATGAAACAAACTACAAACCATTAGTTTGTAACCACCCTAACCCGGGGCGCACATTGAGCTGCGTGGCGCAGTAGGGGCAGCGCAGAGCAGGGCAGGGCAGCACAGACTGGCAGTTACCCGCGCATATTAGAGCGCAGTTTACAAAGCATTGAGCTGCGTGGCGCAGTAGGGGCAACGCAGAGCAGGGCAGGGCAGCACAGACTGGCAGTTACCCGCGCATATTAGAGCGCAGATTACAAAGCATTGAGCTGCGTGGCGCAAGTAGAGGCAACGCAGAGCAGGGCAGGGCAGCACAGACTGCAGTTACCCGCGCATATTAGAGCGCAGTTTACAAAGCATTGAGCTGCGTGGCGCAGTAGGGGCAACGCAGAGCAGGGCAGGGCAGCACAGACTGGCAGTTACCCGCGCATATTAGAGCGCAGATTACAAAGCATTGAGCTGCGTGGCGCAGTAGAGGCAACGCAGAGCAGGGCAGGGCAGCACAGACTGGCAGTTACCCGCGCATATTAGAGCGCAGTTTACAAAGCATTGAGCTGCGTGGCGCAGTAGGGGCAACGCAGAGCAGGGCAGGGCAGCACAGACTGGCAGTTACCCGCGCATATTAGAGCGCAGTTTACAAAGCATTGAGCTGCGTGGCGCAGTAGGGGCAGCGCAGAGCAGGGCAGGGCAGCACAGACTGGCAGTTACCCGCGCATATTAGAGCGCAGTTTACAAAGCATTGAGCTGCGTGGCGCAGTTAGCGGCAACGCAGAGCAGGGCAGGGCAGCACAGACCTGGCAGTTACCCGCGCATATTAGAGCGCAGTTTACAAAGCATTGAGCTGCGTGGCGCAGTAGGGGCAGCGCAGAGCAGGGCAGGGCAGCACAGACTGGCAGTTACCCGCGCATATTAGAGCGCAGTTTACAAAGCATTGAGCTGCGTGGCGCAGTAGGGGCAACGCAGAGCAGGGCAGGGCAGCACAGACTGGCAGTTACCCGCGCATATTAGAGCGCAGTTTACAAAGCATTGAGCTGCGTGGCGCAGTAGGGGCAGCGCAGAGCAGGGCAGGGCAGCACAGACTGGCAGTTAACCCGCGCATATTAGAGCGCAGTTTACAAAGCATTGAGCTGCGTGGCGCAGTAGGGGCAACGCAGAGCAGGGCAGGGCAGCACAGACTGGCAGTTACCCGCGCATATTAGAGCGCAGTTTACAAAGCATTGAGCTGCGTGGCGCAGTAGGGGCAACGCAGAGCAGGGCAGGGCAGCACAGACTGGCAGTTACCCGCGCATATTAGAGCGCAGTTTACAAAGCATTGAGCTGCGTGGCGCAGTAGGGGCAAGCGCAGAGCAGGGCAGGGCAGCACAGACTGGCAGTTACCCGCGCATATTAGAGCGCAGTTTACAAAGCATTGAGCTGCGTGGCGCAGTAGGGGCAACGCAGAGCAGGGCAGGGCAGCACAGAAGGCAGTTACCCGCGCATATTAGAGCGCAGTTTACAAAGCATTGAGCTGCGTGGCGCAGTAGGGGCAGCGCAGAGCAGGGCAGGGCAGCACAGACTGGCAGTTACCCGCGCATATTAGAGCGCAGTTTACAAAGCATTGAGCTGCGTGGCGCAGAGCGGCAACGCAGAGCAGGGCAGGGCAGCACAGACTGGCAGTTACCGCGCATATTACAGCGCAGTTTACAAAGCATTGAGCTGCGTGGCGCAGTAGGGCAGCGCAGAGCAGGGCAGGGCAGCACAGACTGGCAGTTACCCGCGCATATTAGAGCGCAGTTT
>JARYHS010013630.1:6411318-6435070 GCA_031002005.1 Vandiemenella viatica
AGAGAATTTCTTTTCCCGTCACTCATCTCATTATGGTTGTTCTTTGTTTCGCACATTGCTGCAACCTTAATAATAATAAAGTGAAGATGGAAATTTAACGATCCGGCTTATGTAGGAAGCGTGACAAGTGATCCACCCAACGCGAGGTAACGCGGCCAAGGGCGAATGTAATACTAACAAACCAGCGATGGAATAATGGCAAAGACGAATCAAGTTAGCTTCGTCCTAGTATTACAATGCTTCGTAACACCGTTGAAAACGGTTGTCATAAACTGAACTTTTAAACCCAATGCAACCTCAAAAGTGGTTTTGGAAATATAACGCAGAATCAATAACAACATATTAATTGCATCTGTTCTATCTTAGGATACACTGAACCATTGTTTCGTTTAGTTTATGTACGATTGCACTATTTTTATGTTTTTATAGTGATGGATCTTTAAAATACACGGCTGCAATACTATGTAATTTCACTGATTTGCATTAGGAAAAGCATAGGACACAGAGCTGATACTTGAGGCACACCTGTCTGTAGCGACTCTTCTTACCCGTCGCTACCACAGAGAGTTTTGCCACGGAGCGAGACTAGAAAGCATTTCTGAGGAATCTAATTTTTATTCGTTGCTTTTGGTTTTGATGTTTACTAAGCCAAAATCTGTTATCTTTGCCGAAGTGTGCCCGACAACAGGCAGGAAGGTGTGTATACCGCTGCAATCGGGGATTACCCGCCGTCACAAACGAGGAAAACGTCCCGCGCTGCTAAGTCGACTGAAAAACCAGCGCCCATAAAGGAGACGTCAAAAATGGAAGGGCTTCAACGTTTAATTTAATTTCGCTAAAACATATGCTCAAGTGGCAATTTTGCCACACATACATTTTCGCTTTTCTTATGAATTTTTATCTTAAATTCTTTCTCTGCAATTTCCCCACCCACCTATGGTTCTAACCAGCGACATCACCCCGCCGCAAGATGGCGAGCGATATGTTCAGATCGGGTAATGGAATGACGACTGATTTCAAAACCAAACAGCCTCGGAGTGAATGTTTTGTTTAAAGCGGTTTGACAGGAAACGCGACAGAGTTCAAATTGATGGAAAATGCAAATGACTTAATGGTCTGGGAAAGGACAGAACAAATTTTGAAAGCAAACTTGAAAGACAGACGATTGTAAGGGGAAAAATATGGTTTGAGACTGTGAGAGTATTAGCTGAAGTAAATGCTTATATGTAGTGTTTTTTTTTTTTAAGTAGTGCAATCTCTGGAGGAGAGAATCTCTGGCCAGTCTCGAGAGATAAAAGAATCTATGGATCAGAGAGAATTAGACTCTTGGAAACGCTAGAAAAATGTGCACTGAAGAATTTGTTAAAATTAATTATTTTAATTGCCGATCATTTCGTATTGATAGAAAATAAAGTATAATTTAATGCAATGTTGTTGCAGGCCATTTTTCCACAGTTGCTTAATTAATTACCAGTTGAATGATACCGCCAATGCAATTGTTTAATTTATTTGTTGTTGCGTCGTACGCGTACGTAATAGTAGGATAAAAATGTATATAAAAACTGTAACACAGATTCGTCGCTGATGATGCCTCGATGAGAGGTGAAACGCGTACGACGCAAAATAAATAAATTAAACAGTTGCATTGGCGTTATCTTTCAACTGGTAAAAAAGTATAATTTGTTTAGGATTGAGTAAGGAAGAATTGATTTCAGATTACTGAATTTAAATAACACAAAAGTGTGCTAACAAAATGCATTGATTCAGTCTTGTATAGTTTTTTTTTTAAAATAAAAAAGAAAGAACAAAGCTTTCATTGTAAAATATTATTAGTCAATACGGTTCAAACTGAGTTAACAGAGTTGATCATACAAACTAAGATCATAGACTACAGGCCTGGAAGCGTCATATACGGCTGCTTTGACATGACTTAATAAGCCCGACAAGAGAGTCTGGAAAAACTAAATAACGGAGGTATCAAGTGAGAAGAAGGAAACAGGACAGACAACAAGGAAGAGTGGACAGTTTGATCGCATGATTAAGGACAGAACTGAAGGAAAGGAAGCCAATATTTTACTAGATAAAGTGTAGCACCAAACCATATTGACAAAAGTCTCTAAAACCTGAACATGGACGAAGAGACTACAGGCGAGGTTCCTGAGAGGCATAGAAAAGTCACAAAAACAACATAGAAGGGAAAATATGAGAGAGATGTAAAATGTAGACGTTATCAGAAGAGACGCTAACCCAGAAAATATTGTAATGGCTAGGGTACACCATGGGAATAGAGGAGGCAGAAGTTAACAAGATAGCAGACAAATAGTGCAAGAAGAAACGTGAAGAGAGGTCAGTAATAGAAGAGATGGCTTGGCAGCACTACTCCAGTGCTCGTGGTTGTGGTTTTGCGGAGCGACGAGCCAACGCAATGTCTTCCGTCATCTCGCCTCGCCCCCGCAGGTGAAAGTAGTTCTTCCGCGTGTCACAGACAAGCGATTAGTCCTCGAGGCTGCTCGCCGCATCTTCACGCCTTCCCAGCGCCCCAGGCCCTCGGAACAAGCTTTCATGTGTCACGGGATTATGTGACCCAACGCGAGTATCATATTAAAATCTAGATGTTACATCGGGTGTACCTCAAGGAAATGTAATAGGACCACTTCTTTTCTTAATTTTTATAAACGATCTCGGAGACCAAGTGAAAAACCTATTTAGATGGTTTGCTGATGATGCGGTTATTTATAGGGAAGTAAGAAATTTGGCCGATTGCTTAGAAATTCAGCGCGATCTGGATGTTATTTTGGCTTGGTGCGCTGAGTGGCAACTTACTCTAAATTGTAAAAAGTGCAAGACAATGAACATAACTAACAAAAAGAATCCAATTGTTCAGAAATACGAGTTAACAATACAGTTATTGATATGGTCGATTCTATGAAAGATTTGGGAGTAACAGTACAAAGGAACATGAAATGGGACATACACACTAATTCGTTAGTAGGTAGAGCAAATTCTAGGCTGCGATTCATAGGTCGAATCTTGAAAAATTGTAATGAACAAATAAAGGAGATAGCGTACAAATCACTTGTGCGTCCACATTTGGATTATTGTTGTGCCATTTGGGACCCGTTTCGTAAGGGGTTGATCGAAAGTAAAGAGAAAGTACAGAGAAGAGCCGCTCGATTCGTGACCGCTTGCTACAGTCCTTACGAAAGCGTCACAGAACTGATTAGTAGATTAGGTTGGGAGTCTCTGGTAGATAGACGACACACGTTTCGTATAAACTTATTGGTAAACATGCGTACTCCCACTTTCACTTTTGAGTGTAGTGAAATACTTCTTCCACCAACCTATTTGAGTCGCAAGGACAGGAAAGATAAAATTAGAGAAATAAGGTGCCGCAATGATTCTTATATGAATTCTTTTTTCCCTCGTACCATTAGGGATTGGAATGCACAGCAAAGAGATTAGCTTTGGTGCTGAGCTCCCTCTGCCACCCACAATTTTGTGAATTGCAGAGTATATATGTAGATGTAGATGTAGAAAAACTCTGTAAAATTATCTATACAAAGAAGACAGACACGATCAGAAAGAGGAGGTTTTTTTGGTCACATAATGAGAATGGATAGCAAAAAGAATTTTCAACCATATTTACAAGAGTAAGAAGGGCAACCAGTGGGTCCAAGGATTAAGAAAGATATGCCTGAGATCGGAATAACAGAAGATGTAATACAAGACAGAGCAACTTTCACGAGATTGATTCGAAACTTCAAGGGTTTCCAGGAGAAGGAGAACAGGAAATATAGTAACATATGGACGGAAGAAAGGAGGAAACAGCAAAATGAAAGAATGAAGAGCTATTGGAAGTCAAGAAAAGAAGGATTGAAATGAATGCACGGATTACTTTTCGTGGTCCTTAGATGGCCGATATTGAGAGAAGAAAGAGGGAGCAAAAAAATAAAAAAATAAAAACTAACCCATCTAGTGGGGTGTTTGTTAGCAGCTCATCAAATAAAGGACTAAAGGTTTTTTCTTTTCCCCCAGCTGAAAATAAAGACACGAATTATTGTGAAAGTTGTTAATTTTGGACTATTTTTGTTAACCGGTTTATCTTAAAAATGGGGCTACCTAGGAACGTGAAATTTGGATTCAGTAGAGAATATAATCTATATTTAAAGGACAAATAGTAAAAATACTTATTTCTTAAATATTTATAGCAAACGCTTTCTATTTTGTGATCTAATTTGTCTTATACTAACATAGTTTTCTTTTGAAATGCTGTGAATTCAGAGTGTATTGCATTGTAAAGGCGGCTCTAATAAATCTGCTTGTAAACGCGCGATGACATTGGCAGCCGGAGCGGCCACGCGGGGCGGCTGAGACTTCACCTCACAATGTCTCAGGCGTTGACTTCTGCACCGAGCCACTGCCGGCTGTTCGTCGTTACAGTACGGAACACTAAATGCGCGAAACTCAATTTTTTACCGATTCATTTTACACTATCCATCCTTTCCAGTGAAAAACAGAACGCACAGGGATTTGCCCATCTGTCAGGCCCTAACTACCTCACAACCCTCCAACTGACAAATTCGTAATTGCGTAATACTATCGTCCCCTCTATAAGTAAAGGTATAATGACAAAAATAAAACTGGAATAGTCATCAGAGGGGAAAATAATTATATGGATTCGCCCCGTCGTCTGAGTTGGTTGTGGCGCCGTGATGGTGTCCGGCGCTGACACGGGGTTAGTGTGCGCCAGAGTCCTGGGTTAAACCTCTCCACAGTGCGTATGGAGTGACAGCATACCACACTGTTGACGGTGATTAGTCCGTGAGTTGGGAATGTTAAGCCTTGCGAGCCTTTAGATGTCTTTCGAAAGAGTAGGCCTGACTGAGTCTCTTCTTTCTTCCATCTCTCATTTGATACAGAATCTTCATGGCCATCAAATGAAAGCTGCAACTAGTCGAGATTCAAAATGTTGGGATGTTTGTTTATTCCACGAATTGTAGAAGCTTTTTAGAAAAAAATCATAAATTGAACCCGTTTCCCTTTTATTTCCGAATCTAATGATCTGAAAATTCTTTTAACACCTATAGTGATATGGAGTCAAAGTTATGGCAAAACTACCTGTCTTTCTGGAATTTACGGTTTTTTCTAAACTATTTTTGAATAAACTGGATACTTCGGCAGATAGTCTTTTTTTTTTTTAAATCGTGTTTATCGTTTGATAAAGGCTTTCATGAATCGGTTAATAAGTATGTCGCGTAGATGCATTTTTCGATAATTTTCTGGATTTTTCCCACTATAATTTTTTTTCAACAATTTTCTTTTTGTAAGTAATTTCTATATATACCGAGCGTGGTGGTGTAACGGATAGCGTTCTGGCCTGGCATTCTGGAGGACGGCGGTTCGAATCCCCGTCCGGTCATCCAGATTTGGGTTTTCCATGATTTCCCAAATCACTCCAGGCAAATGCCGGGATGCTTCCTTAAAAAAGCTATGGCCGAATTCCTTCCCATTCCTTGCCCCCATCGTTTCTAATGACCTCACTGTTGAGAGACGTAAAGCAGTTAAAAAAAATTTCTATATACCATTTGAAAGAGGATCTTGCAAATCGAATAATGAGCTGTATTTAAAAGTAATCTCATTTTTAATTTTTTTTTCAAAACTTTTTGGTGTAGTTGCGGAGGCGCGGCACTGGAGCGTGTTCCGATACGCTGTGTTTTTGTGGGCGCAGTTCTAATTCCGTGTTGTTGACCAATGAGTCACAAAAATGTCGGCCGCCTGCCAGCCAGCGGCGAATTTTGCAAGCGCTCGCGGAGCCGAAATAGACGCTGCGGGGGTGCGCAATCTCAACTGTCTCAGGTACAACGAATATCCCCGACACTTGGTATTTACGCGTTTTTAGATGATTCAAAAGTGACATCACATTTAAAATTTGTTATAACAATACTAGAGGGAAAAAGGGGGGGGGGGTAAAAAAAAAAAAAACAGGAAGAAAAAAGTATATTTTCCCCTACCCTAGCGTACGTGGTGTCGGTGTTTACAGTTCCTCAAGTACAAAACTAACATTGTCTTTAAAATCGTTTGACTCCAAAATAAACACATGAATTGCCGCCAAATTTTTATTTTAGGATCATTTCTGTTTACATGGCCTGTTTCAGTAAAGCCAGGGCCGGATTAAGACAGCACTGGGCCAGTAGCAAATGTGAAGAAGAGGCCCATGGTTTTCGCCGTCGGGGGGAAATTGTAGAGTTTTTTTTTTTTTTTTTTTTTTTTTTTTTTTTTTGAAAAAAAAAGTAAAAAAAGTCGCTTATCTGGTCTGACGGGGGGCGGGGGGGCTCCAGAGACTTCTAGGCGCCCCCCCCCCTCCGCCCTAGGAGGCCCGTAGCATTAGCTAAATCCTGCTACGTGGTTAATTCCCGTACTGCGTAAAGCTATAACTAAGCAACTTGAAATTTGTCGCCAGTATCCACTACCTACAGGGTCAAACAAAATCGGCGAGGACAACTGAAACGATACAGCATAGGGCTTAAGTCCAACCTTAAGAAATGCCTGACAAATACAAAATGGGAGGATGCAGCTGCCGCATGGCGACGACTGGTTCACGAGGGTCAGCAGCATTTAGAACAAGAACGTCGACAACTTGAATCCGACGAAAGAAATCGTAGGGAGGAACGGGAGAAGCCTTGCTTGTGTGTCATCACTGTGGAAGATCCTGTGGTTCTACTATACACTCACTTAACGACCACAAATAAACTCGACAGACATATTCATTCTCGACAACGAAGGAGCGCCCTGAATGACGCTGTGTTTAAACGATTCACTCCCGACATTGTACATGTGGACTTAGAATTTTATTGCTGGAACTGGTTAAAGTCCACATCTATAGTATATAATAAGTTGTGTCTGTAAATAAAATTAATGAACACATCAAACACAAAGTGACTGCGAGAAAAACAAGGCCTGAGCGACGGATACAACATCCGTCTGTCTGGCACCGCTACGTCAGTTTACAAAATAGTATCCTATGTCCTTCCTAATGAAACATAGTATTTCCTTGTGAAATTTCATCAAGAGCGTTTTATCCGTTTATTCGTAACACACTTTTGCATTTATAACATTATTGTAGATAAAAAAAAACAAGCAAACGTGTTTTGAAAAAGGTTATTTTTTGATTTATGTTGAAACTGACATACCAAAAATGTTCGCAATTCAGAGAAAATTTTACCCCCAATGTCCCTATCATCAATTTCGTGGGCAGTGAAGGATTCCAGTAGTTGTTGGAGCAGCGTTGTAAGCCGTTTCGGGCACAGAGATTCGACTCGCACTGCCCGGTACAACAGGTCAAACATCCCCCTCACACACAACACTCTTTTCGCTCTGGTATCATTCCCTTCATTTAAATTTCTAACAGTATTTGGTTATAATCTTGGTAGGTACAGGAAAGAAAACTATTGCTTCGATTGGTATTTTTTGTAGTTTCTTTCAGCGAGAGGTTTCTGGGGACAGCTTACGGAGACAGGTTCCAGAAATCTTCATGGGAGTGATGAAACGGGGGTGCAAAGCCTTCGTCAAATCAGATCATTGATTGAATTGCGTAGTGTCAGAGCCACATTTTAGCTACCGTAACAAATACAGGAGTTGGAGGGTGGACTGTTAGGTCAGTAAGAGAGGCGATAGGGGTAGGAGTCACTGGCTGACAGAGTGCCGGGATGTTACCAGAGAGATTAGGAGGGGAAGAGATGTCCAAGTTACCTAAAACAGAGAAGGAATTTGAGATAAAAATTCGTGAAATGCGGAAGCGGGTATGAAGGTAGCTTGTGCTCTGTATTACAGGTGAATAATAATTGTCAAAATAGTCTTTAAATTATCCAAAATTTCCGAATAATGTTCGTATGTTACCACTTTCTGCTGATAAATGTTTGAGTTGAATGATGGAAACTGTGTTTGGGGACCGAGTGTCTTATCGATTGTTTCGGCACTCCCATTTATACGAATTTATTCGACTGAAAAGAGACTTAAACATTTGTCAGATCGGTAATGTTGGAGTCAAATGTTACAGATACCGTTTGGTATCTTGGGCAAAATATTTGAACGTATCGAAGTATCGATATTTTCACAAAATAATCGACATTCATCGTCAATATATTTATTTCTGATATATACAAAGTCGATACTTTATTTGGAGTATCAATTGTGTGAACGCAGTTCAGTATCCAATTTAATATGTTACAAATATATTGGATAAATGTACGTACATATCCGATCTTCTGAAACCGTCTTAAAAAGTGAATTCGTCGCAATTTAACAGTTTTTCATCAACAGTTAAGAGTTTAAAAACTGTTGAATTTTAACATCTTTACGTTAACGTCATTTTTTCGTAAACATATTTGGTTGAAGTATGTTGATTAAGCATCCGTGTTGCGACGTTGAGGGTTGACGTAATTCGTTTTCAACTGGCTCCTTTCATTGATGAATAACAGTTAATGCGTTGACGAAATAACTGGTATGGCAAGCCTGCTGTGCTTAGTCTGAAAGAGTTGCTTCTGCAGTTAACTAGACTACACGAGGAGATTGAGGGGGGAACACATAAAACAGAGTTTTGTTAAAATCTACATCACGCAATACTGATTTGATAGGTTGTAAAAATAGGCGAATTAATAAAAGTTCCCGTAAATCTGTATATGGCTTTAATTTTCTTAAATATTTTTATAGACTTTGGAAATATATTTAGAAACATGTCGACATATAGACATCGATATTTTATTCTATATTGTTTGTAAATATCGATACGATATCTATCGATACATTTTTTCAATTTCCCATCGCTACCGTTTGGCGGGAAAGCAAAACTTTGACGGGTCATCGCATGGAGGAAGGAATTATTCCTTCCTCCATGGGTCATCGTATCTGCGATTGGTGCAGTGGTTTTGTTAGTTCGTTCTAATCTCGGCAGAATGCGCGCGGGTCGAAACAGTGGTACCAACGCTTGCAACTGACCTAGCCAATGTGACCCATGTTACAAATCAGGCTCTCGACTCGGAATCTGTTTTCATTAATGCGACAATAATAGTCCATTCGTATACGTTTTGTCACAATCATATTTCACTGCACACGGTTATTACAAATAATTGTCCCGGTTTCAGCAAGTAATAAAGTTTAGACAGAAATAAAAATCTTGGTTTATTATGTACAAAAACTCAGGGTGCTAGGAGGGTAAAATGGAAAGGCAGGTATGAACGTAACTATAAGCTGGTACTTCGATTTCAGGCATGAGGGTGTATGAAAATTTTCGCAAGCTACGGAAAAGAACGAATTATGTGCGGAAATGATAAACAACTTACCAGAAATACTTAAAGGATTTAAAATTTGAATCTGCAAAGGAAAAACGTAGTTGGATGGTGTTACTGCAATCAATGAATTATAACGCTAGAAAAAATAAACAGGAAATGTGTATGGGGAAATTGCCATCAATTAAATTAAATTTAAGAATGCATAATACCTGACCGCTAGGCAACATATTACAAACTCTGCCACCTAACGGCGAAAAAATTATCTCCTGGATGGCGGCCGATACAAAACAAAATTTTGAGAGTTTTTCTGCCATCTGCGAAACACAGTCGTATGTTTAAAACTTCTAGTGAAGTGCAGTTTGCAGAATGATCACAATCATTTGTAGTGATCCTGTACATTATCCAAAAGACGTGGTACTTCAAACATCGAATAATTACAGGGCTATGGGTAGGACTGGCAACCAAACTTTATTATAAAGAATCACTCTTTATTTTTGGCCGGTATACTTTAGCTTAACCTTAAATTAAGCAGGAATGCTTTCCTTAAAGCAAGATTTACAATTCATGGAAGGACTATCTTGTAGATAATTAATTTCCATACGATTTATTAGTGCTTACGACAAATGGAACGTACACTTTGAAATAGATCATAAGTCAGTGATCCATGATATTTATATATGCATAAAAATGAACGTAATAATTTATAAAATTACATATATACACACACTGCTCGTGAAAAAAATTCTTTCCTACCCGGTACCTCACCATTTCAACTTTTACAGAAACAGTTATACATGAAAAATGGGAGAAACAAAGAAATAGTGCGGCTTAAGGACTGGCTGTTTATTTATAATGAATTTTTCAGTTACTTATAAATCTATATTTTGAATGTAGTATCAGTTATCACAGTTTGAAGGGAATCAAAAAATTAATAGTTATTTTAATACTTAAAAAAATTCTTGTAAAGCATAAAAATACCTAGATTTGAAAATATATGTTTTCAGATACTTTCTTTTCCAAAGATGCAAGTTATTTTTTGCAAATATGTTGGCAGCTCCGGGTACGGGAGGAGCCGTGTGCCGCCGCGAACCAATTACGGAGTTAGCTGCGCGGCCCGCCGCTGGCGGCGCCACCTGCGCGCTGCCCTATAAATAGCGCTCCGGCCGGCCGGCGCGCAGTGACGTAGGTCGCGAGTATTGATCTGCGCTCTGACGTCACCGCGGGGGCGGCCAGCCGGCAGCGTAGGCGGCGTAGTGCAGCGGGGCCGGGCGCGACTGTCACGTGATGTGTGGAATTACATTGTGCGAGGAGTCTTCATACAAATAAAGCTCCGTGCCCACGCCGCGTGGTAGGGAACGCCATTCATCTTTGCCGCATAAGCCAGCAGAGACGTCGCGCCTCGACCCACCGCCAGGCGGTAGAAGATGAAAGGCGTGTACTGCCCAACACGCGCCTTTAGGGGCATCCATAAATTACGTCACACATTAACAAGGGGGGGGGGGGAGATTTACAAAGTGTGACGTGAAGTGACAAGGGGGCTAGGGAGCAGAGCAGAGAGGGGTCACAAACTTAGTGACGTCCCATTGGGGGAGGGCGATCTAAAGTGTGACGTAATATACGAATAGTCTCCAGAGTGTGAAGTATTGATACTGACAAGCCATTGTCGACGACTTACTTAGCAACAGCCTCAGCGAAAACCCAAAGAAATTTTGGTCGTATGTAAAAAAAGTTAGTGGTAGTGCCAACAATATGCCACTTCTATTACAAGACGGTTGGGAAGTTGATGACAGCCGCGACAAGGCTACCGTATTTAACACCGAATTTAAAAATTCTTTCACTGACGAAAACATGTAAGAATTTGAGATGGATCCAGTACAAATTGATAGTGTAGGTATCATAAAGCAATTAAAGCTCCTGAAGTGGGGGAAGCGCCGGGTCCCGATGGTATACCAGTAAAGATTTTCGGAATACGCGGAAGAAATAGAACCATTTCTCAGATATATTTCGTAAATCTTTAGAAGAAAGAAAAGTACCTTCTGACTGGAAAATAGCGCAGGTGATTCCCGTTTTCAAGAAAGGATCGGAGAGATCCTAGGAATTATCGACCCATATCTCTAACATCTGTTTGCAGTAGAATTCTGGAGCATGTCATATGCTCTAACGTTATGAAGTTTCTGATGAAAACGAGTTACTTACAGCAAACCAACACGGATTTCGGAAGAACCGATCGTGTGAAACGCAACTGGCTCTATTTTCGCATGACGTAATGAAGTTATTGATGCAGGATCACAAGTTGATGCTATTTTCTTGGATTTTCAGAAAGCTTTTGACTCTGTACCACACAACCGACTTTTAGCGAAGATCGAGCGTACGGTATATCTGATCAGATTTGCGAATGGATACGCGATTTTCTAACTGGTCGGTCACAGTGTCGTTGTTGACGGGGAAGCCTCTTCTAAACTAGATGTTACTTCGGGCGTTCCTCAAGGAAGTGTAATAGGACCACTTCTTTTCTTAATTTTTATAAACGATCTCGGTGACAACGTTAATTGCAGGATGCGATTTTTTGCTGATGATGCACTTATTTATAGGGAAGTGGTGCTCCGACGATTGCTTAGAAATTCAGCGCGATCTGGATGTTATTTCGGAATGGTGCCGTAAATGGCAGCTTACACTTAACTGTAAAAAGTGCAAGGCAATGCATAAGTAATAAAAAGACCCCGTTTGCTCACGAGTACAAAGTTAACAATTCAGTTGTTGACACGGTCGATTCCCTGAAGTATCTAGGCGTAGTACAAAGCAACATGAAATGGGACTTGCACATACTCCGTCGTAGGCAAGGCTAATTCTAATTACGATTCATGGGTCGTATTTTGAGAAGTTGTTATGCTCATACAAAGGAAATAGCGTACAATACACTAGTGCGTCCTTCAATTGGATTATTGTTGTGGAATTTGGGATCCGTATCGCAAGGGATTGATTGACACGTTAGAGAAAGTACAGAGGAGAGCCGCTCGATTCGTGACCGCTAGTTATAGTGCTTACGTAAGTGTCACAGAGCTGATACGCGGGTTGGGCTGGGATTGTTTGGCGGTCAGACAACGTTGTTTTCGTTTGAATTTACAAATGCAATGAAATACTTCTTCCGGCAACCTATTTGGGTAGCAATGACCGGAAGGATAAGATTAGAGAAATAAGATGCCGTACTGATGCTTTTACATATTATTTCTTTCCTCGTTCTGTTTGGGATTGGAATTCTCTGAATTAGGATTGGTGCCTAGCACCCTCTGCCACCCACAGTATTTGTGAATTGCAGAGTATAGATGTAGATATTAGTACCGTCCGTTCTGACTTAGCTTTTCCGCAGCCACCAACGTAAGTGATGGGGCGCTCCCCAGTTTCCTCGCCATAAACTACACAGTTCTCAAACAAGAAAACACTTATCACTCGGTCGACACAGTTACGCATTTACAGACAGGTGGCAACACTTCCGTTTAGGGTTGCCAGACGGCCGGGACATCCGGGAATGTCCCGGGATATTGTGTCTGGTCCCGTGTCCACGAATTAAGCGTTACTGTCCCGAATTCCCGTATACCAGTTCTTCTCTCAAACTTAAGATACCACCGTCGGTGGCCATGCCGCGCTCGCAGCGGGAGGTAGAGGAGCGCTCCACCTTACCACGACCAGAGACAATGTATCTATATAGACTGTTCAACTATGACGTAGTGGTTTTCAAACAATGGTAAATTAATAATCATATATATATTATAGTTTTTTCCTAAACTACAACTTTTTTAAATTAATTTGAATGTTTGTTCACTCTTAAACATATCACTAAAAAGCCTTTTTTAACCCCATAAATGTCCTGGAAATTATAATTCCGTATCACTAAAAAATCTTTTTTCCCCAGAAATTATAATCCAGTATCACTAAAAAACCTTTTTAACCCAAGAAAAGTCTCGGAAATTATAATCCTATATCACTAAAAAAACGTTTTTAACCCCGAAAATGTCCCGGAAATTATAATCCTGTATCACTAAAAAAAAACGTTTTTAACCCCAAAAATGTCATCGAAATTATAATCCTGTTCTACCTGGCTACCCTACTTCAGTTCCCCCATTTTTACGCTGTACGACTTCGTGGTAGCTGTGCAGTGCTTGGTGTAAACGAGGACGTGCTGTCTCAAAATGAAAGCTACAAATTTGATCGTACCAACTGTGACGCCACAGCGGGAATCATGAAAATATTTGCAAGTAAATATTTATTAATTTGTAATCTGTAAGTAAGTAAATATCGATAGGTTTCGGAAGGCGCGATATCGCAGGAGCGTTGAACAATATCGCAGGGGATCGGACAGGGTATTATATCGCTGGAAGCGGGCGCGAAAGAAACGTAGCCGTAAGTTTGGGGATGTGTCCAAGAGGCACCGGTAGTGAACGAGTGTAAATAAATCTTAATCCGCTGCTACCATGGCGTAATTACCGAGGTATTCCATATTCTATGACAGTCGACAGAGCCGCGTGAGTAGGAATAACTTTCAAATAGAGACATTCTTTGGTCAGTAAAAGCGAGGTGCAGAACTGTGCTTTAACAGCTGTTTATGTTAACTTGTGTTGAAGTGCTGACTCACTTTAAATCACTTGCCTTACCGAACTTGTATCTTCGGAGAAGAGTCTGTAAACTAAATTCTGTCTGGTGGCTAGTGCTGGCGAAGGTTTTGTGGGCAATAAAACTTTTATAATCAGTAACAAACTACACGTGTGTAGTAACTTTCTTAAATATCGTGCGGAACTACTTTCAAGTCACCTGTTTAACACTTTCAGCATAAACCACTTGTCTGGCCACCAGGCCAACTGAATCTGTTAATGTGTAGTATATGGGACTGCTACAACACTAACAAACTTTACTTTCGAATTAGCCACAACTTTCATTTTATCGTCAAACAACGATGAGGCAGCCGATAACAAACTCTTGGGAAAAGATGGTGATGAATAAGGTTCGGATCTTTAGGACAAGTCATATTTTTTCCTGCTTCTTTTTGAGCTGAAATGCTGAATTAAACACCGATTAAACGTTTCTGATTATATTTTTTATAGCATATAAATGCATATTCAGACCATTTTCCTAGTTTTGGTCATATTTCGATAATATTTATGGTCATATGGTCATATTTTGAGGAAAAATCTGTATTTTTTTTTTTTTAAATAGTACCGGGAGTTCACAAGATGTAGACCAGAAGAAATTAAGATATTTATTCACAGAACTGTACTTCTGTTATGTAAGGAGTATTTTACTACAGATGAAAGAGTTCTATTCTGTAAATTATTTGAAATTAAAGTGACTTCAACAAAACGATTTAAAATTTAATTTCTCAATGGCGCAGCGAGTGCACGGAAGCAAATTATGGTGTCTACATGAAAGCGACACTACTAGGTGAAATAAATGATGTATAATTGAGCATGTTTTGATGTATGGTAAATTTAAATGTTTGGTCATATTTTGCCATTTTTATCCGTTTTTAAGGTCATATTTGGCTGCATATTTCTGTTTTTGTTTTTATAAAGATCCGGAAGTAACGTCAGTATTCAAACAAAACAAACAAGTCTGTTGTTGTGACTGCGTTTAGGAACACTCTTAGTGACAGTTTCTTGATGCTGCGGTCGGATACTGTTCTTGCGTGTAAAAAAACAAAATAGTGAGGTGGCAAAGTGAGTTGGAAATAAAGCATTTCTAAGTACTTTATTAGTTTTGTAGAATATAAAGTACGGCTGCCTGAAATAAAATACAGTACTGTTTGAGCGTAGGGCTGGGAACCCTAAGTAGGCCCAACACACTACAGTCAACACATACACCAGGTCGGCTAAACTGACTCGGCAGAAACACTTGCGGAAGGCAACGCTCTCCACGTGTCAGGGGGGGGGGGTTTGCTTTGACTGTCACACGAGGACACAGCAAAGTGTGCATATTCTGTTATTGCAAGGTGTGTGACATTGTCACTGGGGCCTCGCGGAGGCCGTGACACCGACTGAGGCGTTGTGTAAGCTGATTGGACGTGTCAGGAAAACCAAATCAGCTCTGCTGGCTCAGGGGCAGCGCTCTGGCCTCGCATTCCGAGGACGCGGGTTCGAATCCCCGTCCCGTCTCCAGATTTTCCCTTGACGTAATGAAAGTTATCGATGCAGGTTCACAAGCTGATGCAATATTCTTGGATATTCAGAAAGCTTTTGATTCTGTACCACACAACCGACTTTTAGCGAATATTCGAGCATACAGTTATCGGATCAGATTTCCGAATGATACGTGATAACTGGTCGATCACAGTATGTCGTTGTTGACGGGGAAGCTTCTTCTAAGCTAGAATGTTACTTCTGGCGTTCCTAAAGGAAGTGTAATAGGACCACTTCTTTTCTTAATTTCTAGAAACGATCTAACTGACAACGTCAAATGCTGGTTGCGATTGTTTGCCGACGATGCAGTTATCTATAGGGAAATAGGGTGCCCTCACGGTTGCTTAGAAATTCAGCGTGATTTTAATGCTATTTCCGAAAGGTGCTATAAATGGCAGCTTATACTTAATTGCAAAAAGTGCAAGACAGTGCGAATAAGTAACAAAAAGAATCAGTTTGCTCACGAGTAGAAAGTAAACAATTCAGTTGTTGACACGGTTGATTCCCTGAGGTATCTAGGGTAATAGAACAAAGCAACATGAAATGGGACTTGCACGTTACTTCGTCTTAGGCAAACCTAATTCTAAATTACGATTCATAGGTCGTATTCTGAGGAATTGTAATGCTCATACAAAGGAATACCGTATAAAACACTAGTGCGTCCGCATCTGGATTACTGTTGTGGAGTTTTGGGATCAGTACCGTAAGGGCCTGATTTATTCAGTGGAGAGGGTGCAGAGGAGAGCCGCTCGATTCGTGACTGGTTGCTACAGCCCTTATGAAAGCGTCACAAAATTGAAACATAGATTGGGATGGAATCGTTTGGAAGACAAATGACGTCATTTGCTTTTGAATTTATTGCAGAATATGCGAAATTCTATGACCTACGAGTGAAGTGAGACATACTCCTTCCCCCAACGTATTTGGGTCGCAAATGCCGGAGGGATAAGATTCGAGAAATAAGATGTCGTACTGATGCTTTCTGTATTCTTTCTTTTCTCGTGCTATTCGGGAATGGAATGGGCAGAATTAATTTGGTGCTTAGCACGCTCTGCCACCACAATGTTTTGAATTGCAGAGTATGGTGTAGATGTAGATTTTCCACGGTTTTACGATCACTGCAGGCGAATACGGATGGCCGAATTACTTATGATTCCCCGCCGGCAGTCCTTCCGCCCCTAATGACAAGCACGTCGATGAGGAATAAAGGCAGAACAAAAATGTTAAATGTGGCATAGCAGGAGGTCGTGTATTCTGGCTGGCTGTATCTGTTGATGGCACCTAATTTGTGTTTCGCCTGTTAAACCTTCACCAGTTTCAACGAATCGGACTGTTTATGGGAAAACGGTTGACGCAAGCTTCACTTTAAACACTTGACATGAGTGGATAAATGGAAAGTAGTGGGAAAAAGTTTTTACGATTAAAGGTTGGAGGACGAATTACGAAGTAAATATCTTGGCGTGGCGTTTGATAATTAGGTGGTGAAGACACACTGGTCGTGGCAGGAAAAAGTACAAATTTTAATTCTTTTGGAGGGTGAATAGTGGATGTACCAGGGAAATGAGGAAATTGAGTTACAAAACTTTGCTTGAATGTGGTGGTGTAGTATGGGACCGAGCCAGGCTAGGTAGATAAGGTCTACAGTACTAGCTCCGCGTGCCGAAGGTCGCCGGTTCGAGTCCGGCCACCGGCATGGTTTGTGTCTGTGAAAGTCATGTCCGTCCTGTGGTGTGTACAAATGGTTGGAAACATGTATACTGGAAGAAACTGAAAGCACTGGGTCACAGATAATCAGTGTTGAGTTAGTTGTGTGGCCCACATTTTGGGTATCAGATACATTAGTTGGAGGGCTGCTACGTTTGCCTCTGGAAATTACCTAAGAACACAACAGTAACTAATATGATAAAGGAACTGCAATGGGAATCATTCGAAGACAGAAGGAGGGCGAAGAGGATCATGGGAGTGTGCAAGGTGTATATTGGTGATGAGGCATGCAAAGATATTGGTGGAACAGTTGAGAGCGAAGCATGGAAGGGAAAAGATGACCATGACCACAAGTTGGGAGTCTATTTCTGGCACAAGGGTGTCGGCAAATTTTATTGTGTAGACAAGGCAGACACAATAAAGGTCGGTGATGAACAATTCTAGTAATATAGTGGATCAATTTAAAGTTAAAATTCATAAGGTAAAAGTTAGGTTGATGACCAAATTGTGTTCAAAGAATGTATAACAAAAAAAAAAAGAACAGTAACATGAAACACGAAAGTAGGGATTGAGGTGAAAATGGCAGTGCAGGTTATAGTCCATGGCTATTAAATTAAATTAAGAAAGCTAAATGTGAAGGTAGGCCCTATTCATTTACGGGTAGTTGGTAAAACTGAAAATTTGAACCACACATGAAGAGCCTTCCTGCTTCAGTTTGGCATTTCCATTTCTAGCGTTTTTTCTTTCTTTTTTACTTTTAACTTTATGCCTCGTCGACATCGAGGTCATTAGAGGCGGGATGGGACTGGTGACAAGGAGCGGGAAGGAATTCGGCCATGATCTTTTTGAAGGAAGCGTCCCGTCATTCGTGTGTAGTGATTTGGGGAAACCATGGAAAACCCAAATCTGGATGTCGGGACAGGGATTTGAGCCCGCGTCCTCCCGAATGCGAGGCCCGAGTTTTCTCCACTTGCGTGGGCGGTGCGGACGGTGGTGGTGCGTCACGTGTTGTGGCGCCACGTGATGGCTAGCTAGCCACGGGCCAATCGATGCAGCGCTCAGAATGGTGTCAGTAGCCTGTCCGCCCGCCATCTCAACTGTACTGTGTGTTACACTCACCGAATACAAATGAAGCGCGTGCAAAACATAATTTCTTCTCCCGTAGTGAGTGATGGGTTCAGCCCGACTCTACAAATTGTATCCCCTCCCCAAGGAGAAAAACCTTAGCATCGACACTAAACTTAGGACACACACCGTAGTTATAAGACGTGCCCTACTGTATTGGTCAGGACCAGTGCTCGAAATTGATCGGGCGTTAGGCCGGTAATCTCCGTGAAAGGCGTAGAAATACGCCTAATCATCGAAATTAAATATAATAATAATAATAATGTATATATACTTCCAGGGCCGCCGTTAGCGGGCGTGCAAGGCGTGCACCGCACGCGGGCGGCAGGTCGAGGGGGGCGGCAAATCGAGTGATCGACAGTCGCCGCCCCGGATAGTTGTCATTCCATTGTCGCCGCCTATTATGGAGAGGGCGGCATTTTTTTTTTTTTTTTAGCTCAACAGCTGCTTCAGGCGGCCGGCAACACTCGGTGTGGCAACAATGGGGGCGGCAATCTCATTCTTTTCACCCGGTTCGTAAAATTCCTAGATCCACCACTGGCTGTAGTTAGATAGGGGGCGGCATAATCGGTATTGCACGCGGGCGCTCTAACAGCTAGCGGCGGGCCTGTATACTTCTGTACTTCTTTTCAGTTTTGCAGGCTCAAGGTTTAATTCCAGTACTAATTTTAGTTATAATTCCTGCCACATTGTTGATCTGTTTGAAAGTTTCAAATAATACGTTTCTGAAGTTCAGAAGATGTGGCAACAGTGTAGGTGAAGTACCGCGAAGTAAAAGACAATTCAAGTTCGTGCGTTTTTCTTTTAGTAAAGGAAGTGAAGACGTCTCGTAAAATTACTTACTTTATACCAGTCGTAAAGACAAGTAGTGGTGATAAAGGTATTACAAGCACCGGTAAACTAGGAATGCCAGGAAATGAAGAAACATCAGCCTCTTCAGCTATTACCAATAAATAGGTCTGCTCTGACTTCACGCATCCAGGGGTCAACAAGCCAGTAAACAATCAAAAACACTTAGGAACTTATCAACTTCTGTACCAAATGAAGATCATTGTGTAAAATTCAAAAGTTATTGTTATAAATACAAAGAAATCAAGAATTATATTAATCTATTTCACAATTTTGGTGTATAATATATTGGCACATTCAGAGCAATTAACAGTTTTTAATTGTTATGGAGTAGGTTGTGAGCTATAAAATATGTATTTTCATAATTTAATGTAATCACGCCTGAAAATACTACTGCATTTATAAATGAATTTCTAGAACTGGTCAGAACCATTCAGTACCGTAGCAAATTCCAATGAAAAGACGCTGCAAGTCACTCAAAACAAATTCTTAACAACGATGGTAGACGCTCCCCGGTACGTGTTAAATCTACGCACGCACCAAGACGCAAGCATCCCAAAGGTCACTGAATACATTCAAGACAAATCGACTACTTTCTACCAACGATCACAGCTCTAGCCCCGTCACCTAATTCAAAACATAGGACAACAACATGACGCTGCTTGTTACAATTGCCCCATCTCAACTCTAACCAGAAATTATGGCGTCTGACAACAAAAGTAACTTAAAAAATTAACACTATGACTTTCCATAAAAGCCAGCTCTCAACCCCTAGTGAGACGAAAGTTAGTGGGCTGCAGGGCCCTGATGCTTTAGGGCTTTATGGGTAGCTGGATGTGTGTCGCAGGAGTTAAGTAGAGAACTAAGATGTTCTCTCCTTAATGTCATGTGGAATAATATTCTGGGGCAAATCTACTCACAGAGACAAAGTGTTCAGAGCCCAAAAGCGAGTAATAAGAATTAAGTGTGGGGTTAGCACTAGAACTTCATGTAGAGAGCTGTTCAAGAAGTTAGGGATTTTAACATTGGTGGCTGAGTGTATATACACATTCCAGGAACGGATCGTTCTGGCCTCGCATTCGGGAGGACGGTGGTTCAAATCTCCGTCCGGGCATCTAGATTTGGGTTTTCCATGGTTTCCCAAATCACTCCAGGCAAATGCCGGTATGCTTCCTTCAAAGGCCATGGCCGAATTCCTTCCCATTCCTTGCCCCCCATCCTTTACTGTCTCTAAAGACCTCGCTGTTAAGAGACATTAAGCAGTTAAAAAAAGTAACTGAAGAAGACCACAGAATGATGGTCGAAACGTCGGCTACAAGAAATATTACGCGGCGCCACCCGGACAGCCAAGAATCAACTCACTCTGACCGCGGAAGCCTACGATTACAATTCGATTCATGTTTTCCCCCTTCCACTTCGGCCACAGTAGCCAGTGTGCATCGTTTGAGGCAGATGGGGGGGGGGGAAGGGGGGAGGTGGAAGTGAATTCCTGCCCTGAAGTGAAACCGTCGCTGTTATACCAGGCGTACCTGATCTATTGGAGGAAAGTTTTGCGTTGCTATCTGTCTGACAAAGGTTATGTGTTGTGTGTAAGGTTGCCAACTATCTGGTCCTAACGCGATTTGTCCCTGTCCGGTTCACTACATGCGACCGGGCACAAAACGTCCGGCTATTAAGAATTTAAATAAATTACGGGTTGATGGTTTCTCAGGGTGGGAAGTAAACAAGGTCGCCGCGTCTGTCTCCGTATCCGCTGACGTAACTTTTTCGCTCCGTGTTCAAACGTTTACGACAGGTAGTCGCAAATGCTATTATCCTGAAGCAATTGGATTATTGTTTCAGGTACCGACACTATGTCAAAGCGTGGTGCTCGCTTAGTTCGAGGAGAAATAAAGAAGGAGTAGTGTTACGTATCTGTGCCTTACAAATAAATAATGAGTGAATTACCAAAGAAAATACAGAAACGTTATTCTCACTCCAGAGACGGAAGGGTTTAAAACTTGGCTGCAGAAGGAAAACGATTGCACCGCATATTGGAAAAAGTTTTAATTTACGTACACTGTGAAATTTGATCGCATGAAGGCAGTGAAATACGGTTTCTTCCGCAGAAGTAATTCTTGTTGTCATAACAATTATCTGCAAAAAATAAAAAAAAAGAATTGCCATATTACCTTTTGTAACATACACCATCCAAGTGTCCGGTTACCCCGTCGTGGGTATCTGAAAATTCGACATTCGTCCGCTCGTGGACATCTGAAACGTTGTCAAGGCTATCCGAGTAAGACAAGTGTATTTTGTTCGTTCGAGAAGTGTGCGCTTTGTAAGGAGGAAATGGCGGACGGTCGGCATGACGGCTGCGGGAAACTGCCAAGGGGCATCCATTAATAACGTGGGGTGAAATGGGGGGGGGGCGGTTCAGCGAAGTCTTACCTAGGGGGAGGGGGTTTCGACGGAAATGTCACGTGAGCTATTGAAATTCTTCAAGGACGGTAGAGCTTAAAACAAGATCCACAAACGACGTGGCTGTAGTCTTTAAAGAGAGGGAGGGAAGGGGGGGGGGTTATTAGGTCTAGAAACGATGGGGACACCGACTTTAGGAGAACTGAAAAAACATATATATATTCTGCAATTGGACACTGTAGGATCACGAAAAGCCCTTAACGATTTAGTTTTCTGAGTTTCCATACAGCTCTCATTTTTTCTCCGTGGATTCTCTTCCTTTCTTCAGTCCACTTCGTCCCCGGTCTCTTAATGACTTCATTCTCTGGCGGTACTTCCCACTTGTTAATTTTTTCTCTGTATGTTTGTCTATCTCGATTTCTGATGAGTTTATGTGGGCTTTTTCCATGTCTTTTTTGATCTCCTGGACCCAGGGCATAGTTTTTAGCTGTTCTATATACGTCACAATTTTATGAATCAGTCTTGTTGCTGGAAGTCTGTGGATATGTCCATAAAATCTTAATCTTCGTTTCCTGATGTCTGCCGCGAGGTTTGACAGTGTTTCTGTTGTCTTTCGAGATTTAAGTCTATATCCGTCATCTGTTTTTTCTGGGCCAAGAATCTTTCTTATAATTTTGCGTTCTTCTTTCAAAATGCTTTCTAGGTCACCTTTCCTGTGTAGTGTTAAAGTTTCGCTGGCGTACAGGGCTTCAGGTTTGATAACTGTGTTGTAATGTCTGACTTTTGTATATGGACAAACATTTTTTATTATATATGTTGTAGGTTCTACCGTAGGCTCTTCTAAGTTTTTGCATGCGAACTTTCTGTGCTATTTTCTCTCCTCCTGTGGGTTCGATGATTTCTCCCAGATACTTGAAATATGGGACTCTCTCAATTTGTCCATATTTTGTGACCAGATTTTGAGTGTGGAGTTTTGAACAGATGAATTTGGTTTTTTGGAACGATATTTGTAAGCCTACTCTTTCAGCGCATTCTTTGAGAGTTTCTATCTGTTTGATTGCTGTGGTTTCATCATCTGCTAGTATGGCTAAATCATCTGCGAAGGCTAGGCAGCAAATTTTAATACCATTCTTACGTCGTCCGAGTTGTATAGGTTTCCAATAGTTCTGCTGTTTAAGTTCTTTCTCCCATTCTCGGATGACTTTATCCAGAACAAGGTTGAAGAGTATCGGGGACAGACCATCACCTTGCCGAACGCCGGTATTGATCTGAAACGGTTCAGATATCTCTCCCATGAATTTCACTTTGGAGGTTGTGCCGGTGAGTGTTTGTTTAATGAGGTTTCGGGTTTTTGGATCGAGCCCTTGCTCTTCGAGGATGTTGAAGAGAGATTGCCGGTCGATTGAATCATATGCCTTTTTGAAATCTACAAAGGAGCAAATCCTAAGGTAGTTTTTAAATTGAATAAGGCAATTCATTTGTGGTAGGTGTTGGGTCATATTCCACTCTCCTTCCTTATTTTTATAAACTACGAGGTCGATCAGCAAGGGGAGAGGGAAGATTCCCACGGCGCGTCCATAAGCTAGCATGGACGTCCCACCTCGACCCACCGCCAGTCGGTAGGAGATGAAAGGTACGCCTCTGAATTTTCGAACTGAACGACTGCTGCAGCGGTGCAGCCAAGTCCCCTGCACAGCCTCAACACGAGTCTCGCGCCACGTGCGGTAAGCATCCGCTAGGGGCGTCCCCTGCACAGCCTCAACACGAGTCTCGCGCCACATGCGGTAAGCATCCGCTAAGGGGCGTCCCCTGCACAGCCTCAACACGAGTCTCGCGCCACATGCGGTAAGCATCCGCTAGGGGCGTCCCCTGCACAGCCTCAACACGAGTCTCGCGCCACATGCGGTAAGCATCCGGTAAGGGGCGTCCCCTGCACAGCCTCAACACGAGTCTCGCGCCATATGCGGTAAGCATCCGCTAAGGGGCGTCCCCTGCACAGCCTCACACGAGTCTCGCGCCACATGCGGTAAGCATCCGCTAAGGGGCGTCCCCTGCACAGCCTCAACACGAGTCTCGCGCCACATGCGGTAAGCATCCGCTAAGGGGCGTCCCCTGCACAGCCTCAACACGAGTCTCGCGCCACATGCGGTAAGCATCCGCTAAGGGGCGTCCCCTGCACAGCCTCAACACGAGTCTCGCGCCACATGCGGTAAGCATCCG
>JARYHS010013630.1:6436070-6548775 GCA_031002005.1 Vandiemenella viatica
AAAAAAAAAATTAAAAAATATTGGTAACATTGACTGAAGTTTTCTTTTACGAATGGGGACTTCCCGAAAAGGCTAGGTTGCGTGAGAAGGAATCCCCGTTCCCTATTGTTTGGATTGATACTCGCTATTTGAACTAGTGCTGCCAGGCCCTACAAATTTATCTGTAGACCTGCGAATGTTTTCAAAAAATTAGGAAATTTAACTACGGTTTTTTGCCTCTTTTTATTACTTATTGTGCTTTCCTTATATTCGTATACTTGTTAAACTCGCAGCGTATAGTGATACTGAGTCATTGTCAGTAATTATGAATAATTTCCTTGCAACCATTGGCGTAAACCAACGAGTGAAAACAATTAAAGCTCCTATTTTGTATGATAATAGATTTAAATTCAAACTTAAAAGACCGTAATACAGAACTATCGGCGCAGTCTTCATTCAAAGTGTGTACTTTGCTCACAATTTAAAATTGCAATCGCAATCTCAAAAGCTTTTGCATGCAATACAACCAGTAAAAGAAAATGTAACTATTTCTGAAGTTATAGATCTAGAGGAGACAGAAGAAAAAACAGAAAATTCCGACTCCGACCGAACTAGTGTTGGTAGTACTGATACTAGTGAATGAAGATGAATAAAAAATTATGTTACCTATATAGATACATTTATGAATCATTATGTAAGATATTATATGATTTAGTAAGGTTTAAAACACACATGTAAAATGTAAGTTCCATAAATAAAACTATAATTTATCAAATATATTGTTTTCTGAAAAAAAAAATAGAAAAAAAACAAGGGTGCTAGGTTTTTTTTTTCATGTTTTTTTCACAAATCTGAAAAAAAAAATTTTTTTTTCAGTTTGCAACACTAGGTGTGTAGGAGGAGAGGGGTTGGGTTTTGTCGGTTTTTTTCCAGAAACCTTCACAGGCGTGCACACAATAATTTAGCAAAGTTTCATTGTAATCGGATGAATAGTGTAGGAACGCATGGAAGACAAACAAACAAACATTCATTTTTTTTATATTAGATGACGTCATCTGCAAACTACCTAACTTCTGACTTTAAACCATCAATACAATCATTCTCTAGAATAACGAATAGCAGTGGTCCCAGTACTCAACCCTGTGGCACTCCCATTTTAAGTTCCACTTCTTTTGATTTTATATTTCCTATCCTGAAGCTTTGCTTTCTACCTGCAAGAATTCTTCTACTCAAAAGATCACTTTCTTCCAATCTAATTCTTTTTACCTTAATTTATCACCATTCTATTAGTTCCTCTGTCAAAAGCCTTTGAAAGATCTAGTGCTACACTATCAATTTGGCCTTCCCTTGCCCATTTCATCCGAAATATGTTACATGTATCCCACTAACTGAGATTCGCGTGAATATCGTTGCCTAAAGCCATTTTGTAGATTTAAAAACCACTTATGTTCCTAACATATATTTCTGATGTTGTTGCATATCAATCTCTCCATTAATTTACCTACCACTGATGTCAAAGTGATAGGCCTATAATTTACCTACCTATTTCTCACCCCTCCTTTATGTACCGGCACTACTATCGCACTCTAGTTAGCAGCTAGTATACAGACTCGATTGAAATAATGTTTCAAGATAAACTACAATGTCACATCCGGCTATCTTTAAGACTATCTGTAGTAATATTATCTACATCAGCCCCTTTATTCTTTTTCCAGCTTTCTTATTTCCTTCACGATATCCTCAGGAAGAATTTCAAATTCCTTTGTCTATTCATTTCTAATTTTGTTGTTAAGCTCGTTCTCCGAGGTAGACCCTCCCTTTTCTGATTCATTGTCCCTAATGCTCTCACTAAACCAGTTACTTAAAATCTCTGCCTTTTTCAAATCCTCAGTAACTACTTCTCCATCCTTATCTATCAGTATCTCTACACCCTCCCTTCCCCTCAGTTTCCCTGCTATAGCAGTCGAATGGCTCCTCCTGCACTGATAATACTCTTCATAAACCCATCTTTAGCCACCTTCACTGTTATTATTAATTCCTTGGCTACTTTTTTCAAGTTTTCCCTACTGCTCTGCTGGTTCTCAACTATGTTATGTTCTCTTCTCACCAACCTCTTTAACCCCGTCTCTTCCCTATCTTAGTACTTGGGTTCTGTACTTCTCTTATTTTCTGTTTTGGAATACATATTTCTTCACACTTTTTTATTTTTTCCCATTTCAACTCCACTGTAATTGTACCATCCCGCCATTTGCCGAAACTATCCTTGAAACAGATCTTCAATTACGAAAGTTGTGCCTTTTGATAATTGTACCTAATTCCCCATTCAATTTTGACCTCTGGTTTACTCAGTACTCTAATATCCATCAGAACCGCTTCATGATCACTAATTCCTTCGGTTACTTGACTACCCTACAAGGTTGTCATCAGACTTGATTAAGAATATATCCAAAATATTTTGTCCCCTAGTGTTCTGCTCTACCACTTGTGTACATCATCCTTCCCTTATTAATATATTTGCAAATCTCTGTTCTCTTGTGTTATTATTTCCTACTCAGCTGACACTAGGTTAATTTAAATCCTCACCAACAATGAACGTTTTATTTTCATCTCTGTAATCTCAGAATGAATTTAATTTCTCCACAAGAGCCTCATCTTCATCTGTCATTCTTCCAATGTGGTAAGCAGCCAACACCCTGAATTTTTTCTTTTTATTACCACAGAAATCTACGCCAATTAACGCATGGTCCTGATCTAGGAACGCCAGTGAACTGTCATAGTTTTTGTTAACTAGTATGAAAACTCCTCTACCAATTGCTCTTCTAATCTCTTTGGCACACTCTGTAGACATCGGGAAAAACCTCACTGTCAAGTACTTGTTCTTTTAACCAACTCTCTACCCCCATAATTATTGGTGTTCGTGTATCTCTATTATGTTTGCAAATTTATTAGTTTGTTCATTATACTTCTACAGTTCACCTGTAACACTCTTATTTCTGACTTTGTGATTTTTTTCGACAGTAACCTTGGCCTTCACAGTTTTGTTTCCATTAGTTATTGTTTAAGCAGCATCATTTGTTTCTTTTGCACCTGTGATTTTTATCATAGAGGATCTAAAATCACTTAGCGTTCTTTCTTTTATCCTCTCACCAGCAGCCCCTAACCTAAAAAAGTAATAGTACTGAAACGATCATAACCGGAACAGGATTCCCTTACAGCCATAGCTAACAACTCAGAAAGTACCCCCCCCCCTTGTTCCTTCTATTCAGTTGTTCACAGGCACCCCCCCCCTCTTTTTCAAGACAGAATTAATGCCTTTTCCAAGTAGCTCCTTCATTTCCACATTTACTCGCATCACAGCGTGGTTCAACTGGGGCCGGTCATGACGACTTAGGACCTGCATTAGCTCCACCCTGGTATGCTGCGCCTCCTTCACCAGTTTACTCACAATAACTCGCGTTTCTGTCAGTACTATTTCTCGCACCTTCACTATCACTATCGTCGTTTGCGAAACTCCTGCAAGTTGAACCTAGATCTTCTATTATCTGTCCTAATGTTGCACTAGGTTCCATCATCTTTCTGCCTCTACAGGTTCAACCTCCACAGGCTGATCCCCCACAGGCTATCCTCCACAGGCTGACCCTCCACAGGCCAAGCCTCCACAGGCCAAGCCTCCACACAACGGGCTTCAATGACCCTGACCCTTTCGCGCAAATCATTGATGGTTTCGTCTTTCACCCTGATTTCTAATTCCGAGCGGTCAAAATTAAGAGAGGGCTTAATTTATTTCCAACTAGCAGAGTTCCCGGCGTTGCACGGTATGGTCTACTGTAGATTGATTTACACACACTGCGAATATTGAAGCTCATAAAAGAGGTAAGTTTTTTGGGGATTCTACGATAACCGTGGAGCCGCAATTTGATGATGGAATCCTATGTAACTCAATGAGTCAAATTGAAAGTAATTTTTTTAAATATATATATATTTCGCTTAGTTCTCGAGATAACGTATTTCAAAATTGACGTGGTTAGGTTGAAATGCAGCCTGGACAAGAAGAAAACTTTCGCCTTAGCCAATTTAATAATAAATTCGTATGTAACTTGGTGAGACAAATCGAAAATAAAGTATAAATGTTTTTGATATCTCGCTTAGTCCTCGAGATATTGCATCACCAAACCACTATATCAACAAGGTGGAAATGCACTATAGGTGTTTTATTTTCTTCCTGGTGGTTGTTGTTTGGTTGAAATACAGCCTGGACCAGAAGAAACGTCACCAAAAGCACAAGGAACAATAAGTGATTTTTGACATGTTAAATCTCGAAAAACAAGTGAGATATCAAAAATGTTATTCTTTATTTTAATTTTTTTTTTCGCCGAGTTCTATAAGAATTTATCACCAGATTTTGGGTCCTCGATAATGATAGAACTGCCAGTTTTTTACATTTGTGAATTAAATTTCATGTCAGTCGCTCCATTTTTCTATACGTATTTAAACGGCTAACCCCCTGTGCAGCAGAAAAGAGTTGCGGTTGAGGTTGATTTATTCCTGCAATATTTTTAGCCATGATATCAGGAAAATGTGTACTAAGTATTATCATAATAACCACAGCAATTCGTGCAGCAGTAGAAACATTACATCAACACCAAAGGCTTTAAACAGTTTGTAATGAATTAAAAGGTACAGTGCCATTAGGCACTGAGTCATCCCACGGTATGTGTGAATATTGCCGATGCGTTGTGTCAACGAACAGAAACGTGACGGAACTAAAGCGTCCAGATTTACACGCACCTTGGGGGGTGCTGACAACGTCCCACTCAACTCGGACACTAAGCGGATTTATAACCCTCATAAATAACTGAGACCCGCTTTCTATTTTCGCACGTTTCGGAAAGTTCCCGCCGAAAACTGGCGCAGACTAGCAAAAATAAACCTTAGTGACGTTTCCTAGTAAATGAGTGCTTTATGAGAGTAGGGGAAGACGATCCAGCCAATAGAGAAGCCGCCTCAATTTATTGCCGTGTTGGTGTTTTTTCTTGTCTGTTCTGGGACCAATGTGACGCTGGTACTTTGGCGCGGATTGCGGTGATTCGCCAAGAGCCGGAAGCGACATCTCATTACGAGATGTACAGAGTCTTGCTCGGAGGAGAAGGACGGACGACGAGGGATTCTGGTGCAGATCTTCATCTAGTACGGCCGAAGTGATTTTCGCGGAGTACGAGTCGGCAGCTGGGAACGCTGCCACCACGCTGTGCCGGTCGAGATAGCTGGACGACCTCATGTGGCGCTGGTCTTACCTGGTCGCTGACCTGGACTGTGAACAATGGTAAAAGCTACGGCCCGGACGGAAGCTCATGCAATCGGTCCACCCAGTAATGACCCTGAGATTTTGCAATGACCCTGAGATTTTGCTCTAACTGTTTGACATTCAATGATATGTAATTGTTAACCTCAGAATAAAAACAAACTTCGTGTTTGCCTAATTTCACAATAATAAATTGTACACCCACTTTTCAATTTTCCTATTCATTATAATAATATTTCATGTGATTAGCTGAAGATTAAGTATGATTTTTGATATTCCAAATTGATAATTTTGCTAATGATAAAACAGTATGACCCAAAAGTAAACGTCCGCAAGATAGACGTTACAACATGGCACCCAACGTGGAGCTATCTCGAAATATGAATGATTGCAAGAGTTTCTATGAAGTATTGATATTAAATAAATGGTGAAATTTTATTTCAGTGGAAACCAGATGATCCAGCAGAAAATGTTATTTTATGTTATATGTGATATGTTAATGCTATGCCTTTGAATTATTTTATTTTAGTCCTGCAACGGAGATGGATGCAGTTTGAAAATCATACTATATGATGTATTGTGTTGGTACATGTTCAAATCGACGTTGAAAATTGTTTTGTTTGTCAATGGTGGAAATATGATGTGATGATTGTCTTTCATTCGATATATTGTTGTGTTGTTGAAATATGATTTTGGTTTTCTTTCGATTGTGATGTGGTTTTGTCGAATTTTGGTAGTGAATGGTAATGGATCTGTTGAGACGATTTCTCGAGACTGGTGTGTAATGGTAAGATTGTTTCGTAGATTCAGCGTTGAAAAATGGCATGTTTGATTTTTGAATGTCTTCTGGGACGGCTATTACTTTTTATCTTTTTTGTATCTTGCTTATTCGTGTTTTATGTGTGCTGACGTGTCGACAGAATATTCATTGTGATTTACCTGTGGTATCGGGAGTAAAATTACGTTTGCTGGAAATCATATGTCACGAGAAGTGTTACTGAACGTATGTGTTTTTAAGTTGATGGTTGATTTTAAATTAAAGCGGGCTGACATCTATTTTTCGATTTGATTTCTTTCCATATGATCACTAAGATCTCGCGTTATGCTGAAATTTTTTCTAATTGGTTTTATTGAAACAAATTCCAAATACTAATAATACGAGATCTATGTGCGCAAAGGTAAATGCTGTGATTGAATTTTTAATGTCTTGTGGGGATATGCAGAGGCTGGTCTCAGTTCATTTTCTTTGATACCGTTGTGTGATCGAAATTTACGAGATCTATGTGCGCAAAGGTAAATGCTGTGATTGAATTTTTAATGTCTTGTGGGGATATGCAGAGGCTGGTCTCAGTTCATTTTCTTTGATACCGTTGTGTGATCGAAATTTCTATTGATTCTGATGATCCAGAAGCTTGTTCAAGTTGTCTATTTTATTTTCCTTGTGGTATTCGCGGAGTGTTCGTGGAGATTCAATTACGGGGGTCGTAAAGATAATTTAAAGGAGGTTTGACTATTATGGCGTAAACGATTCTCTAAATTAACACTGATGTCAAATGCGATCGCTAAAAGTTAAATTGAATGCTGCTCCGGAGTGGAAAGTTTATTAAAATGGCACAAAGTTTGAATCAAACGGAGTTAGGAAATCTTGACGTAGCGATGGAAGGAAATCACGCGAATTTGATAGATAACTCCGCGATCGTGAATTTTGAACAAACTTCTAGTGAAGCGGGTAATATAGTTTGCGCTCCCATCAATGATTCCCGTGACGAAACAGTGAACCCATTGCAAAGCAAGCCGGACGAAATTCTAGCGCCTCCGTTAAATGATTTAGGTATTTCTGGCCAGATTTTGCGGATGTTACAACACATTATGGAACAGCAAGAAAGATTCAATGAGCAAATGAGCGAAATACTTGAAAAATTTCCTGTCAATAGAGCGGAAACGAATGAAAAAACTAACACAAAATCGGATGCCTTCGGAAAGAAACGGGTTGAAATAATGAAACACGTTAAAGTTGATTTGCGAAAAGAAATGTCGGAAGTTGATGGCTTGAAAAGTAATAGTAATGGTCTGAATGGAATAAGTATAATTCTTCAAGAATCTAAATCTGACGTGCGCACAATAGAACCAGACAGAAAAGTGGTTGGACTTGAAAGGAAACAGGAAGATCACATGTGTGATGAGCACAGTTTTGCATTTTCAACTACCGAATCAACTAAAATCAGGATGGTGGAGGAAATCAAGTCCATCCGGCAACAGCTATGCACTATCGCACCCAAACCAGGAAAAGGAAAAATCAGAAAAATAAAACCATGGTTATATGGATATGGGGAAAGAGGATATTTGAAATTTGTAAAATTTCTGCAAGTGCAAGGAACATTTGATGTGGTGCCAGAAGATTTGAATACTTTGCATATCGGACGGAATGGTAAATGTTGGGATACACTCCAGGTAGAACACCGCAGGGGGTATGGGCTAACGATCCAACAGGCCATTCACAGAGAACTAAAAGGAATTCTCGAGACGACTGCAGTGCCAGAACATATGTTTAGCCAAAATGTTTGTAGAAATATGGATACAAGAAGTGACCAACAAAACTGTAACAGATCGTTGATCGTCAAGGAACAGATATGTTTAACGCATCGAATGATTTTTAGTTTCGATGAGTGTGAGAGCACAAATTTTGATTTCGAAAAAATGGATTCAAAGGTTACATGGCCGTTTAAAATATTAAATAAGATGACGGAGACATTTTTGAAACACCAGATTCATGTAAATGACCGTGCAAGATTTTGGTTTAAGTTTGTTGTAAGTGAAATGTAAATGCAGTACAGATGACGTAGTTTTAAAATTTTAACTAAGGAAATGCATCAGAATCCGTAGAGGTAATTTTAAATTGATAAAGTAAAGATTTTTTAGTCTAAGAATGATATTTTAGTTTGTTTGTAGAAAACATTTCAAACCTATGACGAGCGGCAACAATAATAATACAACCCTAGAGTGAAAAATGAAACGTTGATTGTTTATTAATATAAAACTTCCATACGCAGCAAAAGCTATTATAAAAATAATAATAATAATCCTCAGAGAAATTGTTAGAAGTGAAAGATCATGTTTGATTACGGTTTCAATTCGAGACGGGTTTGCCAAAATAGTCGCGACGATTGTAAAATCATTAATATTCCGTGTCATTGAGTTGTGGATTAAAATTGGTTGGAGTTTGACCTTTGAGAAGAATAAATATTAGCAGTGTGTTGATGTGTTAAAATATTAAGAGCAGAAAGAAATGACGTGTTCGCGATAGCGCAGAGTAGATAAAGTTCGTTAAATGTAGATCAAGAAATGATCGTCTATGAAGAGTTTATAAAGAAGAAACAAAAATATTGCGGACCGTGAAACCGAAGAAGGTATCGGCCAATATTATTGTAATGACGAAAGAAATCGTCAGTTGGAGTTTAGAGGATGACAGATAGTCATCGAACTTAATAGCCGAAGCTAGAATGAACATGTACTTAATAAAATGTGAGTAGGGCTTGTTCCAACACGCTAATAATTTAAAGAAGGGAAAGGTCGAAACCATGAAAAGATGAAACGCTGATGACACGAAGTTATTTAAAGAGAAATGTCTAAGGACGTAATCGTTTGTTGATTAAAAATAAAGTGTTGGGTGAACTATGATACGATAAGAAACAAGAAATACTGATGAAACCGCGATGAAAATAAATTACTGCGTATAGAATCAGAGGATATGGTGTAAAACAATAAATTTTTGAATACAGAGAAGAAGATTTAATTAACAAGTGTGAAAATGTTGGTTGCCGCTAGAAATATGTCATTATCTTTAAGTCTATGGTTACAAGTGCTTATAAAAAAAAGTAGTAATAAAAATTAACAATATATATCATAGGAAATATTCTCTAATTACCGATGTGAATAAACCTATCAGTGCGGAAGATGTTGAGGATTAATTATAATTCTTAATCTTATTGAAATAAAAGATTTTAAGAGATCGTTTGACAAGTTAGCGCTAAAGTTGATTGTCAAACTTGGCGAATGCAGCCTAAACCGAACGGCAGGCAACTGTAATCTTTTGTCCAAAAGCCACAATAGGGAAACGACCCGTCGCGCTGTCGAGAACCAGTGTCTCTGCTACCTGCAAGCCTTAGAAAGTGAAAGCGTTCGTGGAAACAGGGGGGGGTTTGTTTACTCCAGTCAGCTGGCCTGGCGAAGTTAACCAGTAGAAATGTTATGAATGTCTCTGTTGTCTTGGAAAACATTCAATAAAATAGTATCTATTTTAAATAAATAAATGGAAAAAGATACCAGTCTGGGAAATTCTTTCAACAGAGGTTGTTAAAAAAGGAGGCTGTAATAAAATTTTGTAATTAATTACAAGCATTAGGATTTAAAATGGTAGTATTTAAAATGCTAGTTCATGTCATGTATTGAATTGACAAATATAACTGTTAGGATACTTTTGTGATGAAAAGGTGAATTAATAAGTAATTATAAGAATAATTGTTAAAAAATTATAGATAATAAATAATTTTGCATATTATAATAATAAAATGATGTAATTTTATTTTGATTGAATATTTTGTTAAAAAAAAGGGCAATCTAAGAAAGATTTAAATTAGTTTGTATAGAGAATGATATATGTCACATGCTACTCATAAGATATGTAATATGTAGTTATAAGACATGCTGGATTGTCTCGCGAGTTCACTGAGGAATCAAGTAGGGCACAAGAGTAATTCGTGAAGTACAAAGCTATCACATGTTGTATTAAAATAGAGAACTGAAGATGGGTATATCTTAAGAAGTTTGATAATGTAACTATTAACAAAGATCACAAACAGTTAGAGAATATTAGAACGAACTAATCTCACTCACAAGGAACATTAACCCAATGACCAGAAATAAGTGAAGTTATAGTGAAAAACTGAATTGAAAATTATCCCATAGAATAATTTTCAATTGTACGGGTGATGGGGTAGTTGTAATGAATTAAAAGGTACAGTGCCATTAGGCACTAAGTGATCCCACGGTGTGTGTGAATATTGCCGATGCGTCGTGTCAACGAACAGAAACGTGACGGAACTAAAGCGTCCAGATTTACACGCACCTTGGGGGGTGCTGACAACGTCCCACTCAACGTGGACATAAAGCGGATTTATAACCCCCATAAATAACTGAGACCCGCTTTCTATTTTCGCACGTTTCGGAAAGTTCCCGCCGAAAACTGGCGCAGACTAGCAAAAATAAACCTTAGTGACGTTTCCTAGTAAATGAGTGCTTTATGAGAGTAGGGGAAGACGATCCAGCCAATAGAGAAGCCGCCTCAATTTATTGCCGTGTTGGTGTTTTTTCTTGTCTGTTCTGGGGCCAATGTGACGCTGGTACTTTGGCGCGGATTGCGGTGATTCGCCAAGAGCCGGACCCGACATCGCATTACAGAGTCTTGCTCGGAGGAGAAGGACGGACGACGAGGATTCTGGTGCAGATCTTCATCTAGTACGGCCGAAGTGATTTTCGCGGAGTACGAGTCGGCAGCTGGGAACGCTGCCACACGCTGGTGCGGTCGAGATAGCTGGACGACCTCATGTGGCGCTGGTCTTACCTGGTCGCTGACCTGGGCTGTGAACAATGGTAAAAGCTACGGCCCGGACGGAAGCTCATGCAATCGTTCCACCCAGTAATGACCCTGAGATTTTGCAATGACCCTGAGATTTTGCTCTAACTGTTTGACATTCAATGATATGTAATTGTTAACCTCAGAATAAAAACAAACTTCGTGTTTGCCTAATTTCACAATAATAAATTGTACACCCCAATTTTCCTATTCATTATAATAATATTTCATGTGATTAGCTGAAGATTAAGTATGATTTTTGATATTCCAAATTGATAATTTTGCTAATGATAAAACAGTATGACCCAAAAGTAAACGTCCGCAAGGTAGACGTTACAAAGTTCAATTTCATGTTCAAAGCCATCAGTTGTGCATTACTTACTATTAACAACGATAATTTAATTCGCATCCAAACATCAGAGATTGTAGCTGTGCGGCCAGAGACCGTAATTTCAAAAAGCAACAAATTTCTCGAAAGGTTCTTCACTAAAGGTCTTAAACAGCTCACTTCCATGTTCAAACCTGTCAAATATGCATTACTAAACACAGCCATTAAAATTTCACAATACCAGAGATTGTAGCAGTGCGGCATCAGATATTAACATCAAGAAACATAGAAGATATCGAAAGATTTTTTCATTGTATTATTAAAATTAATTTAAATATTTTCCACTTTACGTAGTTCCTTCTTCGCATTCGATATAGCTATGTATGGGGTTTAAACCAAAATTTAAGAAAGTAAACGTTACATGTGTAACATGGCCTTTTTTTTTTTACGATCTATGACGTAAGCTTTGTATTTCTTTTTTGTTTTGTTTCAGGCTGCACGCTAAGATTTTCATTTACCACTCCGGTGTTATGTTACGTTGGAGCATAATACATACCAAACACTTGAATTGAGATTCTAATCTTTAAAACGGTGAAAACCACATCGAAATCTGCTCTGTAGTTTCTGAGTTTTTATACTATAAATATACCCGGTTTTCGTTTTATAGATATGGATGTTTCCTCTCCACTGCATGCCCAAGAAATCACTTCTTACATCACCTCCAACCCACACTATTCACCGCATACCTGCGTCAGGTGCCATACTTGGCTGTCATGATTTCTTCCCAAATACTTCTAGTATCTTCTAAACGATCCTTAAATTTAATTCCTAAATTAAAGTAGTAAAATGTGTACTACACGCTTAACGTTTTTTATATGTAAAATTATATTAAAGCTTTACTCCTCAATCAAGTAAATGTAGTTAATAAGCAATTAAAAATACTTTAGTTATGATATTTTTTACTGACAACTTGCTACTTTAATATTTTTAGAAATAATCAAATAATAAATTATTATATTTAAGACTGAGCTAGTCAATAAATATAAAGTATAAATATAAAGTTAAATTTACAATCGATTTTTATAGGTTCGATACTATTGACCAGCAGATGTCGGTTATTACCTATTTCTTATATATTTATTATATTACTAGCACATTATTAATATTTTTATGATTTAATACAAATGAAAATAAAATATTTTAGAATTCAGACAGATCAAAAGTCTGAATCTAAAATATTTAGTTATAAAAGAATTTAAGGTATACCAAAAAGTTTAACTACAATTTGCTGTATTTAATCTATCAACCTTTCAGTTAATTCTAAACCAATAAAACTAGCAAAAAGGAATAAAGGTTGACCACTAAAAATAAGCCTTTTTTAAAATAAATACCTTCCCTGCTTGTGAAGCGTTTCCCCAGAAAGAGATACCATCAGTGAGGGAAATGTGCCAACCTCCTAGTTTCTGTATCATTTATTTTAGATATTATTCTCAATTAAAAGATTGCAAATTCACATTCTTTTATAAGAAGTTGCTGGATATGTTAATTGCATTTCAAAATGTTTTGTTAAAGTGATTTTATAGATTGCTTTTCCCCCAGTTATCACACTATCGCTATATTTTTGTTGAAACGAATTGAAGTACGTTAAGTATTAATTTATTTGTTGTGAACTACCTGTTTCATTTCTTTACGGTATCATTTGCCGTGTTTTTTAGATTTTGCACTATTCGGTATTTTACACGCGTGCTAATGTCATTTGTGAAGTGCATTATCTTATCACTATTATCTAATAAGCGTGGGAGCTCTTTATGTCTGATATCTGAGGACTAAGAATTGACGCGTGAGGAACATCGTGTTTAACTAGTCTGCGTTCTGAATTTAGAACTTCATCTGTGTTCACAGTCATTGCGGATTCAAATTGCATTCTATTTTCTAGATATAATGCCAGTGGTGCTGATGTTCCGGTAGAAATTTCTTTACATACCTACTTTCCCATTTCGTGATTTTTTTTTATCTTAATATCTTTTATTCCAGTATCACCACCCTCGTACTTCTACCCTTTACGATTTGATTTTAAATTCTTGCAGTATTTCTGACACAATGAACTTCATATATATTTGTAAAGTAATTGAATACTTGACTCAGTTACTCACAGAAGAAAATTTTCCTAATCCCTTATATCGAGTGACAGCTTGTGGTCATCGTCCCTTCCGTGCATTACTCCTAATTCTTCTTCCAATCTCCATCCTATCATCATCGCCAATATATACCTTATTCATTCCCAACACCCTCTTCACCTTCTTCCTGTCTTCCAATGCAGATCCTTTATCATATCAATTACTAATTGTGTTCTGCGGCAATTTTTACACACAATTTCCTTCAACTCCTGTATTTAATTCACAAAATTTGCGTCCGTCCTACAGTACCGTATAAAGCAATAGTGTAACAAAAGTTTCAAAAGCTAATTCCATCACTTCCCAGCAAGATCCCCTCCTGTATCGGATACAGGGGACTGGGGGGGGGGCGGAATGGAGAACCGCGACACTTACCCCGAGCGTCAACTCCAGTTCGTGTATCGGTGGCCTTTTATAGCTCTACTTCTGCCCCGTGTGGAAAATTTGGGGGAGGGGGTGCCAAAATCATTTCTGAAGGGCATCCCAAAATCGTGTAGCGGAAATCGTAAGTTTTTGGTTCGGCTCAGAAAATTCGTAGATTCTTCACTGATCCCTTCTTCACCCTTTGCTGTAAATGAAGAAATTTGCCCAGTTGAGTATACTGTTAAATGCAATGCCAACATATTTACATTTAAAGTCTTCAATAAGCAATTCCTCCCCTATCCTGAAATTGTATAAATCCTTTACTTTTTTTTAACCGTGTAGCTAACAAGCTGACCCTTCTTGGACTACAGGTTCCTGACTCATGAGTCGACAGACACTCCCTGCAGCGCCGCATTTAAGCATAGGATGTAGCCTAGGGGACCGCACCACAAATGGGAGCCCCGCACCACAAAGAAGGGCCCCGCACCACGAAGGGGGGCCCGTACCATAAAGGGGGGCCCGAACCACAAAGGGGGGCCTACACCACAATGGGGGGCCAGCACCACAACGAGTAGTAGAGCTGAAAAAAAAGGTCGCCTATAATTTTTTTTGGGCAGAATTTCGAATTTAAGCGCCCGGTCAGAGGGGTCACTGCCAACAGGGGCCCTGACTGCCTGACGTCTGACCAGAGTGAGTCCTAGCTACAGGTCGCCAGTTGGCGGCAGGAAGGTGGCGATCAGCTCGCCTCGGAGGCGCTGACCTTGCGGGGGTGTTGGGTAATGATCGTGCGTGTCCCGGGCGGCAGCTCGCACTGTGCCACTGCTCGATATCGCCGGCCTGCGGGCCCGGCCGCGCGCGGCGCCACCTCCGCGCGCGAGCTAGTTTATAAAAGCGCCTGCCGCGGCGCGGCGAGCGCTCAGTCGCAGGTCGACCGCCGCTGACGCGAGGAAGCGCTCATCTTCCTTTTTTTTTATACTTTTCTACTTTTATACTCACAACCGCCGTCGTCTTGAGCAGTTCCCCGAGCGGCTGCAGAAGAAACTGTTCCAGAGAGGTGAGTGTCATCTTGCTGTACTAACCCTAACACGACACAATATGCTACACACCGGCTGACCTTCTGCAAGGTGACGACAGTGGATCAAGGTGGTATTTTAATTGATATGGCGACCGTGTAAGTGAATGATGGCATGATTTACGGCGCGGTGCAGTTGGCAGCAGTGGGCAGGTCTGCCGCAGCGCGTGACCTGGCAGCTGCTAATGCGGCAGAAGGTCATAGGTGAACTGCGCACTATGCCTCAGGGCCGATAAAAAGATCCACTGCACTCATTGCCGGCAATCTGTCTGGGTTCTAGCCTCACCTGGTATTGCTTACGGGATATGTCGGGTTGCCGTAATGCTCAAGGAACAGCCGTGATCATGAACCAGCTGCAACTCTCGATCATAATGGATTAGAGAAACTTTCAATTTGCAGCTACGAGACTCGGCTACTGGAATAAATCTATCTATCTATAAAACGAAAAACCGGTTATATTGGTTCCAGAAAAACTAAAAAATTGCTGCGCAGATTTCGATGGGGTTTTCATGTCTTAAAGATTAGAATCTCAACTGAATTGTTTGGTATGTCTTATGCTTCAACGTAACATAATGCCGGAGCAAGTGAAAATCTGAACGTATTGCGTGAAACACCATAGATTAAATACCAACTAGATTCAGTCGTTATACTTCGTAAAAAATAATAGCCGTGTAACGTTTTCTTCCTTATATTTTGGCTTTTAGTCTTTAAACTCCCTAGATGGCCGTATGGAATGCGAAGAGGAAACTACGTAAAGTGAAAAATATGTAAATTAATTTAAATAATATAATGAATTACCTTTCGATATCTTCTTTGCTCTCTAAGCTACTATCTCAGGTCGCACAGCTACAATCTCTGATGTTTGGAAGTGAAATTAAATTTGCTGTTAATAATAAGTAATTCATGTTTGTTGGCTTTAAACATGAAAGTGAACTGTGTAAAACCTCGGTGTTGGCCTTTTGGGTATTTTTTATATTTTATTGTTGAGTGATTCCGCCTTTAGCACATTTCCTGGAAAAATTAATTGTATCTATTGCTGCAGGCGAATCGCTGTGGTTATTTTGCTGAAACTTGATACACAATGTTACTGATGGTATGGCTAAAAATATTGCAGGAGTAAATCAAGCCACCATCTGCTTAGTTCGCTGGAACGAAACTGTTTAGTGCAGGTAAACGTGAAGGCTGGGTGCTGTTCACCGCGTAATGCTCATCGCAGGATATGCTACTCCTGCAGGCAGCGGTTCAAGTTTACGTCGCGATACACGACGTTGCTAACTTAGGATAAAATGATTGTATCAATGCGCGTGTGATCGAGGGTTTGAAATTGTACCGCCAATATTAGCGGAGATTGTGGTAGGTTGAAATTCAGCCTGAACCATAATGAAAACTGAACCTTTAATTTAATTTAATTTGATTACAATGGAGCACACGCTCCGGTGGCAATTTCCCTACACAGCCAACTTCCCCCTATCCTGCACCCACCTACATTTGCCCTCTACAAATTTTATCTTTAAATTCTTTTAACGTTTTCGGTAAGTTATTCATCATTCCCCTTGGTAACTCATTCCAATCCCTGACACCCTTACCTAAAAAATAAAATCTTCCCACACCTTTTTGCCTGAAATCCAGTGCCAGCTTGTGGTCATGGTCATCTTTTCCACAGCCAATGGCATGAGGAATTTAGTTATCAGTTATTTAAGCAACTTTCGTAAGCACTATGTCATGTTATGACGTCATGTATCGCGACGTAAACTACTCCCTAGGTAATGACCATCGGGTAATGTATAGCGTACGTTTTCCTGGTGACGGTAAAATAAGAACGAGGTAAGAAGGAATTGTGCTATTCATTTGAAATTTGTCACACGCGTTCCTCAGGTCATACCTCTTGAGAAAAAGTGGACATGAAAGTGAAATGAGATGAAATTAGAAGTGACGCCCCACGAAAGTTACGAAACGATACACTTAGAAGAAGAAGAAGAAAAAAAAAGCCATTTGCAGTCAAATTGTTCTTGCCAAAGATAGTATCAGCAATCTACAGCAACGAATCTAAAACTAAAATCTCTCACATCTTCTGTTGTCACAAAGTGCGTATTTTTTTCACTCCGGTCCAGCTGGCGTGTTACCATTAAAACTTGACAGCGATATTACAATCATTATTATAGAGTGTAGAAACTGTCTTTGACGTGAACAATTTGAATGGAAATGGCGGGTTTGATTGTTTAAGTTGTACCGTTTCGTAACTTTCGTATGGCACCACGTCTAACGTACGCTTCATTTCGCTTTCGCGTACACTTTTTCTCAAAAGGTTATGACCTGAGGAACATGTGTGACAAATTTCAAACGAATAGCACAATTCCTACCTGCTTCGTTCTACTGCCCGTTTCCCTTAACCATTTTTGTTCGGATATCTTAGTTTATCACCCAGACAGCGAAAACAGTGGAGAGCGGTGTTGCAGCTGTGAGTGTGGCTGCAATGCGCAGCTACTGATACGGCCTCAACGACCCTGTTCGGGTCCGCGGACGTCTGGCTGTGGAGCGGAAGATGCCGCGCTATGACGCGGGCCGCTTGCAGTTCTATCATTATCGTGGCGCCAAAATCTGATGATTTCTTGTAGAACTCGACGAAAAAAATCGAAAATAAAGAATAAAATTTTTTGATATCTTGCTTGGTTTTTGATATATAACATGTTAAAAAAAATCAGTCATAGGTATAGTTCCTTCTACTTTTGGTATTTTTTCTTCTGGTCCAGGCCGTATTTCAACCTAGCAACAATCACTACGAAGAAAATAAAACACCTATAGTGCATTTCCACCGTGTAGATATGGTGGTTTTGGTAAAAAAAAAAAATCTGGTCCAGGCCGGATCTCACCCTAACCTCCTCACTATTGAGTTACAATTTCTCGACAACTAAGGGAGATATCAAAAAACTTTATTCTTTACTTTTCATTTGTCTCGTCGAATTACATACGAATTAATCATCAAATTTAGCTATACAGAAATTTTTCTTCTAGTCCAGGCCGTATTTCAACCTAATTACGTCAACTTTGAGATACGATATCTCTGGAACTAAGCGAGATATCAAAAAACTTTATTCTTTACTTTCAATTTGTCTCGTAGAGTTCTATAATAATCAATCATCAGATTGTGGTGCAACGGTAATGATAGAATCCCCCATACCTTGCTTGGTCTCACATCAAGAGGCTCCTCAAGCTGCTGCTTCAGAAACAACACGCTTCCCCATCGGATTGAGACTTCCAAGGTTAGTAGTATACTTTAAGAGTGTCCACCAAGTAAAGGAGTAAAGCGCACTAGCCACAAGATTCAGATAAAAGGGGCTCTAAAGTTTTACGCGCAGAACATATAGGCCTACTGGTTTTTGCGCCCTGCCAATGTATTGATGTGGCTGCGTCTGTAGCAAACTCGCTTGCCCCGCTGGTGATCCGGGTTCGACTCAGCCTCGGGTAATATTTTTTATAATTATAACAGTAAATAAAGTTTCAATTTGTCTCCATAAATTAGAAATTATTGAACTTGCTAATAGTGTCTTTAATTCATATTTTAATTAGTTGTAACCGTAATTTCATAAATGTAAAAATGTTTATCATTTAATTGATAATATTTTTATATCATTAACTTTATTTAAAAGTTGTTATAAGTTTTGAAGCAATTTAAAAAAAAAGGAAGCTACATAAAGTAGCATCGAACCCGGATAGTCCACGTGGAGAGCGAGTTCCATACAGACTGTGGCGCCAGGGCGAAAAAACCAGTATACGAGCTGCGCGTAAAAACTTTGGAGCCATTTTTCTCTGAATCCTCTGGATAGTGCGCTTTACTACTTTACAGGGTGGACACCCTTAAGGTAGACTACTAACCTCCAAAGTCTCATTCCGAACTAAATTTCCGAGACAGTTAGGTCCCTTTTTTTTTTTTTTTTTTTTTTTGCTTGGGCTTTACGCCACGTCGACGGCGCGGTCATTAGAGGCGGGATGGGATAGGGGACAGGGAACGGGAAGGAATTTGGCCATGGCATTTTTGAAGGAAGCATCCCGGCATTCGCCTGGAGTCATTTTGGAAAACCATGGAAAACCCAAATCTGGATGCCCAGACGGGGATTCGAACCGCCGTCTTTCCGAATGTGCGGCCACGTAAGATCCCCTTGTTCGCACTGAGCGGGGACTGAAAGGTACCAGGTTCATCTGGAATTTTCAAAGGGCCTTAACTCGCATTTCCTCTCTGGCAAAGGTTGTGAAGCACGCCAAAGAGCTTCAGTAGTTCGGATTCAATGTTAAATTGCAGGTCCTGTCAGGCAGGATTACCGAGCGATTAGGGAGTGGAATAGAAAGGATTACCGCGTGAGTAAACACAAAATCGGACAGGAGTAGCTTCCGATAAAGCACTCCGGCCATCCTGATCTGGGTTTTCCATGGTTTCCCTAGATCGCTCCAGGCGAATGCTGGGAAGGTTCCTCACAATAGCCCATGGACGCCACCTGCCATATCCCGTATATCCCTTCCAAACCATTACGTTTCCTGATAGGTGCAATGCACCCTCCGCCAAACACTTTTAGTGAATCGCGGAGTAATAGTAATAGTAGTAATAGTAGGTGGCTACCACAGGTGGGCACAGTTAATCCAAACGTTAACTTCGTTAATCATTATTCCGCTACTTAAAAAGTTAACTTCGATAATCGTTAAAGCGTTAAATGTTTGTAAATTTAACGCAAGTTAAAGTTATCCGTTAAAAGTTAACTAGTCAAAAGTTGTACTGATGTATTAGTATTATAGTACGGTAGGTATAACTGCTCTCTATCTCAAGGTGTTATGTACCATGATGCAAGTGTGGATTTATTTACAAAAATTAACAAATTGTGGTTATGCTATCGCCACAACAACGAAGTGGTATTCCTGTCTGTTTTTATCTTTGTTGAGACTGTGATCAACATAACACTTGCAAATTGTCTTACGAGAGACAAGTAAGGTACTCGTGACTTTATATATATTTAAAAAAAAAAAAAAAAAAAAAAAAAAAAAAAAAAAAAAAAAAAAAAAAAAAAACATGAATGCAGAATGAAAAGCAACAATATTATAGAAAACAAGTTGGACTGGGACACCTGAATATGTGAAAAATGCGACCAGTGAAATTTGCGGCCAACCTAAAATCTACGACCAATGCCTGTTACGGTTACCTACCTGTGACCTAAAGGCCCCTTTAGACGACCCGGCCTGGTTTCACTAAATCATGGCCTGCATGTTTTTACGTGAACAAATAGAACGGAAGTTAGTCAGCGACATCCTTTTACATTACACGGCCGAAACTGCTAAACTAGCTTCTACATTAAAAAATAAAAAATAAATAAAAATAAAAAAAAGACAAATGTTTCGAATTAAAATTGCACATCACCTTTTTCGTAACTTATGTATTATTTCTTTGAATTTTTTCGCACTGTTTACTGAAAGTTGAGTTTTTTGCTGATCTGCAACACTAATGATGATATATTTACATTCTCTTGAGTGTTATGTACCTCATTTTAACTGTGACAATAATACGAATGAAAAACAACGTGGCCTGGTTCGGAACCCCTCCCCCTCCCACGTAGCCCAATATAGCTTTCCAACCAACCCCCCCCCCCCCCCACGACCAAGCTACGTGGATTATGGACGGTCCCTCTGAAGTATAGCAAAGGGTATAACTATTGCGTGTCATTGTCATTTTCTTAATATCCTTGTTATAAATCATGTAAAATCTTGTTCTGTTACGTTAACATATTTCCATGTTGTCATAGCACATTTTCTTTCATAACATAATGATAGGTTATGACGCTTTTTAGTTTATTTACGTTTGCAGAATTCACAATTTAAAATAGTCACGTCGCCGGCGTTACGCCGTAGCCGCGCCGGCTGAAAATGCTCGACGCGCCGCCGCCAAGATTTTAGTAGGCGGCGCTCACTACTACACCGAACACACGACTGAGTGGTGGCGTGGCGCACAGTTCAAACAAACGAAAAGACGGCAACAACCTATGTAACGGACTAAAGTTAACGGTAGTCCAATTTAACGGAAGTTAAGAAGACCGTTAATGATATTTTAGGTTAACTTAAAAGTTAAATTTTCGCAATTTTTTTAACTTCGTTAATTAACGATTAACGGATTAACTGTTTTGTGCCCAGCTGTGGTGGCTACGATAGAGGCGGACTGCGCAGCCAGTAAGAAACTCTGTTACCATGTCGTCAAAACCACACGAAGTCACCATTACTTACTTTCGCAATTTACAGCGAAGAAGCGTGAAATGGTTTCTGTCGGAGACATGGCAACACTGCATGAAATATCAAAGTTCCTTGTGTAGTTTAACATGTGAAGCGGTAGGAACACAGAAGGCTCACCAACAGTCGCTGTGTCCTTGTAGTCGCTGCACACACTACCAGATTACACTATTCAAAATGCCAACGGCGATTATTAGGATGTGTAACAATTATTCTCCAAATTCGTATATAAACGTCGTATTTTCTGTTAATGTACAGAAACTGGCATTTAAAGTGATTTGCACTTATGTAATGAGACCTTGGTGACCTAGTTAATTTTAGAATTAGTCTATGAAGAAAAATAAAAGCTGGCGAGAAGATATTTCAGTTAAGGCGGCTCGGGAATCAATTCTCAGGCAATTCCGGATAGGTTTTTGGACGTCAAAACAAAAGATGAAAGTAACGGTAAACTGGTTCGCGCCATCTTGACATGACACACTCAAAAACTTTTGTAATGTTATATTATTGCGTTTACAAGTAAAAAGAGAGTTTCGAATTGTATCTAACATTTGGGGAATACACTATTCGTTCACGTTTCTACAAGACGATATATGACAGTCACTTTACACATGTCCCAGTATGAAATACTGACTGCGGGATGATAATCGCGGCGCCACAATTCGATGATGGATTCTTATGTAACTCGACGAGACAAACCGAGAGGTTTCTTTGATATCTCGCTTAGTTCTCGAGATAGCGTATCTCAAAAGTGAGTCTGTTAGACTGAAATGTGTGGGATGAGGTAAGGAGTAAATCTGAAGCAAAATCATTACATAGCATATTTACACCTTACATACATTTTCCTCATAAGATACATATACCAGAAGATGCACTGTCGTTATACATATTGGTCAGGTAGTAGGAAACGGTTTCAATATTCTGCACTTGTTGGAGAGAGTGATGAGGGGATGTATGAGAGAAGTAAAGGAATTTGGTTACAAAACTTTGGTCAGACCATTGCTCGAATATGGTAGTGTAGTATGGGACCCGCATTTTGAATATCAAATACAGGAGTTGGAGAGGGTGCAAAAAAGAGCTGCTAGATTTGTTTCTGGAAATTACCGCAGAATGTAATCAGTAACAGATAATGATAAAAGAGCTGGAATGGGATTCATTGGAAGACGGGAGGAGGGTGAAGAGGGTCATGGGAGTCTACAAGGCATATACTGGTGATGAGGCATGGGAAGATATTGGTGTAAGAATTAAAAGTAATGCATGGAAGGGAAAAGATGACCATGACCACAAGCTGGCACTCGATTTCAGGCACAAGGGTGTAGGAAGATTCTCTTTTTTGGGTAAGGGTGTCAGGGATTGGAATAAGTTACCAAGAGAAATGACGATCACTTTAGCAAAAACCTTGAAAGAATTTAAAGCTAAAATTTGCAGAGGGCAGATGTAGGCGGGTGCAGGAAAGGGGGAAGATGGGTGTCTGGGGAAATTGCCACCGGAACGTGTGCTCCATTGCAATTTAATTAAATATTATTATTATTCATTATATCAACTATATTGATAGAAGGCATGTGCGAAAGTAGTTATTCTAGTTTCTCCCTGTGTTTAATCTCACCCCCTGTCGGGCATTTAAGATGTTTTGCGATCTTGCTGAGTATCTGAATATCTGAACACCTTTCTTCAAAAAGTGAGAACAATTCGTAATTCTTGTGAAATAATTTTCACTTCTAGTGCCGCAATTGTGTAATTTTACTGAATTATAATCTAATTGGTGATTGCAAAGAACGCTAATGTCTGTATATACGCTGCTCCACTAATGACAACTTCGGAAGGATGCTGGAAGAAAAAGAAAGTGTTAGAGCTGTTTGTGAGTGAACAGTCGTGTGTGTGACGTGTGCTTGGTGCAGACTCGGCATTGCGCAAGACAGCTGACTGCCGCCACGTGGCCACACTCCCAAACACATTGCGGATGTTTTTAAATACACAAGAAATAACAAGTGTTGTGCCCCAAGCGACGGTCCACGCCTTGAGGGGAAGGGAGAGGGTGCACAGTGTGGGGGATGATGCGACAAGGGGCGGGGGGCACGGTCATAAGCTTCATGACGTCACATCAATTGCAGAATTAAAAAATAAAAGGACGGTGGAGTAAACAAAATGTGTCTACACTTTTTTTGATGATGCGGTAAAGATTGTTGTATCTGGAAGATTTCATTCCTAAACATTTGTTTTGCTAGAGTCACTAAAGAAAAAGGGCATAAAGTGAGGGAAACCATTCAGGCACATCCTAGGGATGCCACTTTTTTTAGCATTAAGAGTACGTTTGTATTTTCTGATGGAAAAAAATAGAGTATGCTTTATAGAAAAAGAGTACGTTTATTGTTTATGTTTGAACACATCTTTTTCATTGCTTTTTGCTACATTAGACAAATAATTGTTCGTCCCAAACACTTCCACACCGTCATAACAGTCTATATTTAAATCCGAATATATGGTGAGCTGATATTTTATTAAGTTGAACTAAGATTTGTTTATTACATCTCTCTACTTTGCATACATGACAGAAGAAATTCTCTCATTAAATTCAGAAGTGGCATGTGCAGATAAAAGCGCATATATATATATATATATATATATATATATTTGAAAATTTTCACTTTTATTGAATGTACTGCCTTTTTGAGAAGTTGGCAAATTACGAGTTTTCGTTGCAACATCATTTCTTCTTCATGTGAACGGTGCATAGCAAGTCTCAGTTTATACAGACTTAAAGCTTCACTTGTTCTGTTATTTCATCAACTTTTTTTTCCAGTCGCCCTGTAGCCACTCAATGTATTTTCATATATCGTCAGTATTAATGAATCTTTCCGAATTTTTTTATGCGAACATTCAGTTGTAGGACGACATCACATGACACATACAACTCGACATTTAACCTGAACTCCCATGCCTTCTGCCGGAATCGAACCGGCGACCATCTAGCCCCTACGCTGCGGAGGTCGGCTCAACTATTTCGAGATAATTTTTTTTTTTTTTTTTTTATCCGTCTGTATTTAACACGATAACACTTTGAGTCGTGTGTACTAATTTTCACTCCGTATTCGTGAAACGCGGGTAAACATTTCCCAGCAGCCTGCTCCTACCGCTTGTGTTCGCGGGATACCTGTTCTGCGTCTTATCTCGCTGGCCGCGCTGACGATAGCGAAAGTAGTTCGTAACGCCGCCACGTGAGGCACTACTGGCTGAATAACCAGCCCGGCGACTATGGCTAAGTTACATTCCCAAATAACCTTTCGGGGGAAATTGGATTTACAATGCTAGTTTTATTTGTGTAATCAGTCTCTTGACTGGTTTGATGCAATCCTCCATCCCTTCCTATCTTGTGCTAATCTCTACATATCCTTTACAACCCACGTCCTCAATTATCTGCTTCATATATTCTAAACTCTGTCTTCCTCTAAAGTTCTTACCTTCGACTGTTCCCTCCACTAACAATTTAACCAATCCAGCATGTCACAAAATAATATGACCTACCAGCCTGTCTCTTCTTTCTGTAAGCTTCTTCCTCAATATTCTTTCGTCATCCATCATTTCCAGAACTCGTTCATTTCTTACTTTGTCTGTCCACTTAATTTTCAGCATTCTTCTGTAGCACCACATTTCAAATGCTAAAATTTCTTTCTTTCCGGTATTCCTAAAGTCCATGTATCGCTACCGTAAAGTGCTGTACTCCACACATAGACGTTTTAAAACTCTATGTGTGGAGTACAGCACTTTACGGTAGTTTACACAAACCGTTTTGCAGAGTACTTTTGAAGGAGAACCACGCGGATAAAACATTAATTCGTATTTTATCTATTTAAAAGAAATAGGAAGAAGAAGAAAAAACGGCAGGAAAATCCGTAACTGTTGTGTATTGTAATCATACTTTTAATGCTCTTGACCAGGGTGGCCAACCCCAATGATCCTGAGGGTCATTTTGGAAATGTACCATAACTCCGCGGGCCGCATATTAGATTTAGACCCACTGCAGACATTGATTTGGAGTGAAAAATTGAAACGTAATGAGTTATTACTATCGTGTTTTCTATTATTCTAAATGTAAAGATGATAGTAGAATAATAATAATGATGGTAACAATATCTGTCATATATTCGCAAGAGTAATATTTTGAAATCAAAGCTATTTTTTCTCATAATGTTGACAGTTAATTTTTTAATATATGGATGCACAAATAGTGTATTTTTTTATTACATTTGTTTTCACTACTTTGGCCATTATAACATAAATGTATTTTGTAAAAGCGTGATGAATCTCGCGGGCCGCAAAAATTTTCAAGGCGGGCCGCGGGTTGGACACCCCTGTCGTTGACCATACTGTCTTGGTCACTATACCTAACGTTACGCGTGTGTGCGTACTAACGTTTCCACAGTACTCATGTCGTATGGTGGTGTGCTATGGGAGTATCAAATACAGGGGTTGCGGAGAAGGGATGCTAGATTTGTCTCTGGACATTTCTGCAGAAAAAACAGTCACTAACCGGTACGATGAAGGAGGTAGATTGGGAGTTATTAGAATACAGGATGAGGGTGAAGAGTGCTGGGAATGATGAGGCGTGTAAAGATATTGGTGTAAAAATTAAGAGTGGTGCTGGATGGGTAATGGCAACCGTGACCACAAGCTGGCACTCTATTTCTCGCATAAGGAAGTGACAAAAGTTTCTTCTGTGGGTAAAAACTATCTAGAAGAAGAAAAAAAATACGAAGAAACTTGCTGAACAATTTGCGAAACACTGATTAAAATTTGTAAAGGGCAATAGTAGGTGGGTGGTAAAATTGCACTGTAATAACATAATATTAAAAAACCTCGCCGATATATCGACATGCATGTGTCGATATTTGTTCCGCTGCACTTTTCATTTGAATTTTCGAGTAGTTACAGTAGAACACAGGAAAGCGTTTCGTCAGCCAGCGACTATTACTACTCGTAACGTTGGCACGCCTGCGGGTATCTATGTGCCGTCCCGATATCATTTCAAGCTGGCAGCGGAAAATTACCGACTGAAAATGAAATGAATCAGCCGACAGCTGGAGGTCAAACAGCGGCGGCAGATACAGTGTGTTGCACCACGCAGATTACAACCTAAACAACGAGGAAGAACGGCGGACAGGAAACTAAAGGCGGGTTTAGCCGGCCTCGGTAGCGTAGCGAAGGCCGCCGGTTCGAATCCGGCCGCGGGCATGGATGTTTAAGTGTTGTGTGTCTGTGTGAATGTCCTGTCCGTCCTGTGGCGTCCATACATTGGAAAAAAATACACATTGAGCTGGCTGTATGGCCTCCGTTGCCGAATGCCATTACAAAAAAAAAAAAAAAAAAAAAAAAAAAAAAAAAAAAAAAAAAAAAAAAAAAGGCGGGTTTACAGGGATCACTATTCGTAATCAAACCGCATGAATCACTCGCAGTGAAAGGAAAGCGAACTGTGTAAACAGAGAACCATCCAAAGTGATCATCCAAGATGACGGATGAAACAAGTTGGCTCGGGTTTCAACTTTTCGTTCATTTCCGGTGTTTCTCTCGGATGAATCATCAAGAGTGACGCGAGTAAACAGTCAAAATATCGAAGTGAATCCCTGGGTAGGTCGCAATTGTTTGTTTGTGATTGTTGTCGTTTTATACACATAATGTCTTTTAAATGGGGAGAAGAAACATTTACTTATTTGAAAAATATTTCCATAACAACGAGTGTTTACAGAAAACAAAATTTCAAAGTTAATGAAAATAAAAACATAAAAGATAGTGCTACGGAGGACATGATTAACGAATTGAATCTCCCACTTTTGGCAACAGAAAACATCAATTAAAACTGTCCGAACCATGTGTTCTAGCGAATTAACTAAAGTTTTAAAATCAGGAAAAATGTGGTGTAAATTGTGCTTCCAGGTAAAGTGAATGTGTTTCAAAGCAGTTACCAGTTGGAAGAAACCTGAGTAGTTTCTAGCTTCGATTTAACTGGAAATTATTTTCTTATTACTGTCCTGTTTTGTAGCTAGTGGCGAACCTTTTGACAGCAAAACTTTCTGATTCATATGCTCGACGATTATTTTCATATGCCATTTTGTCCTGCAATATCCATCTTACAACGGCGCAAGATCCAATTCCTCGTCCACAAATTCCTCATTTTTCAATTAACTTTCTTCACGGTGTAACTTTTCTATTCCTTAGGCGAAGTTTCTGAAAATTAAATCATTTCCAACAAGAACAAGTTTGTTTGTTGCCATCTTGAAGTGGTTCATTTGTGATGATAAGTGTACACGAAAAGTGAATTCACTTTCACTGCGAGTGAATCACGCTTAGAAATTACGAAAAGTGAACCGTATAAACCAGCCTTAAACTATCTTTTTATTTAATTGTGGTGCAGCACAGAAGTCCTGGTGAGAATCTCAGACAACCCCACTTTCATATTCCACACTTTTTTACTTATTGATTTACGCCTCGTCGACGGCTAAGGTCATTAGAGAGGGATAAGGAACGGGAAGGAATTTGGCCATGACCTTCTTGAAGGGAGTATCCCGGCATTCGTCTGGAGTAATTTGGGGAAACCATTGAAAACCCAAATCTGGATGCCCGGACGGGGATTCGAACCGGCGTCCTCCCGAATGCGAGGCCAGAACGTTAACTGTTCACCCACCACGATCGGTACATTTTTACTTATGTTCCAAAATGTGGGTCCCATACTACACTGCCATATTCTAGCAAACCATAATATTTTTTTCTATGAATACGGCTTGTTGAGGCAGAGAGAAATTCTGTTCGATAGACGTCAGGGATCTAACTCGGTGCTAACTCTGTTTTGTGGAAGTAGTAAATTCCACTCACTTCGTGTCGTCTGCGATGAGTCAGGGGCGCTTCTAGAATAGTTGGGTTTATGTTGGCAGCGCTGACTGGGCGCTCCATTATTATTAGATCTCCCTCTCCCAACAAGTCCTGCGCAGTATTACCTCATTCACGTGTGACACCTCGGTATGTGGCGCTGACCACTCCCTGGAAGCACGAGCTAATTTTTAATTTACAACTGTTAAAACGCCCGTCAGTTTTATTGTGGAACGTATAATTTCACAAACGAGTAGCGATTAAATTATATTTATTTATTTTTGCAAGCTTCTTCGATCAAAATCCACAGTATTATCAAATACTTATCGATAATATTTAAACTTGCCTGTTTTTTAAAAAAAGTTATGTTTTTGTGATCTGGTTCTAGTAACTGCTAAGATCAGAGAAAAAAAAAAAAAAAAAAAAAGAGTTAATACCGTGTAAATTTAAACTAACTGCATGTAGTTAGCTGCAAAGATAAAATACACAGACGGAAAAAAAAATCCCAACACCAAGAAAAAATTATTGTAGAGTAATGAAATTTGGACAATGCATTTGTCAAGTTAACATGTTTAATTGATTAAATTTTCAAGATCACAGGTTAATTTAAGCTCAAGAAAATGCATTTCAAATGTGAAATACTGTTAAATTAATAGCCGGTGTAACCTCCAGAATTTTGAATGCAAGCCTGCAAACGTGAATGCATTGTGTCATACAGGTTTCGAATGTCACTTTGTGGTATGGAGTTCCATGCTTGTTGTACTTGTGCTGTCAATACTGGGACGGTCAGTGCTGGCTGTGGATGATGCTGGAGTTGTCGTCCAATGATATCCCATACGTGTTCAATTGGAGACAGATCTGGTGATCTCGCAGGCCAAGGTAACATGTCGACACTCTGTAGAGCACATTGCGAGACAACAGCGGTATGAGGGCGAGCGTTATCCTGTTGAAAAACTCCCCCTTGAATGCTGTTCATGAATGGCAGCACTACAGGTTGAATTACCAGACTGACGTACAAATTTGCAGTCAGTGTGTTTGGTATAACCACAAGAGTGCTCCTGCTGTCATAGGAAATTGCTCCCCAGACCATGACTCCAGGTGTAGGTCCAGTGTGTCTAGGCCGCAGACAGTTTGGTTGCAGGCGTTCCCCTGGCCTCCTTCTGACCAACACTCGGCCATCACTGGCACCAAGGCAGAACCTGCTTTCATCAGAAAACACAACAGATCTCCAGTGTTGGTCAGAAGGAGGCCAGGGGAACGCCTGCAACCAAACTGTCTGCGGCCTAGACACACTGGACCTACACCTGGAGTCATGGTCTGGGGAGCAATTTCCTATGACAGCAGGAGCACTCTTGTGGTTATACCAAACACACTGACTGCAAATTTGTACGTCAGTCTGGTAATTCAACCTGTAGTGCTGCCATTCATGAACAGCATTCAAGGGGGAGTTTTTCAACAGGATAACGCTCGCCCTCATACCGCTGTTGTCTCGCAACGTGCTCTACAGAGTGTCGACATGTTACCTTGGCCTGCGAGATCACCAGATCTGTCTCCAATTGAACACGTATGGGATATCATTGGACGACAACTCCAGCATCATCCACAGCCAGCACTGACCGTCCCAGTATTGACAGCACAAGTACAACAAGCATGGAACTCCATACCACAAAGTGACATTCGAAACCTGTATGACACAATGCATTCACGTTTGCAGGCTTGCATTCAAAATTCTGGAGGTTACACCGGCTATTAATTTAACAGTATTTCACATTTGAAATGCATTTTCTTGAGCTTAAATTAACCTGTGATCTTGAAAATTTAATCAATTAAACATGTTAACTTGACAAATGCATTGTCCAAATTTCATTACTCTACAATAATTTTTTCTTGGTGTTGGGATTTTTTTTTCCGTCTGTGTATATACCCAGTGTAATGTAATGCCCACAGATAAACAAATAACTTTAATTCTATACAAGCACTATCTGTGGACACAGACTACTGCGAAAACATCTTAATAATTAACATATAGATTTAAACGAAACATATAACTTTCTATAAATTCGGTTTGCAAATTTAATTTGAAGGTAAAAACACTAAAACGGAACACAAAACACATAGATAGTCTTCCTTCTTAACTCGCTGCGACAGTGACATCTTTGGGCGGAGATAGAAAACATCTGCGTCACCATGGAGGAAAGAAATATATGGAGACGACGCAAGAGACCTTCACCACGTATTGAAGTGACGCCGGGCGGAGGAGGAGTGGGGGGCTAAGCCGTACCCATACAGACACGGGGTATATGTACAAAAACCTCAAGAGGACTCTAGGATAAACGTAACGCCGCAATCTGCTGATGGATTATTATGTAACTCGATGAGACAAATAAAAAAGGAAGAATAACATTTTTTGATATCCTGCTTAGTTTTCGAGATATTCCGTCTCAAATGAAATGTTTTTGGTTGAAATTCAGAACAAAAAATTGGTCAAAGTCCAATTTGATTATGGACTTTTATTTAAAAAGACGAGACAAATAAAAATAAAGAATAAAAAGTTTCGATATCTCGCCTAGTTCTCGAGATATACTATCTCCAAAGTGAGGTGTCTTGAGTTGAAATGCAGAAGAAAAATTTCGGAAAAGTCAAATTTGATGATGGATTCTTATATAACACGACGAAAAAAATCGAAAATAAAGCATAATTTTTTTCGATATCTTGCTTAGTTTGCGGAATATACTGTCTCCAAATTGATGTGATCGCGTTGGGACGCGGACTGGACCAAAAATTAATTCTGCCAAAGCCACAATGAATTACAATGGAGGACATGCAGAATGGATATTTCAGTTTTATTACTACCGCTTGTGATTTGGTTGAAATGCGGCCTAGACCAGAATAAAAATAGTTATCTTGTTACCATACATCGTAAGCTTAATTGGGAATAGATGTAAGTAGTTTCCATCGCGATACACGTTTTGTCACTAACATGGTTCTCATAAAATAACTAACAATAATAGATAAATTCTTTGTCCCTTATGCAACACAAGATGACATTATAAAACACTTATACACATTAGAAAATGAAATAATCACAGCATCAAACACAATGTGAACTTTGCATTTGTATGGATTCGCAATATGGCCGCTGCCGCCACCGCGCATGCGCAGTATCAGCCGAGAGTTGAGAGGCGGCGTCACAGATTTAACGTCATTTCTCCTCCATATATTTCCTTCCTCCATGTGCGGCACTTTATCACTAAATCGACCTTCATAGCCACACATCATGCAGAGACCTCCAAGGCAAATTTTACAGCACATTTTACTTAATATTGTTTCCCCGAATTACTAAGAGAAGTCGTAGAAACATATTGACTTTTAGGCATTTTTTTCCTTACCTTTTTCCATAAGGTTTTATCTGTAATGCGAATTTAAAATAAACTTTGCTTAGAATACTCATTCCGATTTAGCTAATGATCTTCGGTGCCCCAAAAGAGGTTAAGTACATAATTTTTATTTTTTTACATCAAAATAACATGCTAATTCACAAGTAAACAACTGGTTTCAGGACACCGAAGATGATTGGCTAAATCAGAAGGCGTATGCCAAAACAAAGTTTATTTTAGATCCACTAGACGGAAAAACCCCCAAGAAAATCTATTATTAGCACACATATAACTTATTTACTGTCGAGTATAGGATGGCATCGTTCCGCTGTGACGACATGTGTGTTGCCCTCACCAGACCGCTGACACAGCTGATAAAAGGCTTTCAGCAACACTTAGTGATTTTCGACATGTGTGACGGTGTCTGGAGGTTCTGCTCCGAGAGTTTCTTGTAAACATGCCACGCTCTAGCCCCCCCCCCCCCCCTCTTGTTATCTCGACTGTTTTGATGCAATCCTCCATCTATTCATAATTTGAACTGACCTCTTCATCACAAAATAACACTTAAAACCTATACCCTCAATTATCTGCTCCATTAAATCTAATCTTTGGCTACCTCTACAGTTCTTTCCTTCAACTGTTCCGTCGAATAATAAATTAGCGACTACTGGATGTCTTAAAATGTGAACGACCATCCTGCCTCTTCATTATGTTAAACTCTTCCACAAAATTCTTTCCTCGCCGATCGTTTCCAAATTCCGTTCTACTTTCTCTCCATTTAATTTTCAGCATCCTTGTACAGCATCACATTCCAATGTTTCAATTTTCTTTTCTTGCTGGTATTCCTAATGTCCAATCTTTGCTACCATACACTACTGAGCTCCACACATACTGTTTAAAAACAGTAATTTGTGACTGCTGTCGTTCAGTCTCCAAAACTAAACTTTCTATATTAAAAGACTGCTGTGTTGTTAGTAGTGATGCAACGGAAGTGTCATTACGGAAACAGAAACTTTTGTTTTTTTTTTACTTGTGGTTTTGCGCTTCGCTGACGGCTAAGGTCATTAGAGGTGGGATGGGACTGGGGACAAGGAACGGGAAGGAATTTGGCCATGGCATTTTTGAAGGAAGCATCCCGGCATTCGCCTGGAGTGATTTGGGGAAACCATGGAAAACTGAAATCTGGATGCCCGGACGGGAATTCGAACCCGTGTCCTTCCGAATGCGAAGCCAGAACGTTAACCGTTCACCCACCACGCTCGGTGAAACGCAAACAGATGCTAAAGGTAAATCTCAGCGGATACGAAAACGGAAGCGGATACGGAAACAGAAGTGTAAATACTACGAAGAGAAAGTAAATTTTTTAACAAGTATTATTTTTTTATTAAATTAATAATCAAAATTAAGTAGCTGTAATTTATATTGTATTGCCAGAAGATGATGGTGTTTGTGTGCATTTGATTTACACCACACAAGGGGATCGTCATGTAGAGGATGTAAACCTTATTTTTGTTTTTGTACACCCGAATAGGTGACTGTAACTCCAAAAGTAGATTCTAACTACCAGTTGAGACTGGCTGGTCTTCATTGTCATTCAGCTTCGATTTCTATATTTGTGATGATGATGACGTAGGCTTGGCTTCATTCTCAATTTGATTTCGGCACCTTTTCGGGGAAGGTATGCCACCATGATCTTGAGTGGAGTTTGTTGTGTCTGTGGATTCTCTGGTTCTGCTGACAGTCAAATTTAGCAATTCAGACTCAACTTGCTCCGTGAATAAATGAGACTTATATCGCGGACGTAAATACGTCGCAACTGTGTACTGCCGTAGTTGGTGAATTCCCCATAACTTGCAGGCGCGTTCAATTCAACGCGTAAACTTTTTGTCAAATTTTTGAATTGTTCTGTAGACGGCCGCGTCATCAAGTTGTAAACTTCCGTTTACATTTCCGTCATAAAAGTTGCGGAAGCAGAAGCGAATGTAAAAAAAACCGTACGGAACTTCTCCAGTTGCGGAAGCAGAGGCAGAGCACTAGTTGCTGGTAGTAGTATATCGGCGCTTGTTGAGTCGCAGTTTTAGTTCCTAATTATCGTATTGCGGCTGATCGTGTCTTCACATTTGACCTACTATTATCCGTATCATTTGTAGCACTTTTATGTTGCTTGGGATTACATCCGACATGGCGACTGATTGTGTATGTGGTAACATCTCGAGGCTCGCCATAGACTTGTCGAGCGGAACTGGAGCGCCTCTATTTCTGCTGCGGTGGACAGTTTTAGCTCTCTGACGAGGTCGCTCGCAGCCACACCGAAACTATTCCCCTAGTCGATACCAGCAGTCGACGTTACATAATAAGCCTCACCGACACAAAAATACAGGAAGTGGCGGCGACATGGAGGGGGGACTGGACATTGTTGCCAAAAATCAATTTTATTCCGTAGTGTTTTACACATCTCTGACGTCGAGATCATAGCACGGAGTTCTGGCCTCGCATTCGGGAGGACGGCGGTTCGAATCCCCGTCCGGGCATCCAGATTTGGGTTTTCCATGGTTTCCCAAATCACTCCAGGCAAATGCCGGGATGCTTCCTTCAAAAGGCCATGGCCGAATTCCTTACCATTCCTTGCCCCCAATCCTTTCCCGTCACTAAAGACCTCGCTGTTAGAGAGACGTTAAGCGGATAAAAAAACATAGCACGGAGGGCAGGGAACGGGAAGGAATTTGGCCATGCCATTCATCTAGAGTTTTTTCGGAAAACTAACTCTGCAAGGTCGGACGGATTTGAACCCACGACCATCCGAAAGCGCGGTTACGGATGCAGCGATAGGCGATGACCAGCCTAACCGCGCACCGTCGGGGTGATGTCTTTAGACAAGGATATTCATTCGAATCTCTTTTGGTGGCAGTATATGCAAGATATTTAGTATGAAATGGACAAGGGAGGCCAAATTGATAATGTAGCACTAGATCTTTCGAAGGCGTTTGACAGAGTGAGCCATAAAAAGGTGCTAATTGAGGTAAAAACTATTGCAGTGGACGAGTGATTTGCTGGATAGAAAACAGAAAGTTAGGGTAGGAAATGCAGTATCAAAAGAAGTAAAAATGGGTGTGCCACAGGGTAGCGTATTGGGACCATTTCTATTTATTATTCTAATGAATAAGTATGTTAATTGTTTACTATCAGAAATTAGATTGTTTGCAGATAAAATAATGTTATATACAACAATTAACACTATAAAGGACTATTGGGTGATCTGGACAGGATATATATTGGGTTGGTAAACATGGGATGAAGATAAATGCAAAGAAGAGTCAGCTTATTAGATACACAAATAGAAAACTGAAGGTTGATTATGAATATAAGGTGGGGAAAGAATTGCTTATTGAAGACTTGAAATGTAAATATCTTGGCATTACATTTGATAACAAGCTCAACTGGGCAGGACACATTGAAGAGGTAGTAGGAAAAGGTTTCAAAATCCTACACTTGTTGGAGAGAGTGATGAGGGGATGTACGGGAGAAGTAAAGGAATTGGGTTACAAAACTTTGGTGAGACCATTGCTCGAATATGGTAGTGTAGTATAGGACCCACATTTTACGTATCAAATACAGGAGTTGGAGAGGGTGCAAAAAAAGGGCTGCTAAATTTGGTTCTGGAAATTACCGCAGAACGCAATCAATAACAGATATGATAAAAGAGCTGGAATGGGATTCATTGGAAGACAGGAGGAGGGTGAAGAGGGTAATGGGAGTGTACAGGGCATATATTGGTGTTAAGGCGTTGAACGATATTGGTGTAAAAGTTAAAAGTAATGCATGGAAGAGAAAAGATGACGGTGACTACAAGCAGTCACTCGGTTTCAGGCACAAGGGTGTGGGAAGATTCTCTTTTTTAGGTAAGGGTGTTAGGGATTGGAATAAGTTACCAAGAGAAATGATGAATAATTTACCGAAAACTTTGAAAAAATTTAAAGATAAAATTTGTAGAGTGCAAATGTAGGTGGGTGCAGGATAGGGGGAAAATGGGTGTGTAGGGAAATTGCCACCAGAGCGTGCACTGCATCGCAATTAAGTTAAGTGAAATTAGACGTGTTGTGTTTATTCGCGTGCAGGGCCGCAGGATGAAGTCCTGCCTAGGGCGGGTGGGGGGGGGGGGGTTGTCTTGTAACCTAGTGCGAACATTTGAAGAAACACACTGTAGTGTATGTATGACTAACAAGGCCAAATGCGATCATTTTTTGTTTTGTTCTAAGGATATCGGAAATCCAGCCAGCGTGAGTACGGAAGAGATTTGAGCCACGTATGTAAGGGGTGTCCCTTAATGATGCGAGGTGTTTTTCCGTAATTCCGGACCTCCCCCCCCCCCCCCCCCCCCGCTCTCTGGTGAGAGTTCGTTAAATCTCGCTCTAAAGCGACGTGAGATTTTGACGGAGACACCCCCCCCCCTTTTACTAACTTTTTGAGTGCTTTTTTTTTAAGGTCTCACGCTTCCAATGGTGGCTGTACCCCCACTTTTCAACGAAATACCCCCTGTAAAGTCAAAATTCGCGTTGTATGTAGACCTTTTTTTTAGTTCTACAGTCCTACAAGAAATTCAAAACGTCTCGTGAGATTTCCGTTGACCCCCGCCCCCTTTGTGAGGTTTAGTGAGATTTCGCCCCGCCCCCCATTTCACCTCTTACCGGATGCTTACCGCATGTGGCGCGAGACTCGTGTTGAGGCTGTGCAGGGGACGCCCCTTAGCGGATGCTTACCGCATGTGGCGCGAGACTCGTGTGAGGCTGTGCAGGGGACGCCCCTGAGCGGATGCTTACCGCATGTGGCGCGAGACTCGTGTTGAGGCTGTGCAGGGGACGCCCCTGAGCGGATGCTTACCGCATGTGGCGCGAGACTCGTGTTGAGGCTGTGCAGGGGACGCCCCTGAGCGGATGCTTACCGCATGTGGCGCGAGACTCGTGTTGAGGCTGTGCAGGGGACTTGGCTGCACCGCTGCAGCAGTCGTTCCGTTCGAAAATTCAGAGGCGTACCTTTCATCTCCTACCGACTGGCGGTGGGTCGAGGTGGGACGTCCATGCTAGCTTATGGACGCGCCGTGGGAATCTTCCCTCTCCCCTTGCTGATCGACCTCGTAGTTTATAAAAATAAGGAAGGAGAGTGGAATATGACCCAACACCTACCACAGATGAATTGCCTTATTCAATTTAAAAACTACACTTAGGATTTGCTCCTTTGTAGATTTCAAAAAGGCATATGATTCAATCGACCGGCAATCTCTCTTCAACATCCTCGAAGAGCAAGGGCTCGATCCAAAAACCCGAAACCTCACTAAACAAACACTCACCGGCACAACCTCCAAAGTGAAATTCATCGGAGAGATATCTGAACCGTTTCAGATCAATACCGGTGTTCGGCAAGGTGATGGTCTGTCCCCGATACCTTTCAACCTTCTTCTGGATAAAGTCGTCCGAGAATGGGAGAAAGAACTTACACAGCAGGACTATTGGAAACCAATACAACTCGGACGACGTAAGAATGTTATTAAAATTTGCTGCCTAGCCTTCGCAGATGATTTAGCCATACTAGCAGATGATGAAACCACAGCAATCAAACAGATAGAAACTCTCAAAGAATGCGCTGAAAGAGTAGGCTTACAAATATCGTTCCAAAAAACCAAATACATCTGTTCGAAACTCCACACTCAAAATCTGGTCACAAAATATGGACAAATTGAGAGAGTCGTATATTTCAAGTATCTGGGAGAAATCATCGAACCCACAGGAGGAGAGAAAATAGCACAGAAAGTTCGCATGCAAAAACTTAGAAGAGCCTACGGAAGAACCTACAACATATATAATAAAAAATGTTTGTCCGTATACACAAAAGTCAGACATTACAACACAGTTATCAAACCTGAAGCCCTGTACGCCAGAGAAACTTCAACACTACACAGGAAAGGTGACCTAGAAAGCATTTTGAAACAACAACGCAAAATTATAAGAAAGATTCTTGGCCCCGAAAAAACAGATGACGGATATAGACTTAAATCTCAAAAGACAACACAAACACTGTCAAACCTCGCTGCAGACATCAGGAAACGAAGATTATGATTTTATGGACATATCCATCGATTTCCAGCAACAAAACTGACTCATAAAATTTTGACGTACATAGAACATCTAAAAACTATGCCCTGGGTCCAGGAGATCAAAAACGACATGGAAAAAGCCCACATAAACTCATCAGAAATCGCAGATAGACAAACATACAGAGAAAATAATTAACAAGTGGGAAGTACCGCCAGAGAATGAAGTCATTAAGAGACCGGGGACGAAGTGGACTGAAGAAAGGAAGAAAATCCACGGAGAAAAAATGAGAGCTGTATGGAAACTCAGAAAACTAAATCGTTAAGGCTTTTCGTGATCCTACAGTGTCCAATTGCAGATAATATATATATGTTTTTTCAGTTCTCCTAAAGTCGGTGTCCCCATCGTTTCTAGACCTAATAACCCCCCCCCCTTCCCTCCCTCTCTTTAAAGACTACAGCCACGTCGTTTGTGGATCTTGTTTTAAGCTCTACCGTCCTTGAAGAATTTCAATAGCTCACGTGACATTTCCGTCGAAACCCCCTCCCCCTAGGTAAGACTTCGCTGAACCGCCCTCCCCCCCCCCCCCATTTCACCCCACGTGATTAATGGATGCCCCTTGGCAGTTTCCCGCAGCCGTCATGCCGACCGTCCGCCATTTCCTCCTTACAAAGCGCACACTTCTCGAACAAACAAAGTACACTTGTCTTACTCGGATAGCCTTGACAACGTTTCAGATGTCCACGAGCGGACGAATGTCGAATTTTCAGATACCCACGACGGGGTAACCGGACACTTGGATGGTGTATGTTACAAAAGGTAATATGGCAATTCTTTTTTTTTTATTTTTTGCAGATAATTGTTATGACAACAAGAATTACTTCTGCGGAAGAAACCGTATTTCACTGCCTTCATGCGATCAAATTTCACAGTGTACGTAAATTAAAACTTTTTCCAATATGCGGTGCAATCGTTTTCCTTCTGCAGCCAAGTTTTAAACCCTTCCGTCTCTGGAGTGAGAATAACGTTTCTGTATTTTCTTTGGTAATTCACTCATTATTTATTTGTAAGGCACAGATAAATAACACTACTCCTTCTTTATTTCTCCTCGAACTAAGCGAGCACCACGCTTTGACATAGTGTCGGTACCTGAAACAATAATCCAATTGCTTCAGGATAATAGCATTTGCGACTACCTGTCGTAAACGTTTGAACACGGAGCGAAAAAGTTACGTTCAGCGGATACGGAGACAGACGCGGCGACCTTGTTTACTTCCCACCCTGAGAAACCATCAACCCGTAATTTATTTAAATTTCTTAATAGCCGGACGTTTTGTGCCCGGTCGCATGTAGTGAACCGGACAGGGACAAATCGCGTTAGGACCAGATAGTTGGCAACCTTACACACAACACATAACCTTTGTCAGACAGATAGCAACGCAAAACTTTCCTCCAATAGATCAGGTACGCCTGGTATAACAGCGACGGTTTCACTTCAGGGCAGGAATTCACTTCCACCTCCCCCCTTCCCCCCCCCCCCCATCTGCCTCAAACGATGCACACTGGCTACTGTGGCCGAAGTGGAAGGGGGAAAACATGAATCGAATTGTAATCGTAGGCTTCCGCGGTCAGAGTGAGTTGATTCTTGGCTGTCCGGGTGGCGCCGCGTAATATTTCTTGTAGCCGACGTTTCGACCATCATTCTGTGGTCTTCTTCAGTTACTTTTTTTAACTGCTTAATGTCTCTTAACAGCGAGGTCTTTAGAGACAGTAAAGGATGGGGGGCAAGGAATGGGTAGGAATTCGGCCATGGCCTTATGAAGGAAGCATACCGGCATTTGCCTGGAGTGATTTGGGAAACCATGGAAAACCCAAATCTAGATGCCCGGACGGGGATTTGAACCACCGTCCTCCCGAATGCGAGGCCAGAACGATCCGTTCCTGGAATGAGGGCCGAAACGTTGCCTACAAGAAATATGACGCGGCGCCACCCGGGCAGCCAAGAATCAAATGAATCGAATTCTCAGATAACCGTATACTCCTTTAGCTTAAAACATGCAAACTGTATTAGATGTAACTTTTTAGTGTTTGTCGTTTAAATACACAATTTGATCGATATTGGGGACGTATTTGTGTTCCTGAACAACATCCTTCCCGAGATATACCCGGTGACAAAAATTGACCAAAGTCGACGATTTTGAAGGTCGCTAACGTCTTTGGTGGAAAAAAATTTGCAATACAATACAACACATTCATTTTCAATTGATCACAATACAAGAGACTGGCTCGGTGGAATGTGAAAAGTTGTCAATTTACAGGTAAACAATTTCATAACAAAACAATACACACACCAGTCATAGCATACGTGGTACATCAATTATGTCAACTACATTTACACACATTACTGACAGTTATTTTGTAGATACCTTCGAAATAAGTTCTTCGACAGAGTAGAAAAAGTTGTCAATTAAAAATCCTTTCAATTTTTTCCTCAATTTAAAGTTATCACCTGCTAGATATGTAATACGTGTTGAGAGCTTATTGAAGATTTGTATCCCTGAATATAGGACCGCTTTATTGAACAAATGACAATGACTTGAAAATCCTTGAGAAGATCATTTTTAGTTCTCAAGTCATAATTGTGTATTTTACTATTTGTTTCAAACAAAGTATAATTTATGACTACAAAGGACATTAATGTGTATATACACTCAGCCACCAATGTTAAAATCCCTAACTTCTTGAACAGCTCTCTACATGAAGTTCTAGTGCTAACCCCACACTTAATTCTTATTACTCGCTTTTGGGCTCTGAACACTTTGTCTCTGTGAGTAGATTTGCCCCAGAATATTATTCCACATGACATTAAGGAGAGAACATCTTAGTTCTCTACTTAACTCCTGCGACACACATCCAGCTACCCATAAAGCCCTAAAGCATCAGGGCCCTGCAGCCCACTAACTTTCGTCTCACTAGGGGTTGAGAGCTGGCTTTTTATGGAAAGTCATAGTGTTAATTTTTTAAGTTACTTTTGTTGTCAGACGCCATAATTTCTGGTTAGAGTTGAGATGGGGCAATTGTAACAAGCAGCGTCATGTTGTTGTCCTATGTTTTGAATTAGGTGACGGGGCTAGAGCTGTGATCGTTGGTAGAAAGTAGTCGATTTGTCTTGAATGTATTCAGTGATCTTTGGGATGCTTGCGTCTTGGTGCGTGCGTAGATTTAACACGTAGCGGGGAGCGTCTACCATCGTTGTTAAGAATTTGTTTTGAGTGACTTGCAGCGTCTTTTCATTGGCATTTGCTACGGTACTGAATGGTTCTGACCAGTTCTAGAAATTCATTTATAAATGCAGTAGTATTTGTAACTCCTAACTTTCAGACTTAGGCGTAAAATGAACATTTTCAGGCGTGATTACATTAAATTATGAAAATACATATTTTATAGCTCACAACCTACTCCATAACAATTAAAAACTGTTAATTGGTCTGAATGTGCCAATATATTATACACCAAACTTGTGAAATAGATTAATATAATTCTTGATTTCTTTGTATTTATAACAATAACTTTTGAATTTTTACACAGTGATCTTCATTTGGTACAGAAGTTGATAAGTTCCTAAGTGTTTTTGATTGTTTACTGGCTTGTTGACCCCCTGGATTGCGTGAAGTCAGAGCAGACCTATTTATTGGTAATAGCTGAAGAGGCTGATGTTTCTTCATTTCCTGGCATTCCTAGTTTACCGGTGCTTGTAATACCTTTATCACCACTACTTGTCTTTACGACTGGTATAAAGTAAGTAATTTTACGAGACGTCTTCACTTCCTTTACTAAAAGAAAAACTCACGAACTAGAATTGTCTTTTACTTCGCGGTACTTCACCTACACTGTTGCCACATCTTCTGAACGTCAGAAACGTATTATTTGAAACTTTCAAACAGATCAACAATGTGACAGGAATTATAACTGAAATTAGTAATTAGAATTAAACCTTGAGCCTGCAAAACTGAAAAAGAAGTACAGAAGTATACAGGCCCGCCGCTAGCTGTTAGAGCGCCCGCGTGCAATACCGATTATGCCGCCCCCTATCTAACTACAGCCAGTGGTGGATCTAGGAATTTTTCGAACCGGGTCAAAAGAATGAGAGATTGCCGCCCCCATTGTTGCCACACCGAGTGTTGCCGGCCGCCTGAAGCAGCTGTTGAGCTAAAAAAAAAAAAAAATGCCGCCCTCTCCATAATAGGCAGCGACAATGGAACGACAACTATCGCGGGGCGGCGACTGTCGATCACTCGATTTGCCGCCCCCCTCGACCTGCCGCCCGCGTGCGGTGCACGCCTTGCACGCCCGCTTACGGCGGCCCTGGAAGTATATATACATTATTATTATTATTATATTTAATTTCGATGATTAGGCGTATTTACTACGCCTTTGACGGAGATTACCGGCCTAACGCCCGATCAATTTCGAGCACTGGTCCTGACCAATACAGTAGGGCGCGTCTTATAACTACGGTGTGTGTCCTAAGTTTAGTGTCGATGCTAAGGTTTTTCTCCTTGGGGAGGGGATACAATTTGTAGAGTCGGGCTCGGGCTGAACCCATCACTCACTACGGGAGAAGAAATGATGTTTTCCACGCGCTTTATTTGTATTCGGTGAGTGTAACACACAGTACAGTTGAGATGGCGGGCGGACAGGCTACTGACACCATTCCGAGCGCTGCATCGATTGGCCCGTGGCTAGCTAGCCATCACGTGGCGCCACAACACGTGACGCACCACCACCGTCCGCACCGCCCACGCAAGTGGAGAAAACTCGGGCTCGCATTCGGGAGGACGCGGGCTCGAATCCCCGTCCCGACATCCAGATTTGGGTTTTCCATGGTTTCCCCAAATCACTACAGACGAATGACGGGACGCTTCCTTCAAAAAGATCATGGCCGAATTCCTTCCCGCTCCTTGTCACCAGTCCCATCCCGCCTCTAATGACCTCGATGTCGACGAGGCATAAAGTTAAAAGTAAAAAAGAAAGAAAAAACGCTAGAAATGGAAATGCCAAACTGAAGCAGGAAGGCTCTTCATGTGTGGTTCAATTTTTCAGTTTTACCAACTACCCGTAAATGAATAGGGCCTACCTTCACATTTAGCTTTCTTAATTTAATAGCCATGGACTATAACCTCCACTGCCATTTACACCTCAATCCCTACTTTCGTGTTTCATGTTACTGTTCCTTTTTTTTTTTTTTTTTTGTCATACATTCTTTGAACACAATTTGGTCATCAACCTAACTTTTACCATATGAATTTTAACTTTAAATTGATCCACTGTATTACTAGAATTGTTCATCACCGACCTTTATTGTGTCTCCCTTGTCTACACAATAAAATTTGCCGACACCCTTGTACCAGAAATAGACTCCCAACTTGTGGTCATGGTCATCTTTTCCCTTCCATGCTTCGCTCTCAACTGTTCCACCAATATCTTTGCATGCCTCATCACCAATATACACCTTGCACACTCCCATGATCCTCTTCGCCCTCCTTCTGTCTTCGAATGATTCCCATTGCAGTTCCTTTATCATATTAGTTACTGTTGTGTTCTTAGGTAATTTCCAGAGGCAAACGTAGCAGCCCTCCAACTAATGTATCTGATACCCAAAATGTGGGCCACACAACTAACTCAACACTGATTATCTGTGACCCAGTGCTTTCAGTTTCTTCCAGTATACATGTTTCCAACCATTTGTACACACCACAGGACGGACATGACTTTCACAGACACAACACCCATGCCGGTGGCCGGACTCGAACCGGCGACCTTCGGCACGCGGAGCTAGTACTGTAGACCTTAATCTACCTAGCCTGGCTCGAGTCCCATACTACACCACCACATTCAAGCAAAGTTTTGTAACTCAATTTCCTCATTTCCCTGGTACATCCACTATTCACCCTCCAAAAGAATTCAAAATTTGTAACTTTTTCCTGCCACCGACCAGTGTGTCTTCACCAGCTAATTATCAAACGCCACGCCAAGATATTTACTTCGTAATTCGTCCTCCAACCTTTAATCGTAAAAACTTTTTCCCACTACTTTCCATTTATCCACTCATGTCAAGTGTTTAAAGTGAAGCTTGCGTCAACCGTTTTCCCATAAACAGTCCGATTCGTTGAAACTGGTGAAGGTTTAACAGGCGAAACACAAATTAGGTGCCATCAACAGATACAGCCAGCCAGAATACACGACCTCCTGCTATGCCACATTTAACATTTTTGTCTCTGCCTTTATTCCTCATCGACGTGCTTGTCATTAGGGGCGTTGAAGGACTGCCGGCGGGGAATCGTAAGGAATTCGGCCATGGCGTTTAGCAGGAACCATCACGGTAAAACAGTGGAAAATCAAAATCTACATCTACATCCATACTCTGCAATTCACAAACATTGTGGGTGGCAGAGCGTGCTAAGCACCAAATTTAATTCTGCCCATTCCATTCCCGAATAGCACGAGAAAAGAAAGAATACATGAAAGCATCAGTACGACATCTTATTTCTCGAATCTTATCCCTCCGGCATTTGCGACCCAAATAGGTTGGCGGAAGGAGTATCTCACTGCACTCGTAGGTCATAGAATTTCGCATATTCTGCAATAAATTCAAAAGCAAATGACGTCATTTGTCTTCCAAACGATTCCATCCCAATCTATGTTTCAATTTTGTGACGCTTTCATAAGGGCTGTAGCAACCAGTCACGAATCGAGCGGCTCTCCTCTGCACCCTCTCCACTGAATAAATCAGGCCCTTACGGTACTGATCCCAAAACTCCACAACAGTAATCCAGATGCGGACGCACTAGTGTTTTATACGGTATTTCCTTTGTATGAGCATTACAATTCCTCAGAATACGACCTATGAATCGTAATTTAGAATTAGGTTTGCCTAAGACGGAAGTAACGTGCAAGTCCCATTTCATGTTGCTTTGTTCTATTACCCTAGATACCTCAGGGAATCAACCGTGTCAACAACTGAATTGTTTACTTTCTACTCGTGAGCAAACTGATTCTTTTTGTTACTTATTCGCACTGTCTTGCACTTTTTGCAATTAAGTATAAGCTGCCATTTATAGCACCTTTCGGAAATAGCATTAAAATCACGCTGAATTTCTAAGCAACCGTGAGGGCACCCTATTTCCCTATAGATAACTGCATCGTCGGCAAACAATAGCAACCAGCATTTGACATTGTCAGTTAGATCGTTTCTAGAAATTAAGAAAAGAAGTGGTCCTATTACACTTCCTTTAGGAACGCCCGAAGTAACATTTATCTTAGAAGAGGCTTCCCCGTCAACAACGACATACTGTGATCGACCAGTTACACGTATTCATTCGGAAATCTGATCCGATATACTGTATGCTCGAATATTCGCTAAAAGTCGGTTGTGTGGTACAGAATCAAAAGCTTTCTGAATATCCAAGAATATTGCATCAGCTTGTGAACCTGCATCGATAACTTTCATTACGTCAAGGGAAAATCTGGGAGACGGGACGGGGATTCGAACCCGCGTCCTCGGAATGCGAGGCCAGAGCGCTGCCCCTGAGCCAGCAGAGCTGATTTGGTTTTCCTGACACGTCCAATCAGCTTACACAACACCTCAGTCGGTGTCACGGCCTCCGCGAGGCCCCAGTGACAATGTCACACACCTTGCAATAACAGAATATGCACACTTTGCTGTGTCCTCGTGTGACAGTGTAAACAACACCCCCTCCCCCCCCCTGACACGTGGAGTGCGTTGCCTTCCGCAAGTGTTTCTGCCGAGTCAGTTTAGCCGACCTGGTGTATGTGTTGACTGTAGTGTGTTGGGCCTACGCTCAAACAGTACTGTATTTTATTTCAGGCAGCCGTACTTTATATTCTACAAAACTAATAAAGTACTTAGAAATGCTTTATTTCCAACTCACTTTGCCACCTCACTATTTTGTTTTTTTACACGCAAGAACAGTATCCGACCGCAGCATCAAGAAACTGTCACTAAGAGTGTTCCTAAACGCAGTCACAACAACAGACTTGTTTGTTTTGTTTGAATACTGACGTTACTTCCGGATCTTTATAAAAACAAAAACAGAAATATGCAGCCAAATATGACCTTAAAAACGGATAAAAATGGCAAAATATGACCAAACATTTAAATTTACCATACATCAAAACATGCTCAATTATACATCATTTATTTCACCTAGTAGTGTCGCTTTCATGTAGACACCATAATTTGCTTCCGTGCACTCGCTGCGCCATTGAGAAATTAAATTTTAAATCGTTTTGTTGAAGTCACTTTAATTTCAAATAATTTACAGAATAGAACTCTTTCATCTGTAGTAAAATACTCCTTACATAACAGAAGTACAGTTCTGTGAATAAATATCTTAATTTCTTCTGGTCTACATCTTGTGAACTCCCGGTACTATTTAAAAAAAAAAAAATACAGATTTTTCCTCAAAATATGACCATATGACCATAAATATTATCGAAATATGACCAAAACTAGGAAAATGGTCTGAATATGCATTTATATGCTATAAAAAATATAATCAGAAACGTTTAATCGGTGTTTAATTCAGCATTTCAGCTCAAAAACAAGGCAGGAAAAAATATGACTTGTCCTAAAGATCCGAACCTTATTCATCACCATCTTTTCCCAAGAGTTTGTTATCGGCTGCCTCATCGTTGTTTGACGCATAATGAAAGTTGTGGCTAATTCGAAAGTAAAGTTTGTTAGTGTTGTAGCAGTCCCATATACTACACATTAACAGATTCAGTTGGCCTGGTGGCCAGACAAGTGGTTTATGCTGAAAGTGTTAAACAGGTGACTTGAAAGTAGTTCCGCACGATATTTAAGAAAGTTACTACACACGTGTAGTTTGTTACTGATTATAAAAGTTTTATTGCCCACAAAACCTTCGCCAGCACTAGCCACCAGACAGAATTTAGTTTACAGACTCTTCTCCGAAGATACAAGTTCGGTAAGGCAAGTGATTTAAAGTGAGTCAGCACTTCAACACAAGTTAACATAAACAGCTGTTAAAGCACAGTTCTGCACCTCGCTTTTACTGACCAAAGAATGTCTCTATTTGAAAGTTATTCCTACTCACGCGGCTCTGTCGACTGTCATAGAATATGGAATACCTCGGTAATTACGCCATGGTAGCAGCGGATTAAGATTTATTTACACTCGTTCACTACCGGTGCCTCTTGGACACATCCCCAAACTTACGGCTACGTTTCTTTCGCGCCCGCTTCCAGCGATATAATACCCTGTCCGATCCCCTGCGATATTGTTCAACGCTCCTGCGATATCGCGCCTTCGAAACCTATCGATATTTACTTACTTACAGATTACAAATTAATACAAATATTTACTTGCAAATATTTTCATGATTCCCGCTGTGGCGTCACAGTTGGTACGATCAAATTTGTAGCTTTCATTTTGAGACAGCACGTCCTCGTTTACACCAAGCACTGCACAGCTACCACGAAGTCGTACAGCGTAAAAATGGGGGAACTGAAGTAGGGTAGCCAGATACAGGATTATAATTTCGATGACATTTTTGGGGTTAAAAACGTTTTTTTAGTGATACAGGATTATAATTTCCGGGACATTTTCGGGGTTAAAAACGTTTTTTTAGTGATATAGGATTATAATTTCCGAGACTTTTCTTGGGTTAAAAAGGTTTTTTAGTGATACTGGATTATAATTTCTGGGGAAAAAAGATTTTTTAGTGATACGGAATTATAATTTCCAGGACATTTATGGGGTTAAAAAAGGCTTTTTAGTGATATGTTTAAAGAGTGAACAAACATTCAAATTAATTTAAAAAAGTTGTAGTTTAGGAAAAAACTATAATATATATATGATTATTAATTTACCATTGTTTGAAAACCACTACGTCATAGTTGAACAGTCTATATAGATACATTGTCTCTGGTCGTGGTAAGGTGGAGCGCTCCTCTACCTCCCGCTGCGAGCGCGGCATGGCCACCGACGGTGGTATCTTAAGTTTGAGAGAAGAACTGGTATACGGGAATTCCGGGACAGTAACGCTTAATTCGTGGACACGGGACCAGACACAATATCCCGGTACATTCCCGGATGTCCCGGCCGTCTGGCAACCCTAAACGGAAGTGTTGCCACCTGTCTGTATAATGCGTAACTGTGTCGACCGAGTGATAAGTGTATTTCTTGTTTGAGAACTGTGTAGTTTATGGCGAGGAAACTGGGGAGCGCCCCATCACTTACGTTGGTGGCTGCGGAAAAGCTAAGTCAGAACGGATGGTACTAATATCTACATCTATACTCTGCAATTCACAAATACTGTGGGTGGCAGAGGGTGCTAGGCACCAATCCTAATTCAGAGAATTCCAATCCCAAACAGAACGAGGAAAGAAATAATATGTAAAAGCATCAGTACGGCATCTTATTTCTCTAATCTTATCCTTCCGGTCATTGCTACCCAAATAGGTTGCCGGAAGAAGTATTTCATTGCATTTGTAAATTCAAACGAAAACAACGTTGTCTGACCGCCAAACAATCCCAGCCCAACCCGCGTATCAGCTCTGTGACACTTACGTAAGCACTATAACTAGCGGTCACGAATCGAGCGGCTCTCCTCTGTACTTTCTCTAACGTGTCAATCAATCCCTTGCGATACGGATCCCAAATTCCACAACAATAATCCAATTGAAGGACGCACTAGTGTATTGTACGCTATTTCCTTTGTATGAGCATAACAACTTCTCAAAATACGACCCATGAATCGTAATTTAGAATTAGCCTTGCCTACGACGGAAGTTATGTGCATGTCCCATTTCATGTTGCTTTGTACTATCACCCCCAGATACTTCAGGGAATCAACCGTGTCAACAGCTGAATTGCTTATTTTGTACTTGTGAACAAACTGATTCTTTATGTTACTTATCCGCATTGCCTTGCACTTTTTGCAATTAAGTGTAAGCTGCCATTTACGACACCAATCGAAAATAGCATCCAAATCGAGCTGAATTTCTAAGCAATCGTCGGGGCACCTTATTTCCCTATAGATAAGTGCATTATCAGCAAAAAATCGCATCCTGCAATTAACGTTGTCACCGAGATCGTTTATAAATATTAGGAAAGCAAGTGGTGCTTTTACACTTCTTTGAGGAACGCCCTGAAGTAACATCTAGTTTAGAAGAGGCTTCCCCGTCAACAACGACATTCAGTGATCGACCAGTTAGAAAATCGCGTATCCATTCTCAAATCTGATCAGATATACCGTAAACTCGAGTCTTCGCTAAAAATCGGTTGTGTGGCACGGAGTCAAAAGCTTTCTCAACATCCAAGAAAATTGCATCAACTTGTGAACCTGCATCAATAATCTTCATTACGTCATACGAACACAGGACCAGTTGCGTTTCACACGATCTGTTCTTCCGAAATCCGTGTTGGTTTGCTGTAAGTAACTCGGTTTTCATCCACAAACTTCATAATGTTAGAGCATATGACATGCTCTAGAATTCTACTGCAAACAGGTGTTAGAGATATGGGTCGATAATTCCTAGGATCTCTCCGATCTCTTTTCTTGAAACGGAAATCACCTGCGCTATTTTCCAGTTGGAAGGTACTTTTCTTTCTTCTAAAGCTTTAAGAAATATATATGATATAAATGGTTCTATTTCTTCCGCGTATTCCGAAAATGCTTTTACTGGTAGACCATCGGGATCCGGCGCTTATCCGCCACTTCAGGAGCTTTAATTGCTTTATGATACCTACACTATCAATCTGTACTGGATCCATCTCAAATTCTACATGTTTTCGTCAATGAAAGAATTTTTAAATTCGGTGTTAAATACGGTAGCCTTGTCGCGGCTGTCATCAACTTCCCAACCGTCTTGTAATAGAAGTGGCATATTGTTGGCACTACCACTAACTTTTTTTACATACGACCAAAATTTCTTTGGGTTTTCGCTGAGGCTCTTGCTAAGTAAGTCGTCGACAATGGCTTGTCAGTATCAATACTTCACACTCTGGAGACTATTCGTATATTACGTCACACACTACGTCACACTTTAGATCGCCCTGCCCCGTTGGAACGTCACTCATTTTGAAATTCTAAATTTACAACTGTATTAAAACGACACTTCCAATGGGACGTCACTAAGTTTGTGACCCCTCTCTGCTCTGCTCCCTAGCCCCCTTGTCACTTCACGTCACACTTTGTAAATCTCCCCCCCCCCCTTGTTAATGTGTGACGTAATTTATGGATGCCCCTAAAGGCGCGTGTTGGGCAGTACACGCCTTTCATCTTCTACCGCCTGGCGGTGGGTCGAGGCGCGACGTCTCTGCTGGCTTATGCGGCAAAGATGAATGGCGTTCCCTACCACGCGGCGTGGGCACGGAGCTTTATTTGTATGAAGACTCCTCGCACAATGTAATTCCACACATCACGTGACAGTCGCGCCCGGCCCCGCTGCACTACGCCGCCTACGCTGCCGGCTGGCCGCCCCCGCGGTGACGTCAGAGCGCAGATCAATACTCGCGACCTACGTCACTGCGCGCCGGCCGGCCGGAGCGCTATTTATAGGGCAGCGCGCAGGTGGCGCCGCCAGCGGCGGGCCGCGCAGCTAACTCCGTAATTGGTTCGCGGCGGCACACGGCTCCTCCCGTACCCGGAGCTGCCAACATATTTGCAAAAAATAACTTGCATCTTTGGAAAAGAAAGTATCTGAAAACATTTATTTTCAAATCTAGGTATTTTTATGCTTTACAAGAATTTTTTAAGTATTAAAATAACTATTAATTTTTTGATTCCCTTCAAACTGTGATAACTGATACTACATTCAAAATATAGATTTATAAGTAAATGAAAAATTCATTATAAATAAACAGCCAGTCCTTAAGCCGCACTATTTCTTTGTTTCTCCCATTTTTCATGTATAACTGTTTCTGTAAAAGTTGAAATGGTGAGGTACCGGGTAGGAAAGAATTTTTTTCACGAGCAGTGTGTGTATATATGTAATTTTATAAATTATTACGTTCATTTTTATGCATATATAAATATCATGGATCACTGACTTATGATCTATTTCAAAGTGTACGTTCCATTTGTCGTAAGCACTAATAAATCGTATGGAAATTAATTATCTACAAGATAGTCCTTCCATGAATTGTAAATCTTGCTTTAAGGAAAGCATTCCTGCTTATTTTAAGGTTAAGCTAAAGTATACCGGCCAAAAATAAAGAGTGATTCTTTATAATAAAGTTTGGTTGCCAGTCCTACCCATAGCCCTGTAATTATTCGATGTTTGAAGTACCACGTCTTTTGGATAATGTACAGGATCACTACAAATGATTGTCATCATTCTGCAAACTGCACTTCACTAGAAGTTTTAAACATACGACTGTGTTTCGCAGATGGCAGAAAAACTCTGAAAATTTTGTTTTGTATCGGCCGCCATCCAGGAGATAATTTTTTCGCCGTTAGGTGGCAGAGTTTGTAATATGTTGCCTAGCGGTCAGGTATTATGCATTCTTAAATTTAATTTAATTGATGGCAATTTCCCCATACACATTTCCTGTTTATTTTTCTAGCGTTATAATTCATTGATTGCAGTAACACCATCCAACTACGTTTTTCCTTTGCAGATTCAAATTTTAAATCCTTTAAGTATTTCTGGTAAGTTGTTTATCATTTCCGCACATAATTCGTTCTTTTCCGTAGCTTGCGAAAATTTTCATACACCCTCATGCCTGAAATCGAGTACCAGCTTATAATTACGTTCATACCTGCCTTTCCATTTTACCCTCCTAGCACCCTGAGTTTTTGTACATAATAAACCAAGATTTTTATTTCTGTCTAAACTTTATTACTTGCTGAAACCGGGACAATTATTTGTAATAACCGTGTGCAGTGAAATATGATTGTGACAAAACGTATACGAATGGACTATTATTGTCGCATTAATGAAAACAGATTCCGAGTCGAGAGCCTGATTTGTAACATGGGTCACATCATGGAGGAAGGAAATATATGGAGGAGAAGTGACGTTAAATCGGTGAAGCAGGCTCTAAACTCTCCCGCATGGCGGCAGCAGCGGTATTGCGCTTCCAAACATTGCGATTTTCCCAGTATATCCCGAAAACTAAGCAAGATATCGAAAAATTTTATTCTTTATTTTCGATTTGTCTCGTCGTGTTACATAAGAATCGATCATTAAATTTGACTTTTGCGAAATTTTTCTTCTCCATTTCAACTCAAGAAACCTCACTTTTGATACAGTATATCTCTAGAACTAGGTGAGATATCGAAAATTTTTATTCTTTATTTTTCATTTGTCTCGTCTTTTTAAATAAGAATCCATCATCAAATTTGACTTTAGCCAATTTTTTATTCTGAATTTCAACCAAAACCATTTCACATTTGGGACAGAATATCTCGAAAACTAAGCAGAATATCAAAAAAATTTATTCTTCATTTTTTATTTTTCATATCGAGTTACATAATAATCCATCACCAGATATCGGCGTCACCTTTATCCTAGAGTCCCCTTGAGGTTTTTGTACATATTCCCCGTGTCTGTATGGAAGCGGCCATGCCCCCTCCACTCCGGCCATGCCCCCCCACTCCTCCTCCTCCCTGCTTCACTTCAATGCGTGGTGAAGGTCTCTTGCGTCGTCTCCATATATTTCCCTCCTCCATGGGTCACATTGGCTAGGTCAGTTGCAAGCGTTGGTACCACTGTTTCGACCCGCGCGCATTCTGCCGAGATTAGAACGAACTAACAAAACCACTGCACCAATCGCAGATACGATGACCCATGGAGGAAGGAATAATTCCTTCCTCCATGCGATGACCCGTCAAAGTTTTGCTTTCCCGCCAAACGGTAGCGATGGGAAATTGAAAAAATGTATCGATAGATATCGTATCGATATTTACAAACAATATAGAATAAAATATCGATGTCTATATGTCGACATGTTTCTAAATATATTTCCAAAGTCTATAAAAATATTTAAGAAAATTAAAGCCATATACAGATTTACGGGAACTTTTATTAATTCGCCTATTTTTACAACCTATCAAATCAGTATTGCGTGATGTAGATTTTAACAAAACTCTGTTTTATGTGTTCCCCCCCAATCTCCTCGTGTAGTCTAGTGCCGCCAAGTTAACTGCAGAAGCCACTCTTTCAGACTAAGCACAACAGGCTTGCCATACCAGTTATTTCGTCAACGCATTAACTGTTATTCATCAATGAAAGGAGCCAGTTGAAAACGAATTAGGTCAACCCTAAACGTCGCAACGCGGATGCTTAATCAACATACTTCAACCATTAAAATAGCCTAACCGTTAACATGCAAATATGTTTACGAAAAAATGACGTTAACGTAAACATGTTAAAATTTAACAGTTTTTAACCTCTTAACTGTTGATGAAAAACTGTTAAATTGCGACGAATTCACTTTTTAAGACGGTTTCAGAAGATCGGATATGTACGTACATTTATCCAATATATTTGTAACATATTAAATTGTATACTGAACTGCGTTCACACAATTGATACTCCAAATAAAGTATAAAATAACAGTCCACCCTCCAACTCCTGTATTTGTTACGGTAGCTAAAATGTGGCTCTGACACTACGCAATTCAATCAATGATCTGATTTGACGAAGGCTTTGCACCCCCGTTTCATCACTCCCATGAAGATTTCTGGAACCTGTCTCCGAAAGCTGTCCCTAGAAACCTCTCGCTGAAAGAAACTACAAAAAATACCAATCGAAGCAACAGTTTTCTTTGCTGTACCTACCAAGATTATAACCAAATACTGTTAGAAATCTAAATGAAGGGAATGATACCAGAGCGAAAAGAGTGTTGTGTGTGAGGGGGATGTTTGACCTGTTGTACCGGGCAGTGCGAGTCGAATCTCTGTGCCCGAAACAGCTTACAACGCTGCTCAAACAACTACTGGAATCCTTCACTGCCCACGAAATTGATGATAGGGACATGGGGGTAAAATTTTCTCTGAATTGCGAACATTTTTGGTATGTCAGTTTCAACATAAATAAAAAATAACCTTTTTCAAAACACGTTTGCTTGTTTTTTTTTTTTATCTACAATAATGTTATAAATGCAAAAGTGTGTTACGAATAAACGGATAAAACGCTCTTGATGAAATTTCACAAGGAAATACTATGTTTCATTAGGAAGGACATAGGATACTATTTTGTAAACTGACGTAGCGGTGCCAGACAGACGGATGTTTTATCCGTCGCTCAGGCCTTGTTTTTCTCGCAGTCACTTTGTGTTTGATGTGTTCATTAATTTTATTTACAGACACAACTTATTATATACTATAGATGTGGACTTTAACCAATTCCAGCAATTTTACAATGTCGGGAGTAACAGCTAATAACTTGTGACTCGTTTCAGGGCGCTCCTTCGTTGTCGGGTATGAATATGTCTGTGGTCGTTAAGTGAGTGTATAGTAGAACCGCAGGATCTTCCACAGTGATGACACACAAGCAAGGCTTCTCCCGTTCCTCCCTACGATTTCTTTCGTCGGATTCAAGTTGTCGACGTTCTTGTTCTAAATGCTGCTGACCCTCGTGAACCAGTCGTCGCCATGCGGCAGCTGCATCCTCCCATTTTGTATTTGTCAGGCATTTCTTAAGGTTGGACTTAAGCCCTATGCTGTATCGTTTCAGTTGTCCTCGCCGATTTTGTTTGACCCTGTAGGTAGTGGATACTGGCGACAAATTTCAAGTTGCTTAGTTATAGCTTTACGCAGTACGGGAATTAACCACATAGCAGGATTTAGCTAATGCTACGGGCCTCCTAGGGCGGAGGGGGGGGGGCGCCTAGAAGTCTCTGGAGCCCCCCGCCCCTCGTCAGACCAGATAAGCGACTTTTTTTTTTTAAAAAAAAAGCTCTACAATTTCCCCCCGACGGCGAAAACCATGGGCCTCTTCTTCACATTTGCTACTGGCCCAGTGCTGTCTTAATCCGGCCCTGGCTTTACTGAAACAGGCCATGTAAACAGAAATGATCCTAAAATAAAAATTTGGCGGCAATTCATGTGTTTATTTTGGAGTCAAACGATTTTAAAGACAATGTTAGTTTTGTACTTGAGGAACTGTAAACACTGACACCACGTACGCTAGGGTAGGGGAAAATATACTTTTTTTCTTCCTGTTTTTTTTTTATCCCCCCCCCCTTTTCCCTCTAGTAGTAACAAATTTTAAATGTGATGTCACTTTTGAATCATCTAAAAACGCGTAAATACCAAGTGTCGGGGATATTCGTTGTACCTACCTGAGACAGTTGAGCGTCGGCAGGAGAGATTGCGCACCCCCGCAGCGTCTATTTCGGCTCCGCGAGCGCTTGCAAAATTCGCCGCTGGCTGGCAGGCGGCCGACATTTTTGTGACTCATTGGTCAACAACACGGAATTAGAACTGCGCCCACAAAAACACAGCGTATCGGAACACGCTCCAGTGCCGCGCCTCCGCAACTACACCAAAAAGTTTTGAAAAAAAAATTAAAAATGAGATTACTTTTAAATACAGCTCATTATTCGATTTGCAAGATCCTCTTTCAAATGGTATATAGAAATTTTTTTTAACTGCTTTACGTCTCTCAACAGTGAGGTCATTAGAAACGATGGGGGCAAGGAATGGGAAGGAATTCGGCCATGGCTTTTTTAAGGAAGCATCCCGGCATTTGCCTGGAGTGATTTGGGAAATCATGGAAAACCCAAATCTGGATGACCGGACGGGGATTCGAACCGCCGTCCTCCAGAATGCCAGGCCAGAACGCTATCCGTTACACCACCACGCTCGGTATATATAGAAATTACTTACAAAAAGAAAATTGTTGAAAAAAAATTATAGTGGGAAAAATCCAGAAAATTATCGAAAAATGCATCTACGCGACATACTTATTAACCGATTCATGAAAGCCTTTATCAAACGATAAACACGATTTAAAAAAAAAAAAGACTATCTGCCGAAGTATCCAGTTTATTCAAAAATATTTTAGAAAAAACCGTAAATTCCAGAAAGACAGGTAATTTTGCCATAACTTTGACTCCATATCACTATAGGTGTTAAAAGAATTTTCAGATCATTAGATTCGGAAATAAAAGGGAAACGGGTTCAATTTATGATTTTTTTCTAAAAGCTTCTACAATTCGTGGAATAAACAAACATCCCAACATTTTGAATCTCGACTAGTTGCAGCTTTCATTTGATGGCCATGAAGATTCTGTATCAAATGAGAGATGGAAGAAAGAAGAGACTCAGTCAGGCCTACTCTTTCGAAAGACATCTAAAGGCTCGCAAGGCTTAACATTCCCAACTCACGGACTAATCACCGTCAACAGTGTGGTATGCTGTCACTCCATACGCACTGTGGAGAGGTTTAACCCAGGACTCTGGCGCACACTAACCCCGTGTCAGCGCCGGACACCATCACGGCGCCACAACCAACTCAGACGACGGGGCGAATCCATATAATTATTTTCCCCTCTGATGACTATTCCAGTTTTATTTTTGTCATTATACCTTTACTTATAGAGGGGACGATAGTATTACGCAATTACGAATTTGTCAGTTGGAAGGTTGTGAGGTAGTTAGGGCCTGACAGATGGGCAAATCCCTGTGCGTTCTGTTTTTCACTGGAAAGGATGGATAGTGTAAAATGAATCGGAAAAAAATTGAGTTTCGCGCATTTAGTGTTCCGTACTGTAACGACGAACAGCCGGCAGTGGCTCGGTTCAGAAGTCAACGCCTGAGACATTGTGAGGTGCAGTCTCACGCCGCCCCGCGTGGCCGCTGCGGCTGCCAATGTCATCGCGCGTTTACAAGCAGATTTATTAGTAGTCCAGTAACGGGGTCGTAAAAAGAGGGTCTCACTTGCATCACATCACGTAGAAGATTTTTTTTTCTTATCTTGTATATATTGGTGAGAGTATGCAGAAACCAAGTTTTCGACCTACAGCACCCTCGGCACAATTTTCTGTGGCCATAAAACATCAAAATTTGGGTGCTTTTTTCAGTTTTTCGTCTATAACACCTTCCTGATAAGTACTATCAAGAAATATTCTATTTTCAATTTGAAAGAGGACAAAATTTCCTACAACTTTCGTATTACTAACTTTTTTCTAAACTCAAAATCAAGCGAGCTACAGTTCTTCGAAAATCAGCCAGATTTCACACTTTTCCTAAAAGTTGGGTTTTTACCTAATTTGCAGCTCAAAATGACCTGAAACCCCTGTATATATAACAGATATATATGTATTTCTGTATGACATTGTATATATATGTACTATACTTTGATTACTGATGGTCCATTCAATAATCATATAGCATTGTTGGCCGGGAGATCCCGAAGGATTATTCGGCCGTCAGGTGACAGTGTTATGGATAGGCCGCGCAGTGCGCTTCTTGTGGCTATCTAACCTGACCAAGTACTAGTACCGCATATAGGGAACCTACAGCTTAAGGTGGAATTAAAACCACAGAATCGTTCTGGCTTTCTCCATATTACACAGCAAGCTGTGGCAGAGGTAAAGCTCGGGTTAATGGCCTTTGAAAATCATTGCTAAGAACTGGATTTCGATCTTCAGTCAGATACCTTAACCACTGAGCTACCATTTCGTTCTATTACCTGATGGTATTTGTACCAGTTTGAAAAACGGATTTGCAAAACTGAAAACATAATGTTATGGCACAAAGTTTATTTATGCAGTCAAAATTAAGTCATAATAAGTCAAAAATTAGTCATAAATCCATTTCTTTTCCGTTTTAATGGATTGAAACAATGTGTTCCATTTAAATTTGTTACGTACAACAATGGAAAAAAATTGTTGCTATATGATGCATTTAAATCTCTTCAAGATACAACACCCAACACAAAAAATTTTTGCTATGCACGGATGATTCCTCCTGCATAAGGTTATGTGGCATAGTAGTAAATACCTTGGCTGCTTCTGTGGAAAATATGAAGCCTATTTGACAACGAACTATAGATCCAACATCACAGTTATATTTGACGGATACCGAAGTTATGCTGCGCAGAGATGAATAAAGTCATCTGAAATGATTTGTAGTTTGAAAACATCAGATACTTCAGCAGGCATCATTTTCAGTGAGGAAACAAGTGCTACAGTGACACAGCAAATGAGAGCAGCAAGAACTGTGTAATGTTGATACTAATGCAAAAACTGAAAAAGGAGGCATCCAAGAACAACAGGCAAAACAAGATGCTGCTGGATTGATCGTTGACGCAGCAATTTCCCAAGCAGCAAAATTCGACAGTGTGATGATTCTAAGTGAGTATATTGGCTTTCTCATTTTGCTAATGGGCTTTGGTACCACGAGTTTGAACCCACACACATCCTCTTCATCCATGCATTTTCGGGATGTGATACAATATCAGCATATTTCGGCTATGGGAAAGAAAACTTCTTCTGCATGATTCAATACCAACCATATCTGAAAGTAACATGCATGCTAACTTCTCAGAACTCTAGCCTCCAGAGAACATTTGGAGAACACGCAGGGGAACAGATCATCTTGGAACGGTACGGAAAAATTGCATTCAGACTAGCACGGTTGCCACCAAAATCAGATGCGGCAACGTTTCACTCAATATGCACGTACCACCAAGTAAAGGTTGGTTGGGTCGAGAAACGTACCCATTGCCGTGAGGATGAAAGAAAGGCTCGTCCAGTCTTATTACAGTTACAATAATAAATGCATTCAGGAAGACGTCGGTTCGAATTCCCGTCCAAGCATCCAGATTTGGGTTTTCCATGGTTTCCTCAAATCACTCCAGCCGAATGCCGGGATGCTTCCTTCAAAAGGCCATGGCCGAAATCCTTCACGTTCCTTGTCCCCAGTCCCATCGTGCCACTAATGAACTCGACGTCGACGAGGCGTAAAGTCATAAAAAAAAACAATAATAAAAGACGATGCACTTGAGTTTACTTCGAAGGTTGTATCATATTCCTTCCTGAAACCTTGTACACCTCCATGCAGCTGTCGCTAATCAGGACTGCACTGTTCAGCTGCTTGCAAAAATTGCTCTCGCCTTCCTTGTGAAAACGTTCCTGGAATGTAGCAGATGAAGGAGAGGAAGATTTCTTCGACCTCGCGTTAGCTGTTCCTGATGCAATGGATGAAAGAGACACAATTCATTGATAAGCTGGGACAATCCAAACGGAAAAGAAATTTGTTTATGACCATTTTTTAACTTATTTCGAAATTATTATGACTTTATAACTTTGCGTCATAACATTATGAATTGTTGTTCGCTCTATTATCTTCAGTAATAGAGCGATCTGGTAGCTCAAGGCGTCTGACTGGAGATCGAAATCCCGTTCTTAGCAGTAATTTTCAAAGGCCATTAACCCGAGCTTTACCTCTGCCACAGCTTGCTGTGTAATATGGAGAAAGCCAGAACGATTCTGTGGTTTTAATTCCACCTTAAGCTGTAGGTTCCCTATATGCGGTACTAGTACTTGGTCAGGTTAGATAGCCACAAGAAGCGCACTGCGCGGCCTATCCATAACACTGTCACCTGACGGCCGAATAATCCTTCGGGATCTCCCGGCCAACAATGCTATATGATTATTGAATGGACCATCAGTAATCAAAGTATAGTACATATATATACAATGTCATACAGAAATACATATATATCTGTTATATATACAGGGGTTTCAGGTCATTTTGAGCTGCAAATTAGGTAAAAACCCAACTTTTAGGAAAAGTGTGAAATTTGGCTGATTTTCGAAGAACTGTAGCTCGCTTCATTTTGAGTTTAGAAAAAAGTTTGTAATACGAAAGTTGTAGGAAATTTTGTCCTCTTTCAAATTGAAAATAGAATATTTCTTGATAGGACTTATCAGGAAGGAGTTATAGACGAAAAGCTGAAAAAAGTACCCAAATTTTGATGTTTTTTGGCCACAGAAAATTGTGCCGAGGGTGTTGGAGGTCGAAAACTTGGTTTCTGCATACTCTCACCAATATATACAAGATAAAAAAAAAAAATCTTCTACGTGATGTGATGCAAGTGAGAACTACCCCGTTACTGGACTATAGAGCCGCCTTTACAATGCAATACACTCTGAATTCACAGCATTTCAAAAGAAAACTATGTTAGTATAAGACAAATTAGATCACAAAATAGAAAGCGTTTGCTATAAATATTTAAGAAATAAGTATTTTTACTATTTGTCCTTTAAATATAGATTATATTCTCTACTGAATCCAAATTTCACGTTCCTAGGTAGCCCCATTTTTAAGATAAACCGGTTAACAAAAATAGTCCAAAATTAACAACTTTCACAATAATTCGTGTCTTTATTTTCAGCTGGGGGAAAAGAAAAAAACCTTTAGTCCTTTATTTGATGAGCTGCTAACAAACACCCCACTAGATGGGTTAGTTTTTATTTTTTTATTTTTTTGCTCCCTCTTTCTTCTCTCAATATCGGCCATCTAAGGACCACGAAAAGTAATCCGTGCATTCATTTCAATCCTTCTTTTCTTGACTTCCAATAGCTCTTCATCCTTTCAGTTTGCTATTTCCTCCTTTCTTCCGTCCATATGTTACTACATTTCCTGTTCTCCTTCTCCTGGAAACCCTTGAAGTTTCGAATCAATCTCATGAAAGTTGCTCTGTCTTGTATTACATCTTCTGTTATTCCGATCTCAGGCATATCTTTCTTAATCCTTGGACCCACTGGTTGCCCTTCTTACTCTTGTAAATATGGTTGAAAATTCTTTTTGCTATCCATTCTCATTATGTGACCAAAAAAACCTCCTCTTTCTGATCGTGTCTGTCTTCTTTGTATAGATAATTTTACAGAGTTTTTCTACATCTACATCTACATATATACTCTGCAATTCACAAAATTGTGGGTGGCAGAGGGAGCTCAGCACCAAACCTAATCTCTTTGTTGTGCATTCCAATCCCTAATGGTACGAGGGAAAAAAGAATTCATATAAGAATCATTGCGGCACCTTATTTCTCTAATTTTATCTTTCCTGTCCTTGCGACTCAAATAGGTTGGTGGAAGAAGTATTTCACTACACTCAAAAGTGAAAGTGGGAGTACGCATGTTTACCAATAAGTTTATACGAAACGTGTGTTGTCTATCTACCAGAGACTCCCAGCCTAGTCTACTAATCAGTTCTGTGACGCTTTCATAAGGACTGTAGCAAGCGGTCACGAATCGAGCGGCTCTTCTCTGTACTTTCTCTTTACTTTCGATCAACCCCTTACGAAACGGGTCCCAAATGGCACAACAATAATCCAAATGTGGACGCACAAGTGATTTGTGCGCTATCTCCTTTATTTGTTCATTACAATTTTTCAAGATTCGTCCTATGAATCGCAGCCTAGAATTTGCTCTACCTACTAACGAATTAGTGTGTATGTCCCATTTCATGTTCCTTTGTACTGTTACTCCCAAATCTTTCATAGAATCGACCATATCAATAACTGTATTGTTAACTCGTATTTCTGAACAATTGGATTCTTTTTGTTAGTTATGCTCATTGTCTTGCACTTTTTACAATTTAGAGTAAGTTGCCACTCAGCGCACCAAGCCAAAATAACATCCAGATCGCGCTGAATTTCTAAGCAATCGGCCAAATTTCTTACTTCCCGATAAATAACCGCATCATCAGCAAACCATCTAAATAGGTTTTTCACTTGGTCTCCGAGATCGTTTATAAAAATTAAGAAAAGAAGTGGTCCTATTACATTTCCTTGAGGTACACCCGATGTGACATCTAGATTTTAATATGATACTCGCGTTGGGTCACATAATCCCGTGACACATGAAAGCTTGTTCCGAGGGCCTGGGGCGCTGGGAAGGCGAGTCGCCTCGAGGACTAATCGCTTGTCTGTGACACGCGGAAGAACTACTTTCACCTGCGGGGGCGAGGCGAGATGACGGAAGACATTGCGTTGGCTCGTCGCTCCGCAAAACCACAACCACGAGCACTGGAGTAGTGCTGCCAAGCCATCTCTTCTATTACTGACGTCTCTTCACGTTTCTTCTTGCACTATTTGTCTGCTATCTTGTTAACTTCTGCCTCCTCTATTCCCATGGTGTACCCTAGCCATTACAATATTTTCTGGGTTAGCGTCTCTTCTGATAACGTCTACATTTTACATCTCTCTCATATTTTCCCTTCTATGTTGTTTTTGTGACTTTTCTATGCCTCTCAGGAACCTCGCCTGTAGTCTCTTCGTCCATGTTCAGGTTTTAGAGACTTTTGTCAATATGGTTTGGTGCTACACTTTATCTAGTAAAATATTGGCTTCCTTTCCTTCAGTTCTGTCCTTAATCATGCGATCAAACTGTCCACTCTTCCTTGTTGTCTGTCCTGTTTCCTTCTTCTCACTTGATACCTCCGTTATTTAGTTTTTTCCAGACTCTTCTTGTCGGGCTTATTAAGTCATGTCAAAGCAGCCGTATATGACGCTTCCAGGCCCTGTAGTCTATGATCTTAGTTTGTATGATCAACTCTGTTAACTCAGTTTGAACCGTATTGACTAATAATATTTTACAATGAAAGCTTTGTTTCTTTCTTTTTATTTAAAAAAAAAAAACTATACAAGACTGAATCAATGCATTTTGTTAGCACACTTTTGTGTTATTTAAATTCAGTAATCTGAAATCAATTCTTCCTTACTCAATCCTAAACAAATTATACTTTTTTACCAGTTGAAAGATAACGCCAATGCAACTGTTTAATTTATTTATTTTGCGTCGTACGCGTTTCACCTCTCATCGAGGCATCATCAGCGACGAATCTGTGTTACAGTTTTTATATACATTTTTATCCTACTATTACGTACGCGTACGACGCAACAACAAATAAATTAAACAATTGCATTGGCGGTATCATTCAACTGGTAATTAATTAAGCAACTGTGGAAAAATGGCCTGCAACAACATTGCATTAAATTATACTTTATTTTCTATCAATACGAAATGATCGGCAATTAAAATAATTAATTTTAACAAATTCTTCAGTGCACATTTTTCTAGCGTTTCCAAGAGTCTAATTCTCTCTGATCCATAGATTCTTTTATCTCTCGAGACTGGCCAGAGATTCTCTCCTCCAGAGATTGCACTACTTTAAAAAAAAAAAAAAAAAAAAAAAAAAAAAAAAAAAAAAAAAAAAAAAACCACTACATATAAGCATTTACTTCAGCTAATACTCTCACAGTCTCAAAACCATATTTTTCCCCTTACAATCGTCTGTCTTTCAAGTTTGCTTTCAAAATTTGTTCTGTCCTTTCCCAGACCATTAAGTCATTTGCATTTTCCATCAATTTGAACTCTGTCGCGTTTTCTGTCAAACCGCTTTAAACAAAACATTCACTCCGAGGCTGTTTGGTTTTGAAATCAGTCGTCATTCCATTACCCGATCTGAACATATCGCTCGCCATCTTGCGGCGGGGTGATGTCGCTGTTTACAACCATAGGTGGGTGGGGAAATTGCAGTGAAAGAATTTAAGATAAAAATTCATAAGAAAAGCGAAAATGTATGTGTGGCAAAATTGCCACTTGAGCATATGTTTTAACGAAATTAAATTAAACGTTGAAGCCCTTCCATTTTTTGACGTCTCCTTTATGGGCGCTGGTTTTTCAGTCGACTTAGCAGCGCGGGTCGTTTTCCTCGTTTGTGACGGCGGGTAATCCCCGATTGCAGCGGTATACACACCTTCCTGCCTGTTGTCGGGCACACTTCGGCAAAGATAACAGATTTTGGCTTAGTAAACATCAAAACCAAAAGCAACGAATAAAAATTAGATTCCTCAGAAATGCTTTCTAGTCTCGCTCCGTGGCAAAACTCTCTGTGGTAGAGACGGGTAAGAAGAGTCGCTACAGACAGGTGTGCCTCAAGTATCAGCTCTGTGTCCTATGCTTTTCCTAATGCAAATCAGTGAAATTACATAGTATTGCAGCCGTATTTTAAAGATCCATCACTATAAAAACATAAAAATAGTGCAATCGTACATAAACTAAAACGAAACAATGGTTCAGTGTATCCTAAGATAGAACAGATGCAATTAATATTGTTGTTATTGATTCTGCGTTATATTTCCAAAACCACTTTTGAGGTTGCATTGGGTTTAAAAGTTCAGTTTATGACAACCGTTTTCAACGGTGTTACGAAGCATTGTAATACTAGGACGAAGCTAACTTGATTCGTCTTTGCCATTATTCCATCGCTGTTTTGTTAGTATCACATTCGCCCTTGACCGCGTTACCTCGCGTTGGGTGGATCACTTGTCACGCTTCCCACATAAGCCGGATCGTTAAATTTCCCTTTTCACTTTATTATTGTTAAGGTTGCAGCAATGTGCGAAACAAAGAACAACCATAATGAGATGAGTGACGGGAAAAGAAATCTCAACTGTGAAACTTTCTCATTAATAATAACAGCCAAAAACTGATACTTGTGGGATATCTTCACTAGCATTTTAGAGAAATGTGTTTAGAAACCCAACACAGTACGTATATTCAGACCACACTATCTCTCGTAGTAGAAAACCCTGAACATTACAGAACGCTGCATTCGCGCCAATTAATACTGCAAATAATTTCAACCCCCACAAAGATCATATGTTATTGTCAGTTGCACCAGGATCGATTAAATTGTACGCTCAGTGCACAACCACAAGAAATAATGTTAATTTAATAGATTAAATTCCAAACCGAAAACGTTTTTTATTCAGAAGCAAATGTATTTTCCGAAATAATTTTATACCTGAAAATTATAAACTAAATGTGACTTTAAAAATAATATATTATTCGCTATGAGGAAAACAGTGACATAAAATTACCTTCAAATACTGCTGTACTAAAAGTATTCTACATGCTAGTTTTTATTTATTTTATTTTATTTATCAATCTTGTTTCATGGTTCCCTGCTAAGAAAGGATGTTCAAACATGTAATCGTTAATACACATACATACAATATGAGTCATAATCATAATGAAAACAATCATATGTTACAAAGACAAATAAAGAGAATAAAAATAAACATTAATTTTTACAACTGAGATTTGCAAAAGGTCATATTGAATTCAATTAATTATTTTGTTCAAATTCTTGAATAGAGTAGGTGTTGCCAATAAGATAATTTCTCAGTTTGTCTTTGGATATATATTTATTATTAGCAAACTGTTTTATACTCCTGGGAAGTTTATTAAACAGATGTACCATATACCAGAATAATTAACTCCTCTTTGTACTAATGACAGAGATGTTTGTGTTTTGTGAAAGTTATTTCTGTTTCTTGTATTGAAATTGTGTACCTGTGAACTAGATGTAAACAGGTTAAAATGTTCTATCACAAAGCACATGAGAGAATATATATACTGAGAAGTCATTGTAAGAATATTGAGTTTTTTAAAAAAGTTGTCTGCAAGAAGTTCTTCGTTTTACCCCACACAACATCTTAATAGCTCTTTTCTGTGCTATGAAAACTTTTTTACCTTGTGAAAAGTTTCCCCAAAAAATTATGCCATGTGACACCACTGAATGGAAACATGAGGAGTACACGTGTTTCATTAATTCTAAATCTGCTATTAAAGAGAGTGTTCGTATTGCAAAGGAGGCACTACTTTACTTCTTCAGTAGTGAAGTGATATGTTCGTGCCAACTGAGTTTCTCATCTATGTTAATACCAAGGAATTTTATACTCTTTGTTTCTAAGATTGTGTTATTTTTATAGCTTACTTGTAAATCCGGCTGTGCAATTACCATTCGTTCTGCAAAATGATATAGAAAACGTAGTAATTTCAATTGGAAGTTGCATACTGTTTCGGAATGCTAAATGACTAACTTTGACCATTAGTTATTAATATTACTTTCTTAAAGTATGACACCAATTATAGTCCATGCAAGACGTAGATTCGAATTTATGCCCTCAGGGTGGCGACACTGACGGCGCATAAAATCTGCTTCCGCAAAAACATCATAAATTAGATTACAAACCATATCAAATCAATCAAGTTGCAGTTACGTAAGGGTTAAATCATTCCACCGGGGGTAGCAACAAAGATAATCGATTAGTGACTGTTTTTTTTTTTTTTTTTTTAAATTGCTTAGTTCCCAAATGCTGTCAAGGACGGAGATGAGTTGCTCGATCAAAACAGGAAGCGCGGAGATAGCAGGGCTGCGAAAATAGTTCGTTGCAAAGGAGGACAGCTAGATACCTCTCTGGACCTTATCAAAGAACACAATCAATCCCTGAGACAATAAAGGAGCTGGGTTGGCAGATGCTGAAAAATAGGAAGAGGGTGAAGAGAGCGCTGGGAGTATACAAGGCGTGCACTGGTTTTTGGCTTCGGCGAATATTGGTAGAAGAATCAAGAGTGGTGCAGAAAGGGAAAAAAATGGCCATGACCACAAGCTGACACACGATTTCAGATAAATAGACCCTACTAAAAATTTTACAGAAAAAAATGAAACAATTTTAATTAAAATTTGTAGGTGGCAGAGTTGATGGGAAGATCTTGAGATATAAAACAAAACAAATCATGTATTGGGAAGCTGGTGCGGAAGGGAATTTGTCAACGGAACAGATACTCCAACACAATCAAATTAAGTTCAGATTGCAATTTCTTGTTTTTTTTTTTTCTTATCATAATGTTTTTGCGTGCTATTTACCCACCCAGCTACTTTAGAGATGCATGTTAATTCGGAACTCCCGCATTTTGTTTGAATTAAGCCCTCGCATGTGGAAGCCGATACTGAGACCGCGGTTGTTTTTCTGTTGCAGGAAACCGCAGAATTCCTTCGACAGAGGCGACAACTCGCCATGCTGAACTAGTCAACGACACTTCCAGGTGAGAACACAGTCCAGTATACACGTACATTACATTCATTCGTTTAATGGAGCTGTTAAATTTCTTACACTTCTCGTTCCGCATTTCATGATTTAAATAATAATAATAATAATTTAATTGCAATGGAGCGCAATTTCCCTGCTCACACATTTTTCCCCTTTCCTGCACCCACCTACATTTTCCCTCTACAAATTTCAACTTTAAATTATTTCAGCATTTTGATAAATTATCTTCATTTCCCTTAGTAACTTATTCCAACCCCTAACCCCCTTAACTATAAAAGAAAATCTTCCTTATGCGTGAAATCGAGTGCAAGCTTGTGGTCATTGTCATCTTTTCACTTCCATGCATCCAAAATCTTTCCATGCCTCATCACCAATATACCCCTTGTACTTTCCTATGACACTCTTCACCCTCCTCCTGTTTTCCAATGAATCCCATTCCAGCTCCTTTATCATATCGGTCACTGATTTTGTTCTGCTGTAATTTCCAGAAACAAATCTAGCAGCCCTTCTTACCACCCTCTCCAACTCCTGTGTTTGTTACCCAAAATGTGGGTCCCATACTACACTACCATATTCAAGCAATGGTCACACTAAAGTTTTGTAACCCATGTCCCTTACTTCGCTCGTACATCCCCTCATCACTCTTTCCAACAAATGCAGAATTTTGAAACCTTTTCCTACCACCTGTACAATGTGTCTTGCCCAGTTAAGCTTGTTATCAAATTCAATGCCAAGATATTTACATTTCAAGTCTTCAATAAGCAATTCTTTCCCCACCTTATAATCATAATAAACCTTTAGTTTTTTATTTGTGTATCTAATAAACTGACTCTTCTTTGCATTTATCTTCATCCCATGTTTACCAACCCAGCTAGATATCCTGTCCAGATCACCCTGCAGCTGTTTACAGTCCTGTACCATTTTGATCCTATTATATAGCATTATGCAATCTGCACACAACCTAACTTCTGACAGTATACCGTTCAATAGAATAACGAATAGCAATGGTCCCTAAGCATTACCCTGTGGCCCTCCCACTATCACTTCCACTTTTTTTGATACTGAATTTCCTACCCTGACGTTTTGTTTTCTATCTTGTAAGAATTCTTCTATCCAGAGAAATACTTTTTCGTCCACTCCAAATGTTTTTACCTTATTTACTACCATTTTATGGCTCACTCTGTCAAAAACCCTTGAAGATCTATTGCTACACTATCACTTTGGCCTCCCTTGTCGATTATATCCAAAATATCTTGCATATAGGCTGCTAACTGGGATTCGAATTTCACATTCTTTGAGTGAAAGTCCACGACCCATCTACTTTTGCGCTTTACAAATATTGATTTTAAATTCATTCAGTATTTCAGCGAAATTGTTTCACTTCCGTTGGTAATTTATCTCAGACACCGACTCCTTTACAAAAGAATTTTTTCTGATTTGTCTCTCTGTACAAAGCGACCATAGAAATATATGCTCTGTCGCGTGGGGGAAAAAATATAAAATAATAATTAAAAAATTGCACAATCATCAACAATTCCCATACATTTTCAATGAAATAGTGTAATAGATCTAAAAATAATTTCCAGAATATTATGTTGCACTGTCCAGTTCGGAATAACATTAAATCGTTTTCAGAAAGCTGCATCTCTTAAGAGATTCATGCGTGCACTAAAATAAGAAGAAACCACTCGGTATAGTTTCCGTTTAGCGTAATCACTTTGCTTACGTTGTTGGTGCAGGCATCATATGAACATAGACTATTTGTTAATTCTGTTTGCTGTCTTATTAGAGGTTGTGGTTAGTTTGAGATGCTCTGGACCACAAGAGAAAATTTCATTCAGGCAATGAATCATTCACCATTTGCTTCGTTCAGTTGGTACTGAAGTTTTCGAGTGCAATCAAAGGAACGAGAGAATCGATTGGTTTGTCGCTGCATTCGACATCGCTGATAAAGTCTCCCCCAACAGCGTTCATATGACACAGGGCGGCGGTTCTTGTCTCGACTTCACATCGATTTCGATACGTCTTTGCAGTTACTATCGATAGTCGGAGATTAATGACGCGCACATAGTAAACCATTAAAACGCAGGGCTGAACAGTAGATTCGTCAGTTTGTTTCACGTGAGGTTTCACTGTCAGTAACACACAGTAGCCAAGGAATTAATCATTTCATCAGATCTGTGATATTTTCGCATCTCGCAGCTGCGCAACCCGCATATTTGGGTGGTTTTAGCCTCTTTGGAAGTGGCTTTTCAGTAAAACTATGCAGTGAAAACTTGAATACATCGCATCGACGCATTTCATCCAAGTGTGAAGATGATAACAGTATCGTTATTATTATTGGAGGGGGAGTTCACGTCGTTCTCAATATCGCCGCATAATGAGGTCAGGGTGACATATAAGTGTATGTTACAAAACAGTATGCGCGTGGCAGAGGGCTACAGTTAGAATTATTAAATCGACATTAAACAACGTCAGTTTTGTATTCGCTTATAGTTATTGTGTTATCATTTGTCCAATGCTGGTTGTTCAACTCGTCTCAATGTTTTCATCATCTGTATTACAACTAACGTCACCGCTTACGTGTTTAAAACTCTCAGATGCTCTTCCCTCTGTTGATCTGCCTCCTCGTGACATTCAACACTGTTTTGCTGCACAGCTCTTGCAGCGCTTCTTATTTAATTTACTCGTATTTTAATTGCGATGGAATGCACGCTCTTTTTTGAACCTGCCTACTTTGTCCCTTTACAAGTTTTAATTTTATATTATTTCTGCGTTTTTTGTAGTTTATTGGAATACCTGGCTCCCTTACGTATAAAAGGAAGTCGTTCCAATTGTTTACACCTAAAATCGAGTGCCATGTTGTGTCCTTGGTCATCATTCTCTCAATCCTTCCACCAGTATAGGCCTTGTACACTCCCCTGACTCTCTTTACCCTCCTCCTGTCTTCCAATGAGTCCATTCCAGCTCCTCTATCATACCAGTGATTGATTGTGTTCTGCGGGAATATCCACAGACAAATTAACTTGCCCTGCTTTGCACCTCCAACTCTTCTACGTGTTAACCAAAATGTTCACAGTATTTGCAGTTGCAAATAATTTGGGTTATAAACAATCAATCTAATTTTTTTTCTGCCATCAGTCTTTTGACTAGTTTGATACAATCCTCTATCCCTTCCTATCGTGCGCTAAACTTTTCATCTCAACATACCCCTAGTCTTTCTCTGCAGTTCTTACTTTCGACTGTTCCCTCCATTAACAATCCTGCATGTCTCAGAATATGACCTACCATCCAATCTTTTGTTTCTATAAGACTCTTCTACAAGTTTCTTTCCTCCAAGCTGTTACCCCTCCCAATAAGATCCAGTCCAGCTGCTAATGTTGCAACATCTATATCACCATCATTTCGCCTGTTAACCGCAGAAACAAATCATAATATAATTTAATTGCAATGGAGCACAGGCTCCGGTGGCAATTTCCCTACACACCCATCTTCCCCCTTTTCTGCATCCACTTGCTTGCATTTGCCCTCTACAAATTTTAACTTTAAATTCTCTAACTTTAAATTCTGTAACTTCCAAATCCCTGCTACTGCTCAATTGCTATGGAACTGGATTACCATTGTATCCACATCAGAACTCGTTAAGGCCAGAGACTTTCGTTCCTTCAGTATCATCAGACATTTCATCCTATGTGAGAGCAGTAGTGGGGATAGGACAGTGTTTCGTGCTGGAATGAGTGTTTGAGTGCTAGTGTAGTGTGTTGGACTCTGCGAGTGTGTCAGTAGTCCAAGGCACTCGGGCAGCGTGGGATCGGGGTGTAGGCCGCCCACACTGCAGCCAACCGTCCGACACCAAACACACCAGGGACACTGTCCTCTGCATTTCCCAGCTCCTTCACCCCAACCCTGCAGGTGTGGCCAGTAATGTGTTTTCTATTATTATTTCTCCGAATAGCAATTATTATGTCGGAGAATGAAAAACTGTCAAATTTGAAATATTACCTCACAAAATTATGAAGGAGAAAAAAAAAATTGTAAATGGACGGGTGTAGACAATATTACTACTGATTTATTAAAGATTACGATATTGTAACTTACCTTGAAATTTTATTTAAAATGAGTTTGGAGTCTTGCTGCTTACCAGAGGATTGGAAAAGAGCGATAGTAGTACCGGTTCGTAAAGCAGGGGTTACAAATAGGGTTGAAAATTACAGGCCAATTAGTTTGACATCAGTGATAGGCAAAAGAAAATTACAGTGAAGGATGTAAAAAAAATAGTGTTGAAGCAAATGAGGATCAGGAAAAGTCCTAGGACCGAGAAATGTAATATCGGCACTTAGCAGATTCATATAAACATCAACAATAATATTAAAAAAATGTTTACGATATACTTAAACACATCGTGAATCGGAAAATGAAAATCAAATACATCTTCAGTCTACAAGAAGGAGAACAATCGAGTTTTAAGTGTTAACATTAAATGTCATATGTTAAGGTACTGAAGCCAAAAATTGAATGGTTTGCGGGAAGGCATAACATTGAAACATCCAACTTAAAACGGGGTCTGAAAGGGCTGACCTGTTCATTAACATTCATATGCTACAACACACTTAGTTATTTATTTCTTCAGTTTCCTGAAATAAAGTGAGATGTGCACAAGGAAAACGTTACTGCAGCAACTACATCAGGAATTAACGCTCCAATAAGCGTAACGAAATCGTAGAATTTAATTTACGCTTAAGGTTACAAAGATAATAGGCTTATAACTCTACTAATAGGAAAACAAAAGGCAAACGCATTACTGCCCACGCCGAGGTCATCGTGGACGAAGGAAGTAAAACAACTACAATACTGTACAAAGCATAGGCATAACTGGGGATCGGAGATTTGGAAAATAGTAAAAGGGAGATGAAAAGTTGATGCACCTGAAAATGGACTATTGGTGAATAGGTTGTCATATTTGAACTGGTTTGAATTTATAAGCCATTGCGTACGTGGCTTGGAGGCAGTTTCCTAGTCTTTTATTTACCACTTTCTTCTTCTTTTTTAAAAATTATTGCTTCCTTATATAATTGGGGCATAAAATTCCCACATTTACGAATTTTAATTTACTTTAGCCTTGTCTGTAAATTATTCATTTCCTTTGGTAATTGATTCCAATCCGTCATTCCCTCGCCCACAAACGAATGTTTTTTCTCACTCCGTTGTGCCTGAAATCTAGTGCCAGCTTGTGGTTATGGTAATCTTTTCCCTTCCATGCATTACTCCTCATTCTTTGAACAATATTCTTCCACGCCTCATTACCAATATTCGCCTTTTACACTCCCATGACTCTCTCCCCCCTCCTCCTGTCTTCCAATGTCCAGCTGCTTTATCATGGGCTTATGGGTTCCTACGGTAATATAAACCAACTGCTGTCCTTTGCACCCTCTCCAACTCCTATATTTCATACCTTAACTACCTTAAACTACATCATATTCAAGCAATGATCTGACCAAATATTTGTAATCAAATTCCCTATCATCTCTGGTACATCCTCTTATCTCATTCCAAAAAATGAAGACTTCTGAAACCTTTTCCTACCACCTGCCCAGTTGAGTTTATTTTCAAATTTTATGCTAAGATATTTAAATTTTTTAATTTCCAGCCTTCAACAAGCAATTCTGTCGCCGCTCTAGAATCATAACCAACTATTAGTGTACCTAATAAGCTGACTGTTATTGGCATTTATCTTCGTTCCATGCTGACCTGGTCATTTAGACATTATATCTACGTCACCCTGCAGCTGTTTAGTCTTCTCCCGTTTTGTGCCAACAGGAAGATGGCAGAACCTGCTTGCCAGAGGCTGCAGTCACGATAAACTTTACTTCTAAGAAGCTCTTCGAATTTTTTTCTGCGTATTTAAAGCGCTAGTACAGTAGCTGTTGTATTGATAACTGTGCAAAGCCTTGTAATAGGTATTGAAACACAAAAGCGAATTAGGGTGATCAGAAACTGCCGAACTAAGGCATGGGGGCCAGCATTGCATGTCTGGCCGAAAATTCGATATGATTTATCCGCTAGTTTAACAAATTTATGAGAAACGAAAACTGACGAATAGAAATATTAAGAGAACATGTGGAACTGATGTTCGATCAGGATTATTTGATGAACTGCTTTCACGTTCGCTAAGTAATGTGGTCTCCTGCGACAAAAGTCGAGACCTCACAAAAAGTACCCACTGGTCGGGTTGCTATACATGAGGATAAAAAAAAAATTCTTTAAATAATTGTTTATTGTTGACTTCAAACTCTAAGCCGGCATGATCGAAACTTTGTTCCCATGTTGAATTTTCTGGGAGAAGCAATAAATTACTCTGGTTGCAGTCAAACTTAGGACCAAATCGCATATATTCAGTAACTGATGTGGATAATTATATCGAAATTTTTGAAAAACGTATTGTCTGTTGCTAATAGTAGAAGTATGATGAGAAACTCGTTAGGATCTGCAGGCCTGCAAGAGGACTGAAATGTGATTCTGTAGAGCACGTAGCAACCAGGTGGTAAAACTAAACACACTTTCCATGTTTCACATCATCATGAAAACACGAAACTTCTGTGTCTGACTACAACCGCGTGGAGTTCGAGCAGGCAGTGGGACTCGTCGACGTCATCATCATTAGATCTGGAACAGGATGTGTGCAAAGGAACGGGAAGGAATTCGGACATGGCCTTTTAAAAGAAACATTCTGTAATTCGCCCACAGCGATATCGGAAAAACCATGACAGGGTTTGGATCCGCGTTACCGCATTTTTATTTTTGTACTCGTGGAAGTACAATTAGATATTGTAAATATCCGTTACTTTCACCTGTCGTCCCTACGACCTGGAATCCGTCAGATTTCACATTCGCATCTTTGTTTCGTGGTGACGTAGAATATGAAAGAGGTCTAGGCCAGAGAGTGGCTTTATATGGGTGTGGAATCTTTTGATAATTGCAAGTCGAACGGAATACGAACTCTCGACTGGTTTACTGCAGTCTTCCATCTCAACATACCCCTTACAGCCTACATCTTCAGTTATCTGCTTCATATATTCTAATCTTTGTCTACCGCTGCTGTTCTTTCCTTCGACTGGTGCCTCAACTAACAAATTAACCAATCCCGCATGTCTTAAAATGTAACTCATCATTCTTCATCTCCTCTTCTTTCTGTAAGACTCTTCCACAACCCTCTCTCTTCACCCATCATCTCCAAAACATGTTAATTTTGTACTTTGCTTTATTTTTGTGGATCTAACGTTTATTTAGTCCATACTAAGTAGAGGGAACGTGATGTTTCCTTATTGTTTTTCATAGTACTAACGTCGATTGAAATTCCAAAACTAAAACTAATGTGGATAAATGGATTTAGCTATGCGGGTAGAGAGATTATTACTCTGGAGCGCACATAACATGCCAAAGATTATTTTATGTTAGATGCTACGGTTCTGTACGTTTCACGTGTTATATATCTAAAAAAAAAAAAAAAAAAAATGTAGAAGTAACCTTGACAGCCTCCGCAACGTATGGGCTAGCGCACCACTGAATCTGACATGGGTGGTCTCAGTTAATGTTGCTGTATTTACTGGAAGACAGACGCTGCGGAAAGTAATTGAGGCCCAATACTGGAAATGGCTGTATAGAGTACTGGCCCAATGCCTTTTTTATATAAAACAATTAAGTGAAATTTGAAACAATGAATGTTAATTTAAAACACGCATACATGAAGGAAACATGTGAGTGGAAAATGATGTGTAATGACTCTAGATATGTATTTACATAAGTGACTTTCGCGTAGCAACCAATCAGTTGTTGCCTGGACCAGCTCATTGGAAGTTGTGTAAACGAGAAACTGCTGAAAGGAGATTCTGCTGACGCAATTATAAGCACGTTTGCACCAGCTGAGTGAACAGGCAAAATAATGAGCAAGATTGCAGGCAAGATTACTTTTAAAAAATTAATCAAACGATTTACAGAGACAACACTGCACTATTGTAATAGATATAAGGTTGACATTTCAACACGCCTCATCTACCAGATGTCAGAGTGGTGTTTTCAGCACCCTACACTAATCTGATATTCCAAGAAAATATAAAATGGCAAAATAGTTCTATAAAGTCCTCGCTTGCTAAAGAGAAACATTGTTAAGTAAGATCCCGTTACTTTGTTCGCTAACTTAATAGGAAATTCGCAATTAATGATTGATTAGTGTTCTGAAACTAGTTTACTAAAATCTTTGGCTAGTGAATCATACTAAGCCATATCTGGCAGGCGCCCGAGTGACTTCAGCGGGAAAAACGACTGTGCTGCATCTATCGAGAAGGAAGTATCGATTCAGTTACGTAACGAGATTTCGCTGCGATTAGCGAAGCTGACGGTGCGACAAATATCGATAAATAGTCGACCAGTCTGTTTAGACTTTCGCTGCCGTTGTATATATTCTCTTGGCTCTCATAGTGCAGCGGAATCGATATATTAAACCCCAAACGTTTCAGCCACCTAGTTGTGGCTTTCATCAGGAAACCCTGTAAGATAGCTGAGACGTTAGGTTTTAATAAATCGGCAAATGTCCACTGGAGAACCAATAGAATATTGCAGAAATTGTTTATATAATGGTTGCTGTAGTATGTCTATGAAGATGTGTAGGCTAGACCCGAGCGGGGAGAGAATCGCTTCTGAACTGAATGTAGATGAACTCCTGACTAACAAAATGTAACAAACTAGAGACGTTACATAGATGTTATTAAGTTTGTAGTCGGTACGATGGACGTCGTTATTCCTCTAGATTTCTATTTTTATTTTGTTTTATTTGGTATCGCTATCCAGTACAGAGCCAGAACAAGTTTAACATTATTATATTAGTTTTCTTTTGACTACGCGTGCTCATTAAATTCACTGATAATTTACAATCATCAGTATTGTTCAGCCTTCAAATAGAGATTTGTTTATTTTATATTTAATTATAAAATACTTTCCTGAAAAATAAAATAAAAATGCACCTATTTTGTTAGGTTGAAAATTGAAGAATTTAATAATATAAGAACAGGAGTGTTTTTATACAGTTCTCATTATTTTAAGGCGATAAGTATTTTGGCCTCTTAAGTATTATCGTTGATTACACGACTTTTGAGGCTGATTTAAATTTTTTATGTCATTGTCTAATTCAAATTTTACTAGTAGTGTTTCTGTTTTGAGCGCGGATTTTTCATTGTAATATAAAATGCGTTTCCAGACCAAAAACTATAGTTTGTTTTAATTTTTTGATGTTGACAACCAGGTAATATACAATCAGAAATTAAGATGCCCGGAGATTTGGGGGAAACGTAGCTGAAGTAACGACTGTAAGGCAGACAGGCGACAGTCGAACAGTTCTCTATAACAATGAGACGAGTGTCGGGCTACACGTTGAGGAACGACAATCATGAATCACAGCTTTCGAGTCTTCCGCTTCGGAAATCGATTTCCTGCGGATGGATTTCGACGCGGTTCCGCTTTCGCGGCGACACTTTCACTGGCAGCCAGCAGGCGTGGTTGCTGCAGTGAACACCCGCCTGGTATGCTCCCTCTCCTCTTCAGACTCTGTTTCCTACCGTCTCCCGGGTGGCTATTTCCCTTCGCGTCTCTTGTTGAGTGCAGTGGAACTCCAATCATCCGAACTCCGACTATCCGAATCGCTTTTTTAAGACGTGCCTGGAACAAGATGAAAGGCATACCAACTGACGAAGAGAAGAAAAAGGAGAAAAAAGCTCAAGAAAAGGAAAGGGAAGAGACAGGAGAAGATGGGGATGACTTGTCACTTGAGGAATTCAGAAACATTGTTCTGAAAATTCCTGGATGTTCAGAAGTTAGTGCTGAAGATTTAGGAGAGTGGGTGGTGTGTGATTCGTCAGAACCTGGGTATGAAATTCTAAATGATGACGAACTAACTGAAAGCGTGAGAGAAGAAAGTGTCGAGGAAGAAGATGATCTTAATGTCGAAGTTGAAGCAGACACGGGACCATCAGCTAGTGAAGCATTTGCCGGCCTTTAAACTGCGTTGAAGTGGATGGAGCGTCAGCCCGAGTGTGACCACATGCAACTTCTCACTGTCAAGCAGATGAATACAGTCAAACAGCTTACTATGACAGAGATGTTCAGCAAGCAATGACTTTTATTTACAGTACATTATGTACATACAGTACTAATGTACAGCACTTCTAAGTACGCTTAACATGTAAAAGAGTTGCCTTTTTACTTACTTACTTACTTCCTCTTCATGGATAGGCCAAAAGCCTGTTCCGACCTCATTCTTCCGACCATCTCTTCCTAGGTCTTCCAATGTCCCTTCTGCCTGTGGGATGGTACTCCAGGGCAAGCTTAGGAAATCTGTCCTTTCTCATCCGTAGGACGTGGTTCTTCCAGTTATCCCTTTTTTTGGGTAATTCTATCATTTAGCGGGGAGATATTCAGTTGTTCCCTTATTTCCTCGTTCCTCCTCCTATCATTTAGGGAATACCCTTTTACTGACCTTAAAAATTTCATTTCCGATGATTGAATTTTGCTTTTGTATTGCGTTTTATTTACCCATGTTTCGCTGCCATATAGCAGAATCGGTACGGCCATTGTTTTATAAAACTTGAGTCTCCTCTCGTGCTTTACCTTTCAGTGTTCGTCGAATTGTTCCACACATATACTGAAATCGGTGAAGTTTCTTCTTCACCTCGTTATCCTCATTAAAAGATAATTCACATCCGAGATAAGTAAAGCTGGAGACTTGTTCTATGGGCTGATTGTCTACCACTATTTTAACTCTGATAGGGTATTTCCCCTGCCATGCCATAACTTTCGTTTTTGCACGAGACAACTGCAGATTGTAATCTTTGCTGATAATATTTAGTATATGAATTGCTTTTTGAAGTCCATCTTCATTTTCCTGGAGGATAAATTGGTCGTCTGCAAACAGCGTAGTATTTATGTAAGTGTTGTTGCTTATTTTTATACCAGGATGGACATTTTCTTTCCATTTCCTAACTAAGTCATCTATATACATATTAAAAAGTGTTGGAGACAGGCTACAACCTTGCCGCACTCCTTGGTTAATTGCTATTTCTTCTGTAAGTTTATTTCCTAGGTCTAAGACGATTTGTGTCCTTCTATACATATCTTGAATAACTTGTATTAAATGCTGTGGATATCCATTTCTTTGCATTATTTCCCATAGTTTTTGTCTATTTACTTTATCGAACGCTTTTTCATAGTCTATAAAAGCAATGAAAGTCTTTAAATTAAATTCTCTTTTCCAGTAGTTGTCTAAGGCAGAATATATTATCTATGCAGGACCTTCCTTTCCTAAACCCACATTGTTCTTCTGATAGGAGAGCATCTGCTATTACTTTTAGCCTGTTATTTATTATTTTTGCATATATTTTGTATCCCGTATTTAATAAACTAATTCCTCGATAGTTATCACAAGAATTCCTATCTCCCTTCTTAAAAAGTGAAATAACTTTGGCCTTCCTCCATTCTTCTGGGATGGTTCTCTTTTTCCAACACATATTAATTAAGTGTAAATATCTAAATTTCAGAATCATTCCCCCATACTTAATCAATTGTATCTAGTCCAGGAGCTTTTCTATTTTTAAATGATTTTAGTGCTGCATCAACCTCCTCTATGTCTATAGGATCTATTTCTTTAGTATCCACATGGTCCATTCCTATTTTCTCTTCTTCTTCTTCTTTATAATTACTATTGTACCATAATGTTCTGTAGTGTTTTACCCATGCCTCTTCTTCAATTACATTTATATTAGCACTTTCCTTTTCATCCTTGTTGAGATGTTTCATAAGTTTATAAGCCATCTCTTGTCTACCATGGACATCATCTTCTATTGAACTGATTAATCTATCCCATCCCTCATGTTTCAACTTCTTTGATATTGTCTTAACAATATTTCTTCTTCTTTTATATTCATTTTCATTTTCTAGGGTTCGATCCTGTATCATTTTTAGATAAGCCTTTTGCTTTTGTTTGACAGCTTCTGCAATTTCTTCGTTCCGCATTTTAAGTCCAGTTTTTCTTCTAAATTTCTTTTTCTTGCCAATGGCTTCATATGCTGCTTTCAGTATTGATGAAGCTATAGTTTCCCATTCTTTATTGATGTCATTATTTGTTGGGTTTTCCAGTAAGCGCTGTTGTAATCGGCTTTGATATAGATGTTTTATTCCTTCATCTTTTAAAAGGTAGGTCTTAAAAACTTCTTGATCTTGTTGTAAGTTTTTATTCATTCTTTTCCTCCATTTAGCAAGTATTCTTATTTTTGATATAACGAGATAGTGATCTGTATACATATCACTACCTCTATGTACACTGGTGTCTACTACATCTGGACCTAATTTTTTATTAACCATTACATAGTCAATGATAGACCTTTGTCCTCTTGCCGTCCATGTAAATTTATGGATATCTTTTTTTGTAAAGAATGTATTGTAATCTTTAACTGGTTGAAGGACGCAAATTCTCTCAGTAGTTTCCCATTTTCATTTAATGTGTATTCACCTCTGTTCCCCATTACCTCTGGAAGTGGACTATTTCCTACGCGAGCATTAAAATCGCCAGCCAGTATTAGGAAATCACTTTTATTAATTCTGTCTATCACCACTTGAAGCTGTTCATAAAATTGTTCAGATTCTTCTCGTTTGTTTTTTTCTGGGGCATATATGGCGATCAAGGTTAGGTTGCCTCTCTCTACTTTCAATCTTAGAGTCAGAATCCTTTCACTTATCATAGTGTAACTGACAATTTTATTTTTCCATTTCCTATCCACTAATATTGCCACTCCTACTGCAGCTCTTTTCTCTCGTGCCACTCCACTGTAGATCATTGTACATTTATCTATTTCTTCTGTTCCCTTCAATTTCTTTTTTGTTTCTGTAATTACAGCAATATTGATCCCCTTTCTAGTTAACTCCCTGTCCAGATCATATTCTTTATTATTTATACCTCTCACATTCCACGTTCCTATTTTCAAATTGTCTTTGATTCCAAATCGTTTGTCCTTTGACCTTGCCTTTGTTGTCCTCATAAGATCCAAGCGGCTTTCCTTACTTTGAGGTTTATGAGTAATATATGTTTTTATATGGAAGGTTTACCAGCCCTTCACACAACCCCCATCCTGGAGGGCCAGGGTTTTATTTCAGGGTGTTCCTTCCCTTAGCCAGAATGTCCCAGTTTTAAGGCGCTGGGGGCTCGCCTCCATCCTCTCCCGTTAGCTACACTCAAAAAGTGCATTGCCCAGGGGTCACGCGGCTTTCACCTTCGTGGACGTGGGAATAGGGTTTGCTGGCAGAGCTGCTAAGATAGATCGCAGAGGCATTTCTCAAGGTTTTATTATCTCAGCCCATCCGGCATAGGCTGAGATCCTTGAGACCATACCAGCCTTGACCCCCCTTAATTAATTAAAAGCTCTTTTTCTTTAAAAAAATAGTTTTTTTCTCCCATTTTGAACATACATATAGTAATTAATTAAGATAGACCCTTTTTCGGAAAAAAAAATCCAGTTGTACGAATTTTTTTATTGTACAAATGGGGTCCGGTCCCATTTGTTTAGGATAGTTGGAGTTGTACTGTATATCGTTGCTCTAATGACCTCACCGGTGCGTATCGTCCAGATCGAACGCACTCGCAGCACAGTGGAGGTGCGTCGACACGCAATGGCGCATGAAGCACGTGCGTACTGTGAGGCCACAAGACGTAATTATGGGATAAGAATGTTCAAAACTATAAGTAGGAACTCTAAGAGGTAGTGTTGAATAGTTAATAAGCATAGAATTACGAATTATAAATTGCGGGCAGTGCATTTCAATTAGGAATTTCTGGAGGCTGCTGTAGCTGTCGCCATTATGGGAGTAAGGCCAACCTAGAGGTCAGTCACCCTGAGTAGTACCACCCCACCAACACCAGAGGTCACCTCCTGAGAGGGGTATTATCTGTGGGTTCGTCCATAGGTAGAGGGGATGGAAAAACAAAGGAATTCGGGAAGGCAGGGATGGTAACAACAACGTGGAAAAGACACCAGGCGACCCAGAGTACAGTTACGCAGAAGGTATTTAAGCCCTACCGCGATCCAATAGAGCGCTCAGTTTTGTTCATTGCGTTCAACGTGATCCAGCGTGGTACTGACCGCTAGATGCAAGTCCGTTTATATTTCCTCCCTCTCTGTACTCATGCTTATTCTCGCTACATGTTATAAAGTGTAGTAAATTACGGACGTTAAAAAGGAAGTGTATAATTGCCTTGTGTTACGATGACGCCGATGAATTGCTGCTATTTAGTATCACCGGATCTAGCTGAGGAGCTAAGCCAAGCATCATCCGCACCACCGCCTTAGCATCACGCTACTCCGCAGCAGAGTATGCATGTCCTGTGTGGCAGAAATCAAGTCATGCTGAGACAGTAAACGTTGCGCTCCACAGAACATGCCGGCTCATCACAGGTTGCCTCAGACCATCGCCTGTGAGATACTAGCTGGCATCGCCCCTGGAGACATACGCCGGGAAGTTGCCACCAGCGCGGGAAGGCTTAAAGTGAACGAAGACACCCGACACCCCCTACATGGCTATACACCAGCGCCATCGAGACTAAAGTCACGATCAAGCTTCATGCGGACTTCAAATCCACTAAATGGAGCACCAAGCAATGAAAGAATATTGGCTTGGGAGAAGAGTGTGCAACATGATATCGAGTGGATCAAGCCAAAAGAGGGTCTAGAATAACCATGGCCCATAGCAAAGTCACTAAATAGACTTCGAGTTGGAGTTGGCCGTTCCAAAGATACTCTTGCCTCATGGGGATACCTGGGAGAACAGCCAGATACCACATGTTCGTGCGGGAAGAGAGAAACCATGGTACATCTGCTGTCTTGTCCACAAATCGGAATGAGTGTATCCCAATTCGACATCCAATCAGCTACCGACAAAGCAATCGCATTGGCGGATAAGCTACCTCGTATCTGATGCTGCCATCAACACGAGGAGAAGAAGAAGAGTATCATCACCGGGAGAATGGTATAGACTTGTTTAATTGCTAACATGTGAATCTTAAGTGTAGACAGATTGGTTACTAAACAATTTTACGGACTTAATTGAATACGAGTTCCTATTTCAAGTGTAGACCTTTGTGGCAATGTGATTAGGTTGGAAAGAATGTATATTGATTTTGTGTGGTTTATTATGTATCCATGTATTTTCTTCTTCCATCGTTGTGCCCAACTCAGGAGCGCGAGTGAACTTATTTAGCAGATGTGTTTTTCCTCTGTTCCCAAAACCTCTTCATCCATTCGCTGTGCTCTTTCCATCGTTCTTCCGTCCAAGGGTTCCTTCTTCTGATATACTGGCTGTTGGCAAACTGGTGACTGTTGACTATGCTACTAAACTGGCATCTGTCCTGTATGATGTCGTCTGTTATTCCTATTTCCCGGAGATCCTTTTCAATTTAAATTACCCAGTTGTTTTTGATTTTCATTGAAATGGCTAGGTTTAGAATTCTTTTTGTTAGTCTGTTATTACTCATTCTGATAATATGGCCGTAGAATTTAATTCGTCTTTTCCTGAATGTGTCTGAAATTTTTTCTGAATGCTGATATAGTTCGTTTGATTTCCTTTTCATCCAAATTCCTCCGGGGCCAAACATTTTTCTTAAAATTTTCCTTTCTTGCTTTTCAATGTCTTTAATCAATGATCCATGTATTTTATTGTTTGTAATTGTTCGGGTTCCCTACAATTTGGTATTGTTACGAAAGAATGCAGTCAACCTTCGGCAAAAACAAACTCGGATGGTAAATAAATTAGACTAGAAATATTGAAGATGAGGGGGTCGAAAGATTACAGTAAGCATATTTATTGCTTTTTAAAGAACAATCGTCCTTAGGACAGCGTCGATAGAAATACTCTTTAGCTTTGCACTAAACAGTACAAAAAAAAAAATTGTCTTTAAAATATGTTTTACATATGTTATAATTGTGTCAAGTTTGGTACTTACGCGCTTTTGTCCTTGCAGGTGTTTGTCTATGAATTACAGTTGTTTCCACTTTACTGTCTTGGTGTTATATCTAAACGTTGCACTTGCGAAAAAAAGTATCACCAATGACGTTTTCACACCGGCTAAATAATGCGAGCGTGCTTTATGAATCTTAGAAGGTAAACCACGTATAAATACAATCAGAAAGAGACAGGCCCCTGACGTGCGTACAAAGAGAGAAGTAAGGGAATTGGATTACAAAACTTTGGTCAGACCACTGCTGGATTATAATGGTGTAGTATGTGGCCCATGTTTTGGGTATCAAATACAGGAGTTTGAGAGGGCACAAAGAAGGACTCCTAGATTTGTCTTTGGAAGCTACCGCAAAACTGAATTGGTAATTAATATGATAAAGGAGCTGGAGTGGGATTCATTGGAGGATAGAAGGATGGTGGAAAGAGTCATGATAATGTACAAGGTATTTATTGGTGATGAAGCATGTTGGTGGGAAAATTAAGAGAGGTGCGTGAAAGGGTAAAGTTGACCATGACCACAAGCTGGCACTTGATTTCAGGCATAAGGGTGTGGGAAAATTTTCTTTCGTAGGAAAGGGAGTAAGGAATTGTAACAAATTACCAAGAGAAATGATGAATACATACCAAAAAACACAGTATTTAAAGTAGTAGATGGGAAGAGGAAAGGAGTTTGATGGGTGTTTAGGGAGATGGCCTCCGGAGCGTGCGCTGCATCGCAGTTGTATTAAAACACACACACATATATATATAATTATTGGGCGGATAATGGAGTTTCTGAGGTATTCTTATGTCCAGACGAATTCCAGGATGGTCGTCAAAATAAGGATGTGGGCGCCTTTACTTGTATCTCAGGTAGTGCTTCCAAATAGTAGCTATACGAGGTGTGTGAGAAAAGTAATGACACTTACTAATGTCCTTTTTTTTCAATCAACAATATTACCCCTTTCAAAGTAGTTCACCTGTGCAGCTATACACCGGTGGAGTCGTTGTTTCCACTCTTGGTAGCAGCGCTGGAAGGCTTCAACTGGTAGGGCTGTTAACTGGTCGGTCACAGTCTATTGAATGCTCTCCAGAGTTCCAAAACGACATCCTTTTAAGACATGTTTCACTTGCGGGAAAAGGAAAAGTCACAAGGACTTAAATCAGGTGAATACGGGGGTTGAGGAATAACAGGAATGCGTTTTCAGATAAAAAAATTCATTGATGGAAAAATCCGTGTGGCATGAGGCGTTGTCATGATGAAGCAACAACTTGTCTGCAAATGTCCAAATCGTCTGTCAAAATTTGATGTGTGGTGAAAGTGACTAAATTTAACTGTTCACTCATCATCCTGATTGTTAAATGACAGCCTGATATTTCAAGAGCCCTCACACGCTCAACGTTTCGTCAGTTTTTGAAGTTGAAGCTCTCCCTGAGCGAGGTTGATCTTCAACATGTTCTCGGCCTTCCAAAGATGATTTGTGGCAACGGAAAACTTGTGCTCTTGATAACCAATGATCCCCATAGGCCTGTTCCAACTTATGAAAGGTCACATTCGCGGATTCCCCGAGTTTAACACAAAACTTGATTGCACAACGTTGCTCTAAATTCCGATGCTCCGTTTTCGAAACACGCTGATGGCGCTGTCAAAAATAATGTGTTGGCTGAACGGAGTTGAAACTCGGACTGAGCAAGTGGAAGGGATGAACAAACCGGTGGACACAGCGTTGCCAGATCGCTCGCATTACTTTTCCCACACATGTTGTTCGCATGCGCATTAAGGTGGCCACACACGATCGCTCCATCCGTCCAAATGGAGCGTTGTCACTCCATTATCGCGTCGTGTGTGGGGAAACTGATGTGGATGACGTGGAGTGACAGGATTATTTGGATATCCGGTCAGTCCAATATCCATCAGTTTCGTCCATCATGCCATCAAGCCAACTGACGGTGTGTGGGGAAAACCACGTGGAGCGACACCAAGCCATCACTCCAGTCGGCTCGTGTATGGCGAAACCAAACACTTCTCATTCTGTCACCGACCACCGAGCAGACAACATCAGTGCCTTGAGCCGACTATGCAACATAGTACCATTTTTTGTTTGTTTTGAATCTGCTATAGAAATATTTGTTTTGCTATGAATTAAATATTTTGAATGTAGAATTGAAAATAATTGTTTTAAATATTATTAAGTAACAATTAGAACGATTATTTTCTTTTTTTACTTTTTAAAAATAATAATAATAATAATGTCATCTCAATAAGACTTTGTGCTGGAGATTAGTGAGAAGGATAAGGACTTGCCATGCTTGTAGGATCTATAATCCTGACTACCTTGACAAAATATAAATAAATGTGGCAGTAGATCAATTGCTAATATTATTTAAAAATAAAGACATAAACACCGACGGAGAAACCGTGTTGGAAAAAAAGATAATTCTTTGCGGTCTTCTTTTAAAAAAAATCATAGTATGATAAGATTAATTTTATATGAGCCTACTTGTTTAAATATGTTGTTTTACTACATTTGCCGTACCTTTCACTATTTTCAGCCTGCTAAACTATTTCAATTTAATAAATCTGTTTTATAATCATTTTGCTGTATTTTTAAAGGTTTTCGTAATATCACAGAGCTTATTTTTCATAATTTCGCACTTTTTTTGGACGTTTATTTAATTCTCAGGATTTTTATTCAGTATTCGATGGTTTGAATATCCTTTAAAATTAATTCGGGCTCATTTTATTTAGTACTTGGCATAACTAGATTGTTGTATAGCTTGCTTGCTTTGCCTCTTTTTTCATTGTCGTGGCTGACTGGAGCGATCGTGTATGTGCTACGCTTTTGGATGTCATGGAGCGATCGTGTATGGCCACCCTTAAGGTCCGCGCTCACTAGGGCGGGCCGCATCGCGTCGCGTCGCATCGCAGAAATGCGTCTGCAATCGCTTACATTGATTCTAATGGGGTAACGCACACCAGAGGCGGGTCGAGTCGGGGCGGGGCGGGCCGCATCGCGTCGCACTGCCGGATCGCTTCCCCAGGCGTATTTTTCCGCCTGTGCGCCTCGATGCGCTCAGTCACGACCGGGTTTGCGATAGGAGCTCCAACAGCACTGACTGACTTTTGTAACTTGTGTGTTCCTATTTCTGTGAACTAACTCCATTACGTCAACAAAATTGGCTGCAAATTTGCACGCAGGATGGTGGATGATTTCTGAAAAAATATAAGTAATCACAATCTGAAAATTTAACTACTTTATGAAATTTAATAAAGATCAAAAAATTTCTAGCTCATGCTCACTTGTTCTTTGGTTGTATGTTTTAACTTAAACTATTCAAACGTAATGGATGAAGAGTACTGCATCTCATTAGTAATGAGTTTCAAAGAGTTTTATGATTTACAAGACGCAAAATATAATAACAAAATATATATATATTTGGGAGGAAATAGGAAACTAGTTAAAACAACCAGGTATAATGTCATGTTTCGTATTTTATTTTTTGTTTATTTTACGTGTGTATTATAATTTTCTATCACTTTCTTTAAATTCCGCTTCTAAAGTTTTGTGTTAACAATTAACCTAATTGTTTAAAAATATTTTGAGAAATTATTCTAAATCTTAATGATTTCTGATGTAACCTAGAAACCTGTGTAAGTCAACCTGTTGAATTGTCATTTTCGTTCTTACTTTCTGCAACCCAATTCAAATGTTGTTAATCAAAAGGTTGTGAATGCAGCACGTGGCTAGTATTACTTTATTTATCTTATTAGGTAACACCGACATTCTTCTTTCGCAGATTTGAAACCTTCTACCTATAACACCAAAGCAGTTATCCATCACCCTCCATAGTTTATTGAGTCTGTAATTGAAAGTTCGTTTCTCTTCATTTCCTTTTATCTGATATTCTGAAATAGGCCTCATCTCGAAGGGGAAAAGCTTCATTTACTACTATTACATACTGCATTTTATCTCACTTGTCAACGTGCAAATTCAGTTTTCCTGTAGCCATTGCCTCACCTAAATTGTTGTAGCTAAATGTTTTGCCATCTTAATTTTTTTTCCAATCCTCCTGCGACCAAAATACAACTGCAACTGAAAGGGCTATTAAAACCATGAAAAACATTCATTTTTCTGCATTAAAAATAAAGAGAACCGCGATTCTGTAGAACTTTTGTAACATGTTTGCCATATAATGTGCCTAAAAAATGCGGAAAATTCCTTTTCACATTAAACCCATTCCCTTTTCTGCTTAATTTTCTTAAATGAATATATAAAAATAAGAGCCCTTTGTCTGATGTGTCCATTTGTAGTGCAGAAGCAGCTGAGTAATCGTCGAGAACTAAAGGCGGTGACAAAAGAAATGCGACTCGCTGCGTCCAGATGTGCGTTGCAGCATTTTCGCTCAATGCGATGCGACCCGATGCGGCGCGCCCTAGTGAGCGCGGACCTTTAGAATGTGTAGTAGCGTGGTGTTTGTATTTCGTCCAGACAGGACCTACGCAGACAGACAAGATGCACATCGAAGTGCAGGTGGCGCTGAACTTCGTGATTTCGTACCTGTACAACAAGCTGCCGAGGAGGCGCGTCAACATCTTCGGCGAGGAGCTGGAGAAGGCTCTGAAGGAGAAGTTCGAGGGCCACTGGTACCCCGACAAGCCGTTCAAGGGCTCGGCCTTCCGCTGCCTGAAGACGGGTGACCCCGTGGACCCCGTGCTGCAGAGGGCTGCGAGGGAGGCGGGGGTGCCCGTGCACGACGTGCTCGACAACCTGCCCCACGAGCTGGCCGTCTGGGTGAGTCACACAACACCACGACCCAATCATCCCTCTCGATAACATGTTCCAATCCCTCACCTCCACACCGACACCTGCACCTTTATGCCTGACACCGAGTGCCATCTTGTGGTCATGGTCATCTTCTCCCTTCAATGCACCTCTTTTAAGGGGACACAGTCGCGAACAGGATAAAAAAAATCGATTTTTTTTATTTTTAGACTTGTTCAATGCTCCAATTATTTAGCTACAAAATGCCGTTTGTTTCATGCAAATTTGACGATTAGATTCGGAGTTATTAATTTTTTCGTGATGCGTGGTAATAGTGTGTCCAAAGTGTAATGTACATTAGTTTCTCGTATGTAAAACGTTTAGTACATATTTTTCTCATAACTACATTTTTTGACCTTTGGTACACTTTTCTCAAAAACTAAGACCGATAAAGACATCAGACTTTCAGCATCTCTTGTAAATAAAATGATGATTAAAAAGATTTAAAAAAAAAAAATGGGACCTGTCATAACAACAAGAACAAACTAACAAGCTCCAAGGTATTTATAAAAAGTTATTTTTTTTTGTCTTTTAGAGCAAAAAATCATTACTCATAAACTATATAAAATATATTAACAAATCTTTATGTGATTTGCAGATGATGTTTTATCTATATACTGCGAAAGTTTCAGGCCTGTATCTCCATTAGTTTCTTCAGAAATTGTACCTGAAGTTTGCTTGTTTTAACATTGATTTCTTATGGGAGGTCCTTCGCGACTGTGTCCCCTTAATTCATTTACCAATATGTTTCCACGCCTTATCACCTACATACGCTTTGTACACTCCCATGACCAGGGCCGGATTTAATTTTTTTTTTTCAGTGTAGGCTGTTCATTTTGTGCCGCCCTTTTCTCCTTCATACTTATACTAATCACTAATTTGTATTACCTTTATTAGGTAGCAAACGATTATATGCATATGTGAATAGATATAGATTAAGAGTGACTTCATTACTTGAAAGTATTCAGATTTAGTCATAAAATAGAAACAAGAATGTTTATTATGAAACAAGAATACAAACAAGAAAATAAAAATTGTAATACATAATTATAGTTTTCTACGGGATTTTTGATTGGCGAACATACAGGAACAACTTTCTCACTGACAGTTTTCCTTACGACAAACTTCGTAACACCGATTTTAACGGCAAAAAACAGAAAACACGTCAAGACGTACGCTTTGATTTGTAATCAATTATTATTAAACGATTATAATTTATATTAATTTCAATCAGAATATCGGTTTCAATGCATGTTCCTTAAAAATTTCAAAGAATTTAATTGATTATTACCTGAGAAATGACGAGTTAAGTTTAAAAAATCATTGACTTTTCAACGATTTTTTCAATAAAATTAGGACTTCGAGCGCTTGGGGACTTTCAACATCCAGATACTCAATTAATGAAATCTTAGATCATACTTTATTATAGAAATCATGAAATATAAGTCTGTCAGCAGAAACTTACCTCTGTCTATAGAGTCTTCCTTCGGAAATATACGACGGGCTACAGACTGCGTTGAACCAGATAGAAAGTCAGGAAACTAATGAAGAATTAAATTAATACTTTAGCTAATTTTTCGCTGTCACCACTTACCTAAATGAAAATTGATAGTAAACGTATTTTTCTTTTCTATTAATTGTTCCGAGTTTGTCACTTAACTACTAGATGTCACCACTTAGATGAAAATTTATAGTAGTCGTTTTTCTATTATGTTTATAATCACACACAAATTTGACGGCTTACTAAAGCGGGCACCCTAGGAAATTTGCCTCCCCTAAGATGCTGCCGCCCCTAGGCTGGAGCGTATACAGCCTAATGGGAAATCCAGCACTGCCCATGACTCGCTGTAGTCCAGTGATTCCTAATCTAACTCGTCTATCACATCATTTACTGATTGTATTCTCCGGTAATATCCGGAGACAAGTCTAGCCTCCTTTGTACCCCCTCCAGCTCCTCTGAATGTGGATCTCGTATTTCTCTGTTAACCTCACTGTTTTCCGATAGGATGAATTACTACTACTACACCACCATATTGCAGCAATACTCTAACCAAAGTTTTGAAACCCAATACCCTCGCTTCCCTGGTACATCCCCGCATCACCTCCTCTAGTAAATCAAGGAATGTCAAACCTCTTCTTACCACGTGTCCAATGTGTCCTGCTGAATTGAGTTTACTATGAAAAGTTATGCCGAGATATTTACAGGTGGGATCTGGAACAAGCAATGCCTTCCCTAATCTATAATAATTAGAAAATCTTTACTGTTTTGGGTTGATATTGAAAGCAGCAACCAGTCACAATTTGTTGTTATTATGTTTATTCTACCATAACCGGTTTCGAGCACGATGCTCATCATCAGATGGTGTGCATTTTTAATGTATTTAACATGCAGATGCAAAATGCGAGCGTGCGTCCAATAACAACAAAAAAGTAGCATTTAATGAATGAGAGTAATTTAATGTTGGGTTGATGAAGGTTAATCTCAATTACATTACTTACGTTAGATATATGAATATTTTTGAAATCGAAGTCTTCTTAATGGCGAAAGGATATGATGTATTTCTGCGGAGGCTCATTATTAAACAAACGCACGGCACTAATACTGATGATAACATTTTGTTTAATAATGAGCCTCCACAGAAATACATCATATCCTTTCGCCATTAAGAAGACTTCGATTTCAAAAATATTCACATATCTAACGTAAGTAATGTAATTGAGATTAACCTACATCAACCCAACATTAAATTACTCTCACTCAATAAATGCTACTTTTCCGTTGTTATAGGACGCACGGTCGCATTTTGCACCTTCATATTTAAATACATTAAAAATGCAAACCATCTGATGATGAGCATCTTGCTCGAGACCGGTAATGGTTGAATAAACATAATAACAACAAATTGTGACTGGTTGCTGCTTTTAATATCAACCCAAATTAGATATCACAGTCGCGGATTTCCACCAATCCATCATGGACAAAATATTATACTTTTTCTATCCGTGCAACTAATTAACTCTCTCTTCTTGGCATTTATTTTTATTTCATGTTTCATTGTACTGTTAGATATCGTGTTTAGGGATTGCAATCCAGCTAAGCGGGATCCCGCAATCCCGCGGGATCCCGCTTCATTAGACAGTCTGGCGGATCCCGCACAAAATTAAGCGGATCCGCAATCCGCAAAATCCGGCGGAAACGCGTGTCAGTCTGCGTGACTCGCTGCCCCACTCGGTCTCTGTCGGAAATTTTGCACTGTTTGCCTGTACCCTTCCAGTTGGCTTTTGACTCATGTGAACAAGCGTTTGTTTTCGTAAACCTTCGTCATTCGTAAGTAAATAAATACACTTTTACGTATTCATAAAAACTTACGTTTGTTTCAAGTACACATTTATGTAATTTGAGTTATGTGCGTATTTAATACGATTTTCTAACTATGTAATTATTTTTTGTGTCGCACACGTTATCTGAACTATACGGTTACAGCTTTTTATTCACGGTTTCATTATTCCCATTTTCTGTATTTGCAGATAAAGTAATTGTGACAATTTCCTCATTTGCGGCTGAAAATTTGGTTATTCGTTGATATGAAACTAATGTTATCGTAATTTTAACGATCGCGTACCGTTTAATTTAACAGCTATCAAAAGGAAATTGTATATTCTTTGACTTATTGTTGTTTTGGCCGCTGCCTCAATTCGTTTCTTTGACGAAAGCCACCAACTTACATGTGCCGCTCAGGCTTTCGATTAATCCCTCTTCTCCTTGTTATTATTTCGACTAAAGGTAAAAAAAGTTATAATGAAATTTTCACAGGTGTATCCACGAATTGTGTTGTAGGAACACCATACTTCGACGGCTGCCTCCGCCTTCTTCCTCACGTGTGTAATTTCCTGTATTTGCAATGAAATCCGTAGATACAACCTATGAGGACTTCACTACAATCATTCGCCGAGAAAGTCTCCTTTCTTACTAAAAAAATAATAATTTCCACTCTAAAAACATTTACGCCACATAAGTAAATCTGAAATACTTGACAGTTTACGTATTGGTGAGTAGTTTATTTTAATAACATTGAATCAACTGTAATATCAATCAAGGAATCAGGAGATATAATAATCAATCGCGCAAAAAAAGGCCAAGTCTCGTGCTTGTGCCGTGACAAAAAGTTATGTAATCTTGTTCTGAGCCAAGTCTACACTTTACAGAGTATATTCACTTCACTTTGTGAAATGGAATGCTTTTCTCGGTGTTATGGAACGTTTATTTATAATTTTTTTTAAAAACACTCTGGTAACTTGGCCATTAAGAAAACCATATTTGTAAACTTATGTGATATATTGTAAGGCACATAATATGACCTAAGACTCAATATTTTCCATTTTTATTATTTATTTAAAAATTTGTTTAGATTAAAAAACAAAAATGTAAAACCTCGAAATACACTTAAGACACGGTAAAAGTTTTAATGTCATTTTGCCAATCAAAATATTGTTAACTGTTAATTTTTATCATTTAACATTAACAATTATTTATTAATTTAATTATTATTTAATTTATTAACGTTTTAAGTAACTATGTTTTAAATATATGCGTTAAAAAACTGTTTGTACCAATCCCGCACGGATCCCGCGGGATTGGCGCAAATCCCGCGCGGATCCCGCGGGATTGAAAACACTGCGGGATTGCAATCCTTAATCGTGTTCTGATCCTCTTGCAGCTGTTCACAATCCACTATTGTTTTAATCCCCTTGTATAACAATAGTGTAACTTCTGACTTCAACCTATCAATACAATCATTCGTAGGAATAATGAATGGTAATGGTCCCAATACACTTTCCTGGGGCACTCCTATATTACTTCTTTTGATGCTGGATTAGCTACCCTAACTGTTCTACCCAGCTAGTCACTTTTCACCTCATGTTGGTTCACTCTGTCCGTTTCACCTCGTAGGTGGACCCGGGTGAGGTGAGCTACCGGATAGGGGAGAAGGGCGCCGTCAAGCTGCTGCTCAGCGAGTCTGGCGCGGGGGCGGCCGACGCGGCGTCGCCGGCGGGGGGCGGCGGGGGCGGCGAGGGCTCGGGGGCGGCCAGCGCCGAGGACCGCGAGGTGACGCGCACCTTCAACCCCGAGGCGCAGTGCTTCCGCCCCGTGGAGGCGGCCGAGGGCGGCTCCCCGCCGCCGCCCGCCACCGCCCCCGCCGCCTCCGGGGGCGGCAGCCCCGCGGGCTCGCCCGTGCCGCCCAGCTTCCTGGGGAGGCCCGCCCCGCCGCCTCTCACCTTCACCACAGCCACGTTCGCGCAGACCAAGTTCGGCAGCACCAAGCTCAAGACCTCCAGCAAGCGAGCCAACAGGTACGCCTCCAGTACAGCTTCAGGCGGCCAAGTCCCCTGAGGACGACCCAAGGCCTGGTCGAAACGACGGGAAGAATTAGAAGGAGTATTTCGACGGTTATGAAAAGGGCAAAATCTTATATCTTTAAACGAGCAATTCTTGTATATATACTAACAATCTTTTCACTCGGTATCTCGAAACGGCACTTGCGCCATCTCGTTGACAATTCAGGTACCAGAAAGCCTACAAATAGTTTCTCCTTGATTTCAAAGAATATTTAAGCGAACAGTTCTTGTATACTGGCTGACCCGTGGAAATATTAGCACTGCAAGTTTAATTGTAAAACATTTAAAAAAGAAGATAATTAAAAATTTATCACTGGTTTTGTCAGAGGTGATACTTTACAGAAACTTTTTTGAAAATAATATTACCAGTACCAGTTATAAGCTGATAAACTAATCACCGTTTACTTTTTGACCGTAAAAAGTGGTTGTTAGTTTGCCATTAAATACTACCAAGTGTTGTTTGAGCATAGTTCTATCGGAGTGAATGAATTTAGCACTGATGGTATTCTATCATTACCGTGACGTCACAATCTGATGATGAATTCTTATAGAACTCGACGAAACATTTCGAAAATAAAGAATAAATGTTCTTCATATCTATTTTGGTTTTCGAGATAGGCCTATAGCATGTCAAAAACAAGTTATAGATATAGTTCCTTGTGTTTTCGCGACGTTTCTTCTGGTACAGACCATATTTCGACCTAACAACAGCCATTAGGAACAAAATAAAACATTGAAAGTACATTTCCTTCATATAGACATAGTGTTTTTGGTGGATTTTTTTTCTGATCCAGGTCGGAATTAATCCTAACCTCTTCATTTGAGATATCAGAAAAATAAATTCTTTATTTTCGATTTGTCTCGACGAGTTTCATACGAATTTATCAACAAACTTGGCTATGACGAAATTTATCGTCTGGTCCAGGTCCCATTTCAACCAACCACGTCAAATTTTGAGATACGATATCTCGATAACTAAGGGAGATAGAAAAAAAATATTTTTTACTTTAATTTTTTCTCGGCGAGTTACATAAGAATCCATTATAACGGGTTATCGTAGAATCCCCTGAATTACCACAAATCTCGCACCATTAATTAATCCCTGACTGGCATTAAGATTTCTATTTAACATAATAATAGCATTTTTCTTTGAAAGCAATTTATGAGGCGATCTCACAAATGGATCTAGCGATTTGGATAAAATTTCATATGTAGATAACGTTTCGATTTTCAAGTTTTTAACACAATTTTTTAAAAAAAGGAAAAAAAAAGAGGAGCAATTTTTGTATTTTGTTTCTCGCAAACGGCTCTAACCTCATTACGTAGAAGGTTCAGGTACCAGTAAGCCTTCTGATGTTAGTTAAGCTTCTCTTTGGTTAACTGTGCACCTCCAAACACCTAGGAAGCCTTCAAGCCCTTTACTTTAATCAAACTTTACTCGAAATCTTGGATATTGAGTAGAAATCGAAATATGCCAAGCGAAGATCGGTCACCCAGGTACTCTTTTATAATCTAGCACAGCTTGTTATAAACATGAAGTACGACAGGACATACCAAGTGTGGTGGGGGACTGCTAGCGCTCTGGCCTCACATTTTGGAAGTCGTGTGTTTGTTCTTACACATTTCAGTTTTTACCATGGTTTCCCACTTGCCACGATGGTTCCTTCAGAAGACCACGGATGTATTCCTTTCCGATCCTTGCCTCCACTCCTCTCCTGCTTCTAATGACCACGACATCGACTAGGTGTAAAGTTATAAGCAAAAAAACGACGCCCATAACAGTTCAGTGTTTCTCATTCTAAATTAATCCTCAGGTCCCCTTCACCCATCAGGATTCATAAATATTAAAATTGCAGACACACCTCTTCCCCCTTTCCTGCACCCACCTACATTAGCCCTTTACAAATTTCAACTTTAAATTATTTCAGCGTTTTTGATAAATTATCTTCATTTCCCTTAGTAACTTATTCCAATGCCTGACACCCTTACCTAAAAAAGTGAATCTTCCCACACCCTTGTACCTGAAATCGAGTGCCAGCTTGTGGTCATGGTCATCATTTACCTTCTGTGCATTACTTTTAATTCTTACACCAATATCTTTCCATGCCTCATCACCATTATGCGCCTTGTACACTCCCATGACCCTCATCACCCTCCTTATATCTTCCAATTTGTCCCATTCCAGTTCTTTTGTCATATCGGTTACTGATTCCATTCTGTGGTAATTTGCAGAAACAAATCTAGCAGCCCTTTTTTGTAGCCTCTCCAACTCCTGTTTTTGATACTCAAAATGTGGGTCCCATACTACACTACCATATTCAAACAATGGTTTGACCAAAGTTTTGTAACCCAATTCCTTTACTTTTCTCATACATCCCCTCATCACTCTCTCCAACAAGTGCAGGATTTCTCGCTTATGTTTGGTAAGAAGGAGTGGAAATGGCTGTTCTACCTGCAGTAGCAGGCTGAGTATACCTCCTTCACTGACTGGTGTCCAACTGACCTTTAATACCAAGCTTAGCGTAGCATAACCCACCATGCATTTTTTTTTTTTATGAAGTCTTAAACATTGTCAAGTCCAAGGTGGAAAAATAATAGTGGCAACAACCAGGAAGAAATTTTTCCACAATGTTTTGAAGGAACTATCTTGCTGTTTGTCTGGAGTGACCTGAGGCAGGAAACAGTGGAATACCAAAACATGACGATCAGACATAGATGTGAACCTCTGGCTCCCCACTCACCCCCCCCCCCTCCCCAAGGCTCAGTTCTATGGTGTCCACCTCCGCTTTGATAAAATTCACATATCACACTCTAAACAGGGTGGCACGAGGTGCATAAACAACTGTCACAACTACAAACAGTGGCTGGGATCTGTACACTCTCTTCCCAGTTGTCACTATAGCTTGTGTTTCACATTGTGGTAATCACCACTGTACTTCCTGTAGAAGCCTGTACTTAGTTCAGTCTGTTAACTGCATTACAATCTTTTGCCCACATCTACAGGTCAGTTGTGTGACACATTTTCCTCTGAACTTATCAGAAGAGCTACATACAATGTCACTGAGCGCAGCAGGAATTGACAGTAAACAACTTAATATCCACCTCGCTGACAAACCACATTTCATGGAAATATGGGTATTCAGTGTTATGAAAAGCATCCATTTAGTGAACTCCAGATATGGAAGACTATATTTTTATGGGGGTTTATGTGCTGCAGTGAAATATTTCTAAACAGACTGTATTTTATTGTACTGTGCTGTTCATAGGATTAGCTGATATAGCGCTTTGTATTAGGGGGGAGGAGAGTAAAAGTTCCTAGTTGCCAGGTTTGTCCAGGAACCAATGTGCAGTTAGATCGTATGACAGTGCTGGACATGTTCTATCAAAGTACTCTGTCCAAAAACCTTACTGTGAAGAGACAACATTCTCCTCAGTTTTTATTCTCTCTGTCAGGATTAATTACTGACACTGAGTGGATTTTAACTGACATTCTACAGCAAATAATCTGCTCGTTAGTGCTTCAGTAGCTGGAAAAAATGGAAAATGGAAAAGTGGTGGACCTGATATAAAAATAGACACGTGTGTCCCCATATTTCACTCCAAAGGCCAAACAACACAGCGCAGTCTGCTGGTGTTTGTGTGTGGTGTTAACCTCCAGTCTCCCACCGTGCACCATGGTGGTGTCATGTCGGTAGCTATGGGGGTGTGGGAGATACGGTGGTTGAAATTGGTCGACAAAGGGCATTTTCATATTTCGACCCGAGACACGTGCGTCACTGTATATCACTTTGCAGCCATAAATATCCTGCACAGATGACTGATGTCTGTGTGTGGTATTACCCTCGAGTCTCTCATTGACCGTGTCAGTAGCAGTCAGTCAAAATTCTTTACAGTAACGAACAAAGTCATGGCGATCAGTAAGTTACCTAATAATTTTTGAAGGAAAAAAAAGAATATGCTGTAACTTACATGTATTAACTGTAAATTAAACTGAGAACTTAAAAATTATCATTTTTTCATGTAGAAAGAAAAAATAATATAATGTATCTTTTAAATAAATTAAATCAGAGGCATCAGTGCCCACAAAGCAAGCTAATGCGCCCGGCCTGTCGTGCCCACAGGATGTCGCCTACGGAATTCAGCAACTACATCAAACAGCGCGCCATGCAACAGCAGCAGCAGCAGCAGCAACAGCAGCAGCTGCAGTCGCCGCGGCCGCTGTCCCCCGCCGACTACTTCCTGCAGGGCTACCAACAGCCGCCCTCCTCGCACTTCCCGTACGCCGAGCTCTACCACCACGCGCCGCCCCCGCCGCAGCTGTTCGCCGCCCCCGAAGGTCCGCCCCCCTCCAAACACCACCACCACCACCACCACGGGGGGCAGCAGCAGCAGCAGCCGCAGCAGCTGGTCCCCCCTCCGCCCCACCACTATCAGGCCCACAGCCCCTACCAGCACCTGCTCGTCGCCAACTAACTCGACGTAATATATATATACATACATATATATTTTTCCTTCCTTGGTTTGTTTGCCAAGCCACTGTTAAGTTGTAAACAAAAAAACAAACTAGAAAGTAATATTTTATAATAATATCTATATTTTTTACCCAGTTTTCTACATTGTAAGGATTTGTTGATCTTTCACTGAGAGAGTGTACGTGTGGTGCGGGTACAGCTTCGACACCGGTACGCGCGCGTACTACCCACACCGAGAAGCTGACAGATTGCGATATTTTTCAAGTTTTGTACCGTGTCCCGGATCAGTATTGCGGGCGGCAATCGCCGCCTGCCAGACGACTTTCTACGCTAGATCTTTGTGTATAGAGATTAGTCATAGCTACACACATTGTTTTGATTTGTTCCTTTATTTTTTCACTGATTATATAAATAAATATATATATACAAACACGTAAGAAACATAAATACATATAGATTTGCTATAGCTATTGTTTTTATTTGTTTTTATATTGAAATATATTTTGTTTAATACTGACTATTGTTATGTTTGGTGTAATAATATTAATACATTAATAATAATATTACTATTATGGCTTCAGAGTATGTATAGGATCTGTTTTCACTACAATGTTGATGAATGAAACCATCAGATGGTTAATGGTACCTGAAACTAAAAGTCATTTGTCAGAGAGTGAACAGTCGAGTGTCGAACGTTATCGTCGATATCTGGTCGTAACGGAGAGTCGGATAGTGAGTGTATAAACCAAACGGACGATAACATCTGCCGTCTCGCTGGATTAAACTGTGCTGGGATGCAAACTACCGTGAGACGAATTTCTGGTCGCAGAGGACAGCACGTCACGTCACACCCATCACTGAAGTCACACGTACCTCATTATTAACGACAGGTTTACCCTACAGCGTCTGAAGCTCAGTGGTACCTCGCAGTCTGGTTTCGGTTTTAGAAAACCCCCCGGGGCTTTTCCGAGTAAAGGTTAGTGGTTACGGACAGCTGTCAGCTGTATTTGCGTGTCAGAAAGAGATCAGACAGTGGGGCTCGGTGTAATACGCCAGCAGAGACAGCAACGACAGTTATCACTTTTTTTACCTAATGTGATTTCAGTGTCAATATGAATTACAACTACTTACAGTAGCAATGTAGATTCTAGGCATAGTTGGGGGCAGACCAGAAAGAACAGAAATGAATGTCATATTCATCTTTCATTTTTGTTTCCATCCTAATGAACAAACTAAAACATAAATCACAATAAACTGCAATTTTTTTTTGAATATTATAATTGTGACTCAATTCTTCTTGAAAACCAGGTGCTGCCCAAGTTGCAGTGTCCATGCAGTTTGTAGCTTAGCATACCTCCATAGCAATCACATTATTTGTATATTTCCTATTTCTGAAGTATGCTATGTGTGCCAATCAAACCTCTATATTCTAAGCAGAACTGACATCAAATCGACTGTTGTCCTGCCCCCAACGCAAAATATTTTTTCATAACTTTATAGTTCACGGTCTCAGACACGTTCGTTCATTTAGGCTACGTAAAAATTGACATTTTAGTGGCATTAATAGTAAAGGGATTTCGCATACGTCATTTAGATTAATCGGGTGCCTATTGCCCTTCGGGAAATGGGAGTAACTCTTCCGGCCTCCGAGGGGAGCCCGATTCTCGTTCTTACTTCTGCCGTCACCGTTCCGACGAGGAAATACACTGTCGCCCACAGAGCGGCCTCCCCCCTCGAGCTCCACCCCCGACAAATGTATATAAAGGTGGACGAGCGGGGACGGCCTTCCTATGCGGGACCGACGGTGCTTTGTCGCTATTATAGAGGCCACCGTGATAGTGAGAACGGATTTCCATCCCGTCATTATAATATACGTGTGTATAATAGTCTATAATTTTTCATATTGTTGTACGAATTTTTAAGTTTATATTAAAATGTTTTGAGCATTCGTAACTTCTCTTTCTCGATTTATTTTCACCCTAAATAATGCATCCTAACTTAAAAACATTACTAATATGAACAAGCATCACACTTCAGTGTTCTGCAGTTTCACCAATGACTAAAAATATGTTACCGCAGTTGTCATTAAAATTGAGAATATTAGCATTAAGGTTGCAAAGAACAATCAATGCTGATCAACCCAAATCGAAGGTGAATAATGAAACATCAGAAAAGGTAAGATTGTTTTTACTCGCATTATAAAAATTAAACAAAATACTCAAATCACTGTCACAATGAAGTCTCCAAGACGTAATTTATATACGGTAAATTACAGCAAATTGCTTAATTCAGAATTGAGCAATATAAGTGATATTTGTGGCAAAGCTTTTTACAATTTTTTGGAGAATATTGCCATTTATGTTGTCAATCACAGATGTACATAGATGCCTGTAATATTACGTAGATGCCTGTAATATTACGTATGAGAGTAAACTTGATCCTTTTACAAAATAATTTTGCAAACACATAAAAACAAATTTTGTAATAATAAAGTTCCTATAAGATCTTAGGTCTTTTGTTCACAATGTAATTCACCAGATTCTTCATATAAACCTCCATATTTGCGACACCTTCACATTACTGCAAGTCTTAAATTAATTTAATTGTGATGGAGCACATGTAATTTTCCCTTCCTCCTAATTTTGCAAATATTGTGCGCCTTTGAGTAGAATGTCCATTAATAGATGGTTTGATCGAATAACACAATTTTTCAATATCAAGTAAAACATTATCAAATGCTGAGTGACTAGACAATACTATGATATCAAGCCACTGAAATTTGATGAATTTAATGGTTAATTCTTATATGTCTCAAAGAAGATTTTTTTTTCCTCACTTAGTTCTCAAGATATTCAATATCAAAAATCAGTTATGTTATAGTTCCTTGAGATTTTGGTGACATTTTTCTTCTGGTCCAGGCCAAATTTCAAACCAACCAAAACAGCTAGGAATAAAACAAAACACCTATTGTGCATGTTCAACTTGTAGTTCCTAATGGCTTCTGTGGTTTTTTTCTGGTCCAGGCATCATCTTAACCTAACCTATTTAACCTAACCACTTTAATTTTGATTATGATATCTTGGGAACTATGATATCAAAAATATTTATTCCTTACTTTTGATTTATCTCGTTGAGATATATTAGGGTCAAATTTCAGTGGCTCAGATATTGTGGAATCCCCAGCTATTATTTATTCATAGAGGGAAACTTAACTCTGTGAGTCAGACTGTATGAGCTGACTAATGGTTCCAATATGACTTTAAACACTTACCTAAAGTTGTTGTTGTTGTTGTTGTGTAGAAAGAAATAAATAAAAGATTAAATACTTTTCTGGTATTGCCAGGAGTTCAAATTGCATCAGAAAGAAAAGATATTCACAGAGGTTGCTCAATATATAGTAACTATTATGACTTTCTCAATACTGAAATTGAACTGTATGGCAATGGCTTAAAATATATATCCAAACAAAACGTGACAATACTCTGTGCAGAGAAGCAATGAGGTACAGACATTCTTTTAGTATATATATAACAGTCAACACTCAGTTTCTAGTGACAAAAAGATGATAGAGGATTGTAAACAGTTGCAGGGTGATCTGGACAGGATATCTAGTTGGGTTGGTAAACATGGGATGAAGATAAATGCAAAGAAGAGTCAGCTTATTAGATACACAAATAAAAAACAAAAGGTTAATTATGAATATAAGGTGGGGAAAGAATTGCTTGTTGAAGACTTGAAATGTAAATATCTTGGCATTACATTTGATAACAAGCTTAACTGGGCAGGACACATTGGACATGTGGTAGGAAAAGGTTTCAAAAGTTCTGCACTTGTTGGAGAGAGTGATGAGGGGATGCTACGAGAGAAGTAAAGGAATTGGGTTACAAAACTTTGGTCAGACCATTTGCTCGAATATGGTAGTGTAGTATGGGACCCTCAGTTTTGACGTATCAAATACAGGAGTTGGAGAGGGTGCAAAGAAGGGCTGCTAGATTTGTTTCTGGAAATTATCGCAGAATGCAATCAGTGACGGATATGATAAAGGAGCTGGAATGGGATTCATTGCAAGACAGGAGGAGGATGAGGAGGGTCATGGGAGTGTACAGGGCAGTATACTGGCGATGAGGCATGGAAAGATATTGCAATAGGTATGAAAAGTAGTGCATGGAAGGGAAAAGATGACCATGACCACAAGCTGGCACTCGATTTCAGGCACAAGGGTGTGGGAAGATTCTCTTTTTTAGGTAAGGGTGTCAGGGATTGGAATGAGTTACCAAGAGGAAATGATGAATAATTTACCGAAAACTTTGAAAGAATTTAAAGATAAAATTTGTAGAGGGCAAATGTAGGTGGGTGCAGGAATAGGGGGAAGATTGGGTGTGTAGGGAAATTGCCACCGGAGCCTGTGCTCCATTGCAATTAAATTAAATTAAAAAAAGTAATTACTGTTACTTTTTTTTTAATACTATTGTTACATCAGCTCTAGCTTTGTGAAATGAGATTCTAGTAACATGTTTCTACTGCTATGGATTCATCAACACTAGCTATGTGGACAGACATTTCTTTAGTAAAATATCTAAGAGGTATTACTAACGTTCTACAGACAGGAAGTAATTGTTGTTACTATTTTCTCTAATGTTATAGTTATGTGAAAAGAAAGTTCTAGTGACAAGCCATAATAACTGACAGTACTTTTTTTAATACTATAGGTACCTAAAAAGTAGCTCTATGGAAATAAGAAGCTGCAAAGTTAAGACATTTTTTTAGTATGTATATATTTTAAAAGTCTTTCTAAAGTAGTATGAGAAGAAGTAATTATTGTCACTATTTTTTCTAGTGCTATGGTTATGTCAATACTACCAATATGAAGAGAAGTTCTAGTGACAAACCATAATTACTGTTGCTATTTTTCTTATATTATGGGTATTTAATCACTAGCTCTATGGAAAGGAACTAAAAAGTACAGACATCTCTTTAGTATATATATATCAGACAGGTCTTTCTAAAGTTCTAATGACAAAAAGTAATTACTCTACCTAATACTATGGGTGCATCAACACTAGCTCTGCAAAAAGCAGTTCTAGTGACGACACATAACAACTGCTGCAATTTTACTAATGCTATGAGTAGGCCTATGTCAACTCTAGCTCCGTGGGAAGGATCTTATGAAGTACACGCATTTCTTTAGTATATATTCCCAAAAGATCTCTCTCACATCCTAATAAAAAGACGTAATTACTGTTACTATTTTTATAATGCTATGGTTTCATCAAGACATGTGAAAAGAGGAGTCATCAGAATGGATAGAAACATTCTACGAGTCGGAGCGTGGAATGTTAGAAGTCTGAATAGGGCAGGTAGGTTAGAAAACTTGAAAAGGGAGATGGAACAACTTAAGTTAGATGTTGTTGGGATTAGTGAGATTAAATGGAAGGATGTGCATGATTTCTAGTCTGTGGAACACAGGATAATTATCACACAAGCTATGAATGGAGTCACTGGTGTAGGATTTGAGAGTAGGGAAATGTGTGAGTTATTGTGAACAGTTTCCAAATACCCTCCGTCAGACTCTCCAGAACCACCATATGGATCTTTTCCATGCAACAGACCTCACTGTAAAACCTGCAGCATGCTTCCACCCACCGCTACATATTCTAATCCTACCATAGAGGAAACTTTCTCCATCATTGTAAATGCCACCTGTTCAACAACTCGAGTTATATACCAACTAACTTGCCGTCATTGCACTAGTTCCTACATAGGCCTCACCACACAGCAACTCTCTGTTAGAATGAATGACCACAGACAAACAGTCCACACCCACAACCTGTACCTTCCAATACCAGAACATGCCAATAGCCATGATTCCAACAACCTCAACGACTGTTTCACTGTGAGAGCAGTCAGAGTTTTCCCTGACAGCACCACTGCCCCAGAACTCCGGAGATGGGAACTAGCGTACCAGAATATCCTGGATACGAGACACCCACCTGGACTTAACCACCAATAAAATACAACCACTAAACACATCAATTTTATTGTAATTAATTTTTTATTTATTTATTTTTTAACTAGTAATAACTTTTTGCATCAGTACTAGGTACCCTGGCTGCATATAATCATTATACCATTGCCTGCAATATGTTATCTCAGACATATAGAAAGTCTTCTCCTTAGCCGTTCCCCCCACCATTTCTCCCAGTACCTAGCCAGTCACTGGGTGATGTTCCGTGTGTCACACGTCCAGAACCTAATGGCCTATTTCTCTACTACTTGAAGAAGGTTAATATTGAAATATTGTTTTTTTTCTGTCCACCTTACATGTTTTCTCATGTCGCAGCTGTTAACTTTGGTGTGTGGTGGGTTAATTTCCCTTTCCTTTATTATTTATATCGCCTCCATTTTCCTTAGTTTCATTATTGTCAACAGCTTAGTGACAGGATTATTTTGATGAGGTTAGAAACTAATCACACAATGTCACAGGAAGATGATGAAAAAAATAGAGAAAATATATTCTGAAATTGGAGAATTAATCCAATATGTAAAGGGGGAGCAAAATCAAATAATCATGGGTAATTGGAATGCGATAGTGGGAGAAGGAAAAGAGAATATTGTAGGATGTTTTGGTCTAGGAGAAAGAAATGAGCGAGGAAGGATATTGTTAGAATTTTGTGAAAGGTATAAAATAGTTGTGGCGAACACACTATTTAAGAATCATGAAAGAAGGACATACACCTGGAAACGTCCTGGGGATACAGGCAGATATCAGCTAGATTATATCATGGCCAAACAGAGATTCAGGAATCAAGTTCTAGACTGTAAAGCGTACCCAGGAGCAGACATAGACTCTGACCATAATGTGATAGTTATGAAATGCAGGCTGAAATTCAAGAGAATAAGGAAGCAGCATAAGCAGAACAGACTGGAAGTGAATAAACTGAAACAATCTATCACAAGAGAAAAGTTTGCAGAAATTGTAGACGTGGGTCTATGAAGTAACTCTGAAAGGAGCTCAGCTGAGGATGAATGGAATCCATTAAAGACAGAAATGATGAAATCTGGTAGTGAAATATTAGGCTTTAGCGAAGAAGCTGCAAGAAAAATCATGTAAGAAATTTTGGAGTTGGTTGATCAGAGGAGAAGGTACAAACATGCTCAGGATGAAGCAGGAAGAGAGCAGTACAGGCAATTTAGAAATCAAATAAATAGGAAATGCAAAATAGCAAAAGAAAAATGGCTACAAGAAAAGTGTAAAGAAGTAGAAAAGGAAATGGTTGTAGGTAATGGAGATGTTGCGTATAGAAAGATCAAACAGAATTTTGGAAGAAATGAAGAAAAGAGGTGTGAACATTAAAGCTACAGATGGGAACCTCTTCTAAGCTCAGACAATAGAGCTAACCGATGGGAGGAATACATTGAGAAACTGTATGATGGGGATGACTTGAACAATAGCATAATAGAAATAGCAGCTGACATAGATAACTTAGGTGATCCTGTATTGAAGACAGAATCTGATAGAACTTTGAATGATTTAAATCAAATAATGCCATGGGAATTGACGAGATCCCTGCAGAACTACTGAAATCCCTAGGAGAAGAAGAAATCCAAAGATTAGTCAAAGTTATATCAAAAGTTATGAAACAGGAGAGATTCCCATTGATTTTAATAAAACTGTCACCTTCACAGTTCTGAAGAAAGCACAAGCTGACAGATGTGAGAATATCGCACTATAAATCTAACATCACATGTTTCAAAATTACTGACCAGAATAATATACAGAAGCATGGAAAGAGTAGTAAACGAGTTAGTAGTTGAAGATCAGTTTGGATTTAGGAATAACTGTGGTACAAGAGAAGCGATTTTGGACTTAAGATTAATACTTGAAGGGCGGATCAAGCATGGGCGCCGGCAGTATTGCTTCTAGGGGGGTGCACCAGGGCTGCATTGGTGCCCCTCCCCCCTATCGGTCCAAAAATTTCCGGGCTGGTCAACTTTTTTTTTCTTTTTTTTTAGCTCTAATACCGCCCAGATGGCGACCCGGGATGTAGGGGGTGCACCAGGCTGCATTGGTGCCCCTCCCCCTATCGCCCAAAAATTTCCGGGTTGGGCGACCTTTTTTTTTTTAGCACTACTACTGCCCAGACGGCGACCCGGGATGTCAGGGGGTGCAAGTGCACTCCCTTGCACCCCCCTCCCGCACCCATGGGATCAAGTAAAACAAAATACTTTTATTAAAAATAAGATAGGATAGGGAAAATAAACAGTTACCCGTCACTTACCACAGATGAAGGCAGGAGGGCGAGACACGTAAAAACACAAAAACAAAAGAATTACACAATATTTCGACTTTTTAGTCTTCTCATGTAGGAGGCGAGACATATGGCAGGGGGAAAGATGTGGTCACATCCGAGCCTGCCACATGAATGAAGCACAGGCGGAAAACGCGTGGTAGTGGAAGAATTGCCGGGAGGGGGGGGGGGGGGGGGGGGGGGGGGGGGGGGGGGGGGAATAGGCTTGACCAGCGATAAAAGTGAAACAAATGAATATAATGTCTGTGTAGCTTAGTTCAAAAAGTTATAATTGAAAATAAAGGGAGATAGAATAATTTAAAATATATATATATATAAAAAAAAAAAAAATAAATAAATAAAGAGGAAAAAATAATATATAATAATAAAAAAAATTATATAAAAATAACCGACTGTAAAATGAAATGAGAGATAGCAAGTGACAGGTTTAACGTAGGTTTAGGCCAGGGGTGTGTCTGGTGTCAAGGATATGTTGATAGGCTAGTTCCCATCTGCGGAGTTCTGAAGGGTGGTGGTATTTGGAAAAACTCTAATAGCTCTGACTGTGAAACAGGTGTTGAGGTTGTTTGAATTATGGAAGTTCGCATGAATTGCCACGGGATGGTCTGGGTTGGAAGTATAAACTGTTTGCCTGTGGCCATTCATTCTGTAGGAAAGTTGTTGAGTGGTGAGACCAATGTAAGAGGCAGTGCAGTGGATGCAGGTGAGTTGGTAAATAAGGTGAGTGGTAGCACATGTGGCATGTCCAATTATAGGGAAAGATTCGCCTGTGACAGGATTAGAGTAAGTAGTGGTGGCAGGGTGCATGCTGCAAGTTTTACAGCGGGGTCTGTTACACGGGAAAGATCCCTGTGGAGGTCTAGGGGAGTCGGCAGGTAAATACTTGTGGACCAAGATGTTGTACAGATTGGGCGGTCTGCTGAAGCAAGTGCGGGGAGCAGTGGGTAGGATTTTGGGAAGGAGGAGACGCATTTTTCTTACGTTCCTTCCCTGAAATGCGTCTCCTCCTTCCCAAAATCCTACCCACTGCTCCCCGCACTTGCTTCAGCAGACCGCCCAATCTGTACAACATCTTGGTCCACAAGTATTTACCTGCCGACTCCCCTAGACCTCCACAGGGATCTTTCCCGTGTAACAGACCCCCGCTGTAAAACTTGCAGCATGCACCCTGCCACCACTACTTACTCTAATCCTGTCACAGGCGAATCTTTCCCAATAATTGGACATGCCACATGTGCTACTACTCACCTTATTTTACCAACTCACCTGCATCCACTGCACTGCCTCTTACATTGGTCTCACCACTCAACAACTTTCCTACAGAATGAATGGCCACAGGCAAACAGTTTATACTTCCAACCCAGACCATCCCGTGGCAATTCATGCGAACTTCCATAATTCAAACAACCTCAACACCTGTTTCACAGTCAGAGCTATTAGAGTTTTTCCAAATACCACCACCCCTTCAGAACTCCGCAGATGGGAACTAGCCTATCAACATATCCTTGACACCAGACACACCCCTGGCCTAAACCTACGTTAACCTGTCACTTGCCATCTCTCATTTCATTTTACAGTCGGTTATTTTTATATAATTTTTTTTTTATATTCTATATAATTTTTTTTTTCCTTCTTTATTTATTTATTTTTTTTATTTAAAATATATATATATATATATTTTAAATTCTTCTATCTCCCTTTATTTTCAATTATAACTTTTTGAACTAAGCTACACAGACATTATATTTATTTGTTTCACTTTTATCGCTGGTCAAGCCTATTTACCCCCCCCCCCCCCCCCCCCCCCCCCCCCCCCTCCCGGCAATTCTTTCACTACCACGCGTTTTTTCCGCCTGTGCTTCATTCATGTGGCGGGCTCGATGTGACCACATCTTTCCCCCTGCCATATGTCTCGCCTCCTACACGAGTAAGACTGAAAAGTCGAAATATTGTGTAATTCTTTTGTTTTTGTGTTTTTACGTGTTTCGCCCTCCTGCCTTCATCTGTGGTAAGTGACGGGTAACTGTTTATTTTCCCTATCCTATCTTATTTTTAATAAAAGTATTTTTGTTTTACTTGATCCCATGGGTGCCGGGAGGGGGGTGCAAGGGAGTGCACTTGCACCCCCCTGACATCCCGGGTCGCCGTCTGGGCAGTAGTAGTGCTAAAAAAAAAGGTCGCCCAACCCGGAAATTTTTGGGCCGATAGGGGGAGGGGCACCAATGCAGCCCTGGTGCACCCCCCTGACATCCCGGGTCGCCATCTGGGCGGTATTAGAGCTAAAAAAAAGAAAAAAAAGGTTGCCCAGCCCGGAAATTTTTTGGACCGATAGGGGGGAGGGGCACCAATGCAGCCCTGGTGCACCCCCTAGAAGCAATACTGCCGGCGCCCATGCTTGATCCGCCCTTCAAGTATTAATCTTAAGTCCAAAATCGCTTCTCTTGTACCACAGTTATTCCTAAATCCAAACTGATCTTCAACTACTAACTCGTTTACTACTCTTTCCATGCTTCTGTATATTATTCTGGTCAGTAATTTTGAAACATGTGATGTTAGATTTATAGTGCGATATTCTCACATCTGTCAGCTTGTGCTTTCTTCAGAACTGTGAAGGTGACAGTTTTATTAAAATCAATGGGAATCTCTCCTGTTTCATAACTTTTTGATATAACTTTGACTAATCTTTGGATTTCTTCTTCTCCTAGGGATTTCAGTAGTTCTGCAGGGATCTCGTCAATTCCAATGGCATTATTTGATTTAAAATCATTCAAAGTTCTATCAGATTCTGTCTTCAATACAGGATCACCTAAGTTATCTATGTCAGCTGCTATTTCTATTATGCTATTGTTCAAGTCATCCCCATCATACAGTTTCTCAATGTATTCCTCCCATCGGTTAGCTCTATTGTCTGAGCTTAGAAGAGGTTCCCATCTGTAGCTTTAATGTTCACACCTCTTTTCTTCATTTCTCCAAAATTCTGTTTGATCTTTCTATACGCAACATCTCCATTACCTACAACCATTTCCTTTTCTACTTCTTTACACTTTTCTTGTAGCCATTTTTCTTTTGCTATTTTGCATTTCCTATTTATTTGATTTCTAAATTGCCTGTACTGCTCTCTTCCTGCTTCATCCTGAGCATGTTTGTACCTTCTCCTCTGATCAACCAACTCCAAAAATTTCTTACATGATTTTTCTTGCAGCTTCTTCGCTAAAGCCTAATATTTCACTACCAGATTTCATCATTTCTGTCTTTAATGGATTCCATTCATCCTCAGCTGAGCTCCTTTCAGAGTTACTTCATAGACCCACGTCTACAATTTCTGCAAACTTTTCTCTTGTGATAGATTGTTTCAGTTTATTCACTTCCAGTCTGTTCTGCTTATGCTGCTTCCTTATTCTCTTGAATTTCAGCCTGCATTTCATAACTATCACATTATGGTCAGAGTCTATGTCTGCTCCTGGGTACGCTTTACAGTCTAGAACTTGATTCCTGAATCTCTGTTTGGCCATGATATAATCTAGCTGATATCTGCCTGTATCCCCAGGACGTTTCCAGGTGTATGTCCTTCTTTCATGATTCTTAAATAGTGTGTTCGCCACAACTATTTTATACCTTTCACAAAATTCTAACAATATCCTTCCTCGCTCATTTCTTTCTCCTAGACCAAAACATCCTACAATATTCTCTTTTCCTTCTCCCACTATCGCATTCCAATTACCCATGATTATTTGATTTTGCTCCCCCTTTACATATTGGATTAATTCTCCAATTTCAGATATATTTTCTCTATTTTTTTCATCATCTTCCTGTGACATTGTGTGATTAGTTTTCTAACCTCATCAAAATAATCCTGTCACTAAGCTGTTGACAATAATGAAACTAAGGAAAATGGAGGCGATATAAATAATAAGGAAAGGGAAATTAACCCACCACACACCAAAGTTAACAGCTGCGACATGAGAAAACATGTAAGGTGGACAGAAAAAAAACAATATTTCAATATTAACCTTCTTCAAGTAGTAGAGAAAATAGGCCATTAGGTTCTGGACGTGTGACACACGGAACATCACCCAGTGACTGGCTAGGTACTGGGAGAAATGGTGGGGGGAACGGCTAAGGAGAAGACTTTCTATATGTCTGAGATAACATATTGCAGGCAATGGTATAATGATTATATGCAGCCAGGGTACCTAGTACTGATGCAAAAAGTTATTACTAGTTAAAAATAAATAAATAAAAAATTAATTACAATAAAAATTGATGTGTTTAGTGGTTGTATTTTAATTGGTGGTTAAGTCCAGGTGGGTGTCTCGTATCCAGGATATTCTGGTACGCTAGTTCCCATCTCCGGAGTTCTGGGGCAGTGGTGCTGTCAGGGAAACTCTGACTGCTCTCACAGTGAAACAGTCCGTTGAGGTTGTTGGAATCATGGCTATTGGCATGTTCTGGTATTGGAAGGTACAGGTTGTGGGTGTGGACTGTTTGTCTGTGGTCATTCATTCTAACAGAGAGTTGCTGTGTGGTGAGGCCTATGTAGGAACTAGTGCAATGACGGCAAGTTAGTTGGTATATACTCGAGTTGTTGAACAGGTGGCATTTACAATGATGGAGAAAGTTTCCTCTATGGTAGGATTAGAATATGTAGCGGTGGGTGGAAGCATGCTGCAGGTTTTACAGTGAGGTCTGTTGCATGGAAAAGATCCATATGGTGGTTCTGGAGAGTCTGACGGAGGGTATTTGGAAACTGTTCACAATAACTCACACATTTCCCTACTCTCAAATCCTACACCAGTGACTCCATTCATAGCTTGTGTGATAATTATCCTGTGTTCCACAGACTAGAAATCATGCACATCCCTTCCATTTAATCTCACTAATCCCAACAACATCTAACTTAAGTTGTTCCATCTCCCTTTTCAAGTTTTCTAACCTACCTGCCCTATTCAGACTTCTAACATTCCACGCTCCGACTCGTAGAATGTTTCTATCCATTCTGATGACTCCTCTTTTCACATGTCTTGATGAAACCATAGCATTATAAAAATAGTAACAGTAATTACGTCTTTTTATTAGGATGTGAGAGAGATCTTTGGGAATATATACTAAAAGAAATGCGTGTACTTCATAAGATCCTTCCCACGGAGCTAGAGTTGACATAGGCCTACTCATAGCATTAGTAAAATTGCAGCAGTTGTTATGTGTCGTCACTAGAACTGCTTTTTGCAGAGCTAGTGTTGATTGCACCCATAGTATTAGGTAGAGTAATTACTTTTTGTCATTAGAACTTTAGAAAGACCTGTCTGATATATATATACTAAAGAGATGTTCTGTACTTTTTAGTTCCTTTCCATAGAGCTAGTGATTAAATACCCATAATATAAGAAAAAATAGCAACAGTAATTATGGTTTGTCACTAGAACTTCTCTTCATATTGGTAGTATTGACATAACCATAGCACTAGAAAAAATAGTGACAATAATTACTTCTTCTCATACTACTTTAGAAAGACTTTTAAATATATACATACTAAAAAAATGTCTTAACTTTGCAGCTTCTTATTTCCATAGAGCTACTTTTTAGGTACCTATAGTATTAAAAAAAGTACTGTCAGTTATTATGGCTTGTCACTAGAACTTTCTTTTCACATAACTATAACATTAGAGAAAATAGTAACAACATTACTTCCTGTCTGTAGAACGTTAGAATACCTCTTAGATATTTTACTAAAGAAATGTCTGTCCACATAGCTAGTGTTGATGAATCCATAGCAGTAGAAACATGTTACTAGAATCTCATTTCACAAAGCTAGAGCTGATGTAACAATAGTATTAAAAAAAAAGTAACAGTAATTACTTTTTTTAATTTAATTTAATTGCAATGGAGCACAGGCTCCGGTGGCAATTTCCCTACACACCCACTTCCCCCTATCCTGCACCCACCTACATTTGTCCATTACAAATTTTATCTTTAAATTCTTTCAAAGTTTTCGGTAAAGTTATTCATCATTTCTCTTGGTAACTCATTCCAATCCTGACACCCCTTACCTAAAAAAGAGAATCTTCCCACACCCTTGTGCCTGAAATCGAGTGCCAGCTTGTGGTCATGGTCATGTTTTCCCTTCCATGCACTACTTTTCATACCTATTGCAATATCTTTCCATGCCTCATCGCCAGTATATGCCCTGTACACTCCCATGACCCTCTCATCCTCCTCCGGTCTTGCAATGAATCCCATTTCAGCTTCCTTTATCATATCCTGTACTGATTGCATTCTGCGATAATTTCCAGAAACAAATCTAGCAGCTCTTCTTTGCACCCTCTCCAGCTCCTGTATATGATACTAAAATGAGGGTCCCATACTACACTACCATATTGAGCAAATGGTCTGACCAAGTTTTGTAACCCAATTCCTTTACTTCTCTCGTACATCCCCCTCATCACTCTCTCCACAAGTGCAGAACTTTGAAACATTTTCCTACCACCTGTCCAATGTGTCTTCCCAGTTAAGCTTGTTATCAAAAGTATGCCAAGATATTTACATTTCAAGTCTTCAGCAAGCAATTCTTTCCCCACCTTATATTCATAATTAACCTTTTGTTTTTTTTTGTGTATCTAATAAGCTGACTCTTCTTTGCATTTATCTTCATCCCATGTTTACCAACCCAACTAGATATCCTGTCCAGATCACCCTGCAACTGTTTACAATCCTCTATCATCTTTTTGTCACTAGAAACTGAGTGTTGACTGTATATATATACTAAAAGAATGTCTGTACCTCATTGCTTCTCTGCACAGAGTATTGTCACGTTTTGTTTTGATATATATTTTAAGCCATTGCCATACAGTTCAATTTCAGTATTGAGAAAGTCATAATAGTTACTATATATTGAGCAACCTCTGTGAATATCTTTTTCTTTCTGATGCAATTTGAACTCCTGGCAATACCAGAAAAGTATTTAATCTTTTATTTTTTCTTTCTACACAACAACAACAACAACAACAACTTTAGGTAAGTGTTTAAAGTCATATTGGAACCATTATCAGCTCATACAGTCTGACTCACAGAGTTAAGTTTCCCTCTATGAATAAATAATAGCTGGGGATTCCACAATATCTGAGCCACTGAAATTTGACCCTAATATATCTCAACGAGATAAATCAAAAGTAAGGAATAAATATTTTTGATATCATAGTTCCCAAGATATCATAATCAAAATTAAAGTGGTTAGGTTAAATAGATTAGGTTAAGATGATGCCTGGACCAGAAAAAAACCACAGAAGCCATTAGGAACTACAAGTTGAACATGCACAATAGGTTTTTGTTTTATTCCTA
>JARYHS010013630.1:6549775-6786122 GCA_031002005.1 Vandiemenella viatica
CATGTTCAGACGAAAATATTCTGATTGACGTGTACAGTGCATAACGGGAGCCAACGCGTCACCCACGCCGAGTTACAATACACCCGAAATATCGCTGCGCTAGGAAAGTACGCACTCCAGGAATAGCGTATAACGTACCCGTTGCTCGCCGACGCGTCATGTGTGGCGCGCGCTGGGAATAGCAACAACCGTTGTCGCCTGCGGGGTTGCCCCCGACTAAGCTCCACAGAATACTCAGATTCAGGTTACGCGAGCCTGGAATGTCTGCGCAGATTGAGGTTTGTGTTCCATCTGCGCGCGGGCGGTCAAGGAACTATCGTTTGCGCAAACGCGGCCGGTGCTGCCCCCCCTAGCGGCCACCAAATGAACTAATCTTGTGACGTGAACGCTGATTGGCCGTCCGCCATGCAACTGTGACGTCACGCGGACGAGTGGAGTCTCTTCCGGGGCCGGCTTAAGATCTTTTGCACCAGCTCCGCCTTAATATATCTACTAGGATGAATAGACATATAGAAGAGTCATCAAGTAACCGCATAATTTTCCTCGCACGCTGTCTGACATAAAAAATATATCTTGTAGTTCTAGATGAAGTCATTGGCCGGAGTGACCAGCACTTTACTAAAAATGCTATGACACATTTGAGTAAGGTGGAAACAATTTCTTACTGGTTAAAATGATGCAAGCAGCAGTTACGTGAAATAGTTCCACGAAGATCTCATTGATGTGGATCGTTTGGTTCTTCACCGTGCTATTAGCAATTGCATGAACAAAAAATGTCAGACTGACCAATATGAAAAACGGTTATATAGATATATAATTTGGATTGCGAATATACCCAAGATATGATGCCTGAAACCATCGAATTGGTAAAAATTGTTTCAACTATTCCAGTATCGTCATCTACCGCAGAACGATCATTTTCAGCATTACAGAGAAGAAAACTTATTTGAGGAGTACTATGGCTCAGCAAAGATTTAATGATCGCATGATAGTGCACGTAGACCGAGAAAAAGCGGATAATGTGGACCTACAAGATTTTGCTGATACATTTATAAATAGAGCTGTATTTTGACAAAATAAGTTTGCATTGAAAATCATTGATATTATATAAATTAAAAAATTTAGCTTCTTAAAAAGATTTATTAATTTAAGACTGGAGGTTTTCTCGGCGTTGCAAATGAATAAATTTTCTCGGTTAGTCCATCGTTTTAAACACGACATTTCGGCGGTCAAAACCTCTGCCGCCATTGTCAAGTTTATTCAAGGTTTATTTGTTGATAGTATAATTCTTAGTAAAACTGTGCACATGAAGTATGTGCTAATACATATATCCAGTTAATAAAAATTATGCTACATACGGTTAATACAATGATTTAATTTTTATATTTTTATTATTATGATAGGTTTTCTGTTCCTTATTGTTCAATATAGTATTTTCTATGCATATTTTTTTTCCATCTCCTCTGTATATTAATTACTAGCTGTAGCTGCGACTTCATTCACGTAGCGATCCTTGGGGACACAAATCACATACAATTATAAACTCCTGATTTCTAATAGGAAGATACAAATTATTGGTTATATATCTATTACTATCTTTAACTCTGCAATTCAATCACGTTAAAAAGACAGAACCCATTTTAATGAAATTTAGTGTGTTTTTTGGCCTGAAACAGAATTTAGAAAATGCAAAATCTTTCTTTCCTACTTTGCCTGTTTGTTCCCTTATTAGGGGGCGTCCATAAACCACGTAGCTCCATTTTGAAACCCCCTCCCCCACACGTAGCCCTACGTGGCTTTTGATTTAACCCCCCCCCTCCTCCCCACGTAGCACGTAGCGGTGTTCCCTTTTGATTCCAGAACACATTTTGTACTGTTTTCTCTTGTACATATGGAGATAATTAACTGAGGGACATAAATATTCACAAGCTGTTGTGTGTTCTGTTCCTCATTTTAACTGTGAAAAATGTTATGGAAGGAAAGCTACTTGGCCTGGCTCGGAACCCCCTCCCTCCCCTCAAGTAGCTCAGAGTAACCTTCCGGCCTACTCCTCCCCCCCCCCTGGACCGAGCCACGTAGTTTGTGCACGCTCCCTTACTTAAAATCTACTGGATGGATTTAGATAGGATTTTCACTGCCTGGGACTTCGTTCATGTTTGTCATGGATTTTGAAGGTTTCTATTTAAGTTGCATGAAACCTTAAATGTTTTATGGATAAAAAGTAGCTTATGTTATTCCATGCCAAATCAGCAACCCGCCAGTGATAGTGTCGTCGAAACTAGTTCACACTCTTTGCCGGTTGTAAGAAACCGTCCTTTATTATGATTCCTCGATTTGCCTCGGGTGGATATTACTCACCACAGAATCCATGGAATCTTGCAGTTTCTGCTACTTAATTGGTCTGTATGATTCAAACAACATACAATTAACTAAGAAAAACTTCATTTCACTTTTCTATATATTTCACTCATCATTTGCTTCACAAATTACACATTCAACAAATCATTAAAAACTCAATATTCTCTCTTATTATGTCGATTACTATTCGAGCGACCGAAACCAATTCATGCCTTCGCCCGCCATCAATTTTATCTCTGCTTCTCATCTGTTATTTACGTCCAAGATCTTCCTCCTGCCATTTTTTACCTCCGCCAAAGATTTTCTTGTAACACACACATCTTTGCTCTTGTATAGTAACTATTAACGTATCTTTTCCTTTTACAAAATGAAATAAATTAAACACACACACAAAAAAACATAATCTTACCTTTAAATATACAAACATAAACAATGAAACTGAAATAATAATAATAAAAAAAAATGTAAGGTACTATGTTTCCTTACATATCCGCTCGGCCAATTTTCACAAAAATTTGATTGTCAATCAAATTTTTGGTGATTACTTCTTACATAATATTCCTTATAATGTTTCATTCATTCTGTACAATGGTCATCGCTCCACTCTTTCTCTGTACAATTTCAAATCCTTTATGTTTTTTAAACGCAACAATCTTACAACATATAAATGAATACAATTGAACAACAAAACAATAGATGTTAACTTTTCTTTTCTCCACCATCTGGGTTAAAAACTCATTTGTTATTCGTAGTATCCCTGATGGTGTAAAGCACATCCTCAGACTTACGTCTTTTCACATTTCTGCCTTCATACTCCAAATTTAGTACTCGTCTCTTCCTTACCTTCCAGTTCATTACTTTTCTTACTTCTTTGCCTATGTTCTTCCTTTTATCACATTCCATCACTTCTTCCTTCCATTCCTCTCCTTCGTATTTTGCTTCTGTTGTTTGGTTCTTTTTGTCTCTTCTCTTGATATCATGCATCGGTTTTTCTTCATTGTCTTCTTCTTTCCATTCCTCTCCTTGGTATTTTGCTTCTGTTGCTTGGTTCTCTTTGTCTCTTCTCTTGATATCATGCATCGGTTTTTCTTCATTGTCTTCTTCTTTCCATTCCTCTCCTTGGTATTTTGCTTCTGTTGCTTGGTTCTCTTTGTCTCTTCTCTTGATATCATGCATCGGTTTTTCTTCATTGTCTTCTTCTTTTCTATGTGTTCCTATATCATCATTCACCAAAATCGTCTGAAATTTCCTTTCATTCTCTTGTTTATCTACTTTCCTAACTGTAGAAATAATTTCCTCTGGTTCACTGCAATCTTCTGTTACTTTCTGTTTTTCACCATTTTCCTGCTGATCTTCATTGTTCTCTTCTCTTCCATCTTCTTCTGTTTCAACTTCTAGCTTTTCCTTACGTGCTCTCCTCCATTCTTGTATTGCTTGTTGCTGACTCTGTTCCAATTCTTGCATGTCTTGTTTAATTTCTTGTTGGTTTTTTAAAATCATCGCCAGCATCGTTTCGATGGAATAACTCTCTTCTCTGCAAAATTTCTTTTCGGTTCCGGTAACTGTTGGGGACTCATGAAAAAACTCAGTACTAATCTCACCCATAGATCGTTCTTGACATTCGTATCCCGAATTCATACTGCTATTAATTTTTCCAGAAACTCTTGCACTTGCACTCATTTCACTTTCCATTTGGTCAATTACTCGCTCCGATGTTATTACCAAAGTCCTCGTATCCATTATTGTTTCGTATCCCGAAGATTGCTGGCTCTTTAATTACCGAACTAATTACTTAGTTCTGCGTCCTCGTCACGTTCGCCACATGTAAGAAACCGTCCTTTATTATGATTCCTCGATTTGCCTCGGGTGGATATTACTCACCACAGAATCCATGGAATCTTGCAGTTTCTGCTACTTAATTGGTCTGTATGATTCAAACAACATACAATAAACTAAGAAAAACTTCATTTCACTTTTCTATATATTTCACTCATCATTTGCTTCACAAATTACACATTCAACAAATCATTAAAAACTCAATATTCTCTCTTATTATGTCGATTACTATTCGAGCGACGAAACCAATTCATGCCTTCGCCCGCCATCAATTTTATCTCTGCTTCTCATCTGTTATTTACGTCCAAGATCTTCCTCCTGCCATTTTCTTTACCTCCGCCAAAGATTTTCTTCTAACACACACATCTTTGCTCTTGTATAGTAACTATTAACGTATCTTTTCCTTTTACAAAATGAAATAAATTAAACACACACACAAAAAACATAATCTTACCTTTAAATATACAAACATAATACAATGAAACTGAAATAATAATAATAAAAAAAAATGTAAGGTACTATGTTTCCTTACACGGTTCAATAAAAAAAAATTGTCTCAATTGGGCATGAGCACCCACGAGGTTTTCTAAAACTCGGCGCCCCTGCATACAACTAGCTGAAGATTCTTTACATCTTCTCAAAGCTATAAACCAATTTTTTCTTACATTCGCATCTGGCGGGACATAAAAATACACTCTATCAGGTGCATTTCTTATCGTATTTTTTCACATAGGTACAACATAGTATTTATAAAATGGTTTTTCTACCTCCTTCCATATCTAAATTAGTTATAAAACTTTTGAGATGTAACACTTCACAACATATAGTACGTCAATGTAGTCGTGTAGAATGACGTCACGGTGCAGCGCACCAAACAGGCAGCATTTAAATCGTCGGGACAGTATTGCAGTTTGAAAATATGTTAAATTTTAATATTTTCATCAATATTATATTTTTTGCGGTTATATGACATTGTAAATAATTAATTTAAAATATAAAAGTAATACCCTATTTGACGTGGAAACTGAAACACGGAAGTGTTCTATCGTATTTCTCATCAAGCTGTGCGAAGGTGAATATTGGGTTAAGGGCTTATGAATCTCCGGCTAGACAGGGATTCGAACCGTGGACTTCACGAAATCCTTACCTAATTCGGTATAACGCCGAGGAAGTCCAGAGGTGACATGAACCTCGGGTCACAGTGATGGCTGGAATCTGCTTGAACACAAGTTTGCTGCTGACGGCAGACAATCTCCGACTGGAGTGAGCCCTGCCTAAGCTGGGCGACAGTCACTCTGGGAGCCAATCCCTCCGTCGCCTATGGTCGATGGCCTTGTCTAACGATCAGCTTCACCCAAGTTCTTGATCAAATTGTTGGTACCATCTCACTAAGGCTGGGCGCGACATTGCACTTGGTCCATGCGCCACCAGAATTGCACAGTGAATCTATGTGCAGGAATTGAGTCTTGTATATGAGCAAGTTAGACAATTTGCCACAAGAAATGTACAGACCGGTGGCTTTGGATTACGTTTCCATTGCTGCACCATTTCACTCGCACGCTGTGATGTACGTGTGGCAGCAGAAATGCGTTTGTAACAAACCTGGAACACAATCCCTCTTCTGACAATGCGATACTGTCGCTGCGCAATGGTCTTAGCGTGGGACGATATGTGTAACTTACTTTCTGAAGTTCATACATACATAATGAGCTCAATTTTCATTAACAAAAAATATCGAGCGAGTCGAAGTAATCTGAAAACAGTTCAAACAAAACAAACAAGTGTGAGATGAGTGACATTGAAAATTTGTTGTTATTGTTTGATTTTTTGTTGCGATTTGATGAAGAATCGGACGAATCTAAATTGGAAGGCCGCAGAGCATAGTATGCCAAAGACTCTTAATGATGATTTGTTAATACTGCATTTGTATATTACTCTGGTACCCGAGAGGTCAACCAGTGAGGTCTACATCTACATCTACATATATTCTCTGCAAATCACAAAACTGTGGGTGGCAGAGGGTGCTCAGCACCAAAGCTAATCTCTTTGTTGTGCATTCCAATCCATAATGGTACGAGGAAAAAAGGAATTCATATAAGAATCAGTGCGGCACCTTATTTCTCTAATTTTATCTTTCCTGTCATGCCGACCCAAATAGATTGGTGGACGAAGTATTTCACTACACTCGTAAGTGAAAGTGGGAGTACGCATGTTTACCAATAAGTTTATACGAAACGTGCGTCGTCTATCTACCAGAGACTCCCAGCCTAGTTTACTAATCAGTTCTGTAACGCTTTCATAGGGACTGTAGCAAGCGGTCACGAATCGAGCGGCTCTTCTCTGTACTTTCTCTGTACTCTCAATCAGCCCCTTACGAAACGGATCCCAAATGGCAGAACAATAGTCCAAATGTGGACGCACAAGAGGTTTGTACGCTATCTCCTTTGTTTGTTCATTACAATTGTTCAAGATTCGACCTATGAATCGCAGCCTAGAATTAGCTCTACCTACCAACGTATTAATATGTAAGTCCCATTTCATGTTCCTTTGTACTGTTACTCCCAAATATTTCATAGAATCGACCATATCAATAACTGAACTGTTTACCTCGTATTTCTGAACAAGTGGATTCTTTTTGTTAGTTATGCTCATTGTCTTACACTTTTTACAATTTAGTGTGAATTGCCACTCAGCGCACCATGCCAAAATAACATCCAGATCACGCTGAATTGCTAAACAATCGGCCAAATTCAATCCTTTATCCATTCGCAAAGCTGAAGGTGAGAATATAAATAACGTAAAAGAGATATTAATACAAATTAAATGTTGTTAATCACATTCGGAACTAACTAATAGTAATCTAAAATGAGAAACAGACAAGTTAAGCGTTATTTCAACTGTTTTAAACATGGTTAACAATTTCAACTTCCTGGATAGTGTCGCCACGGCCGATCCAAATAAATTTTAATCAATATTGAACTGAACCTGCACACAGAGTTCATATCCACAGTACAGCGGCACATACATTACAGCTCGACTACAGCAAACAAATCAGGATATTTCTTTATATGAAATCATTAATAAAACGAGGTACAAGTCAGGTAGGTTTACACTACCCCCGCTCCGTTGGTTGTGGCGCCGTGTTGGTGTCCGGCGCTGACGCGGGGTTAGCTGGTAGCAGAGGTGGTGCACGATTCCTAATAGCCACAAAGTCCTGGGTTAATCCTCTCCGCAGTATGTGCCGGCTGCCGACTACACTCTACACTCAACACACACACATACACACACTATCACGATCATCGGTGAACGAGCGTGGTGGGTGAGTGGTTAGTGTTCTGGCCTCGCATTCGGGAGGACGCGGGTTCGAATCCCCGTCCGGGCATCCAGATTTGGGTTTTCCATGGTTTCCCCAAATTACTCCAGGCGAATGCTGGGATGCTTTCTCCAAACGTCCATGGCCGCATTCCTTCCCGTTCCTTGTCCCCGTCCTTTCCCACCTCCAATGACCGCAACGTCAACGTGGCGTAATGCCATAAGCAAAAAAAAAAAGAAAAAAAAAGTCCTCCACACTTACAAAACACACGAACATGTATGTAACACTGGGAAAGGCTACGGGGGACCACCCCAGGCGTTCATGGAGGGGTAAACACCTCCCCCCCTCATGGTAATCGTCATGTCCGGTAGGGTCGTATTCAGGATCCGCAGACCCTCTAGGCTCAACATATGAACATTCTCAAATTTAACCTCACATTTTACAGAAGTTTTCTAATTAAAAACCTGGAAAGAAACATTTGAAATTTATTTTTTTCACCCTTTTCGATTCAGTCATCTATGGATTTCATTTCCCCTTCTGACTTTCCTTCCTCCGTCGCCAGTACTCTTTCATTCTCTGGTTCACTCTTGCTTTTTCTTCCTATGAAAATTCCCCCTATTTCCTGATTGGTTTTTCTTCAGTCAGATCCTTTACCCCCGCAATTTTTCCTCTGAATAATTCCCTGTCTTGGATGTTTTCCATGCTGATCCCACATCTTTTCAGATCCTGATGGACCTCCTTCACCCATGGAACTTGAGTCTTACTGTTCTCTTTAAAGACGAATATTAAGTTGTAAAAAAATATCTATATAATATGTGAGAAGTTAATGAATTGATGAGATTAAAATGAAAGGTATTAAAAATATTTTAGCTTATCTTCACAGTTTATTAACATTTCTACGAATAGTAATAATTGAAAAAGGTTAGACTCATGTCTAAACTATCAGATGTACAAAAATCTGTATTCCTATTTTAAAAGTAACGTATTTTAATTTTCAATAAACATATAAGCAAATGCGAGATATAAAAAAAGAATGTAATTAACAAACAAATTTTAGTTACATTTAATTCAGATATGGTTCTTTTGTATACAATCGGACTTAAAATGGTTTGCGCCTACCAGTCATCTTATTAAAGCTGCTTATGATATCTTTATAAGTTAGTCGTCTTGAAATATACTTGAAATGCTGAGGAAAGCCAAAACGTTGAGCCTGCCTTCTAACTTGAAGGTTCAAAGCCTATTTTTTAAAAGTAGTGGCTAGACATATGTGTGAGCTCGTACCCCGGACCAAAACACCCCATGTATTCTTTATGGACGGGGGAGTGAGCTCAGGACCACCCACGTCGCGCAGGTGTTCGCCTGGCCACGTGCCACGCAGGTGTTCGCCTCTGCCACGTGCCACGTTGTTACGGGTCATAAATCGTATTCTAATGAGTGTCGTGTGACCAAATCGTCTAAATGGCTTTATTATTTAATTTTTTCATGGTACTAAACCTCAATTACTTGGTCTTACGCTCGAAATACAGTACAATATTCACTTTTTATTTTTATTTAAGGGTCCTGACTTCGGTATTTTAGGGCAAGTATTACATTCTTAATTTGTACTAGTGGTGTGACGTATCGTTTAATATCTAAATTTTCTGAGTATTAAAATGCCGTTTATTTCAATTAAATCGGAGTACTGGTTCAGAAGATACAGAATTTAACATTTTAGCTGACTAGGCCGCACCACATCTGGCGCGCAGATCAAGGGAGGCCGCGAACCCTCGCATCTGCCGCGCAGGCGGAAGCCATTAGTCAGCCGGGCGCCCGGCCGCGGAGCGGAAGCCATTAATCATCGGGACCCCTCAAATCTGCCGCCGCGTACATCTGGCGCGCAGGCGGAGCTGCGCCACACCCGGAAAACATTTATCAACCTACACGGTATTTTACGATTGCGGGCGCCGTTTTCCCATGCCAAGCGTGTATATAAATCTAAAACATTTAGAAATGTAGCCTCGGGAGATTAATGCCGCAACGCACTGCGTTCTCACGCCAAGCGCTTCTCGCGCTAGCAAAAGGCTCCAGACGCGTATATAAAGGGCAGAGATCACCCTTCTGCTATCCAGTCTTCTCTGAGTCGTCGAGCTGAACACTTCGATCATCGCAATGTCGTCTGAGGATCTTAGCTTATTAAGCGATATTGGTAAGTAAATTATTGTTATTTAACTTATCTATAGATAGATACGTACTGAAATAAAAAAGGTCGCTGCAGGAAATATCCAAATCACCTGCGAACAAATAAATTAATAATATAGACTACTGCTTCAGCACTATACATTTTCATAAATCTAGTTACGTTAAAAAAATTATCATTACCGAAATCATCCTGGCCCTCAGCGAAAATTTCTTCAATGTCTGAAGCAGAAAAAGCCTCATCAGTATATGTGAAAGAATTTAAAACAGCCAGAAAACAAGTTAAATAACAATAATTTACTTACCAATATCGCTTAATAAGCTAAGATCCTCAGACGACATTGCGATGATCGAAGTGTTCAGCTCGACGACTCAGAGAAGACAGGATAGCAGAAGGGTGATCTCTGCCCTTTATATACGCGTCTGGAGCCTTTTGCTAGCGTGAGAACGCAGTGCGTTGTGGTATTAATCTCCCGAGGCTACATTTCTAAATGTTTTAGATTTATATACACGCTTGGCATGAGAAAACGGCGCCCGCAATCGTAAAATACCGTGTAGGTTGATAAATGTTTTCCGGGTGTGGCGCAGCTCCGCCTGCGCGCCAGATGTACGCGGCGGCAGATGCGAGGGGTCCCGATGATTAATGGCTTCCGCTCCGCGGCCGGGCGCGCGGCTGACTAATGGCTTCCGCCTGCGCGGCAGATGCGAGGGGTGGCGGCCTCCCTGGATCTGCGCGCCAGATGTGGTGCGGCCTAGTCAGCTAAAATGTTAAATTCTGTATCTTCTGAACCAGTACTCCGATTTAATTGAAATAAACGGCTTTTTAATACTCAGAAAATTTAGATATTAAACGATACGTCACACCACTAGTACAAATTAAGATTGTAATACTTGCCCTAAAATACCGAAGCCGGGACCCTAAAATAAAAATAAAAAGTGAATATTGTACTGTATTTCGAGCGTAAGACCAAGTAATTGAGGTTTAGTACCATGAAAAAATTAAATAATAAAGCCATTTAGACGATTTGGTCACACGACACTCATTAGAATACGATTTATGACCCGTAACAACGTGGCATGTGGCAGAGGCGAACACCTGCGTGACACGTGGCCAGGCGAACACCTGAGCGACGTGGGTGGTCCTGAGCTCACTCCCCCTTCCATAAGGAATACATGGGGTGTTTTGGTCCGGGGTACGAGCTCACACATATGTCTAGCCACTACTTTTAACCAACTTCAATTTTGAAAATGACCTTTCTGCACTGCTGTTTATAACCATAAGGGACAAATACATTCTTAGGATTTTTTTTTCCCTAGCAGAACATTACACTTCCAGTTCTCCTGAGTAAAGACTTTTTCATTTTTCTTATCAAAGTTGTGTCAAAAAGGTTTGAAGTGAATCAGCTCATTTCTCATTTGATCATCTATGGCATTGTTATATTTTTCTACCAAGTTTTGAGTTGCTGTAATTACCTCTCAAGTAGTTGAAAATCCAAAAAGTGGTATTAATTATTTTTGCACACTTTTGCCACAATAAAAATTCAAATTTCAGTTGCACGACTTGAGTTTTACCTATATACATACGCCCCGACCATGGTGCGCTCATGGAGGAAGGAAATATATGGAGACGACGCAAGAGACCTTCCCCACGTATTGAAGTGACGCCGGGCGGAGGAGAAGTGGGGGGCTAAGCCGTACCCATACAGACACGGGGTATATGTACAAAAACCTGAAGGGGACTCTAGGATAAATGTAACGCCGCAATCTGCTGATGGATTATTATGTAACTCGACGAGACAAATAAAAAAATGAAGAATTAATTTTTTGATATCATGCTTAGTTTCCGAGATATTCTGTCTCTAACGTGAAATGTTTTTGGTTGATATTCAGAAGAAACAATTGGTCACAGTCAAATTTGATGACGGATTCTTATTTAAAAAGACCAGACAAATAAAAAATAAAGAATACAAATTTTTAATATCTCACCTAGTTCTCGAGATATACCGTATCAAAAGTGAGGTGTCTTGAGTTGAAATGCAGAAGAACAATTTCGCAAAAGTCAAATTAATTGATCGATTCTTGTGTAACACGACGAAACAAATCGATAATAAATAATAAAATTTTTCGATATCTTGCTTAGTTTTCGGGATATACTGGGATTGGGTTGATATGCGGCCTGGAGTAAAAATTAATTCTGCCAAAGCCACAATGAATTACATGGTGTACATGCAGAATGGATATTTCAGTTCTTTTACTACCACTTGTGATTAGATTGAAATGCGACCTAGACCAGAATAAAAATAGTTATCTTGTTACCATATATCGTTATCTTAATTGGGAATACCTGGAAGCAGTTTATATGGCGATACTCGTTTTATCACTAATTTTGTTCTCATGAAATTACTAACAGTAATAGATAAATTCTTTGTCCCTTAAGGAACGACAAAGCCTTTCTGGTACAGACTGCATTTAGACCTAACCACAATCTCCATTAAATTGCCGCTACAGAATCAAACTATGTAGACATGCCCACTCACGCGTATTGAATCGCAAACTGTATTTGCAGTAACAACATCGTTTGCTTCAACAAGATACCTAGATTGCATAGCATAATTTAACACATTTAATTTCATCAGACACTGTCAGTATAAACTGCAACGTGCCGAAAGAAAGCGCAATACTAAATTCACTGAATCGCGATGTAAATCACACCCCTTTAAATCTCATTTTCAACACTCGTTAAAAAGTAATACTAGTCTATTATGTGCAAAATAGCAAGGTATGCTGATTTTCTACACTAAACTAACAAAAATTTGAGAACAAAGTAATCCCATTGAGAGCTATGACTAAATATTTATAGACAGGCACCGTAGTTTGCAAAACCTACCGCCCACTTCAACAACGATAATTAGAATTCAACTTACTTATGAAATGATATTTCCTCTCTTGCCTATTTGTGCAACCGTATGCAACACAAGATGGCATTATAAAACACTTATACGCATTACAAAATGAAATAATCACAGCATCTAACACAATGTGAACATCGCATTTGTTTGGGATTGCAATATCACCACTGCGCATGTGCGAGAGTTTAGAGCCTGCTTCACAGATTTAACGTCACTTCTCCTCCATATATTTGCTGCCTCCATGGGTACGCTCTGCCCTTATATTACAAGGTTTATCGGTCCTCATTCTTGTTCCGCAAAGATGTTACTTTCCGGTATAAGTTTACTGAAATGTTATTCTACGGCATACCTACGATGTGGGAACGTTCTTTTTCTGTTTTTTGGTACGGGCCTACAGTCTGCAGGCTACGCGTGGTCACAGTGGATGCGTACTCTGACGAGTTGTTGGTCCTGCGTACTCGTGCGTTTTCGTCGTAGTGAAATTTGTCACTGCGAATCAGGTCACTGTGGTCACAGTGGAAGCGAGTTGGCCGTCAGTTGAGGCGCGAGTAAACACGACCAGAATCTAGGAGCAAGCCTGCTTGGTTTTTGGTGCGTAATCGTACGAGCGAAGTGAATACAGAGAGGTTGATTTCTTTAGTTTGTGAGAGAAAACCGTTTGTGGGAACAGACCGCAAAACAGTACCGTCACGGTTATGGTACGGTTGAAACACATCATTTATATCATGTATCACTAACTGGTGAATAAGGTGACTGATAGCTTTATCTGAGCTCAGTAAACTATGCACATGAGATATTTTAAACTATCTGTTCAATCAATTTCTAAGTTTTTTAATACACGACTTAATATAATTATCAAAACTAAATTTATTTACCTTAATATAATTGCTAGTTTCTCCGTAGGTGCAATGCAACTCCGGAAATTATTCTGTTTCTCAAATTTCGAATTGATTCTGAGTAAAATATAGTTGAATTTTTCTGGCCGCATTGCTGAAGAATTTTTGATAATCTTTGACTAGATCTGGGAAAAGTAAAACAAATTCTGCTTGAGTTTCTCTGGTATAATTAATATCACTAATCCAGCATTCCTTTCGTTTTCCAACAAGAAGAGTCTTAGTACAGAATTATCTAAAAACATCCAGCCAACGTCCATTTATAAGGAAATGAAGAAGTAATTTCGATTTTCACTGTGACAGCAACTGCTCTGAAGAGCGCGCACGACATTTCCGCAAGAGTTATAAGTCGTCAGAGTATGCATTCACTGTGACCCGGACGCGAGCAAGAAGAACAAGAAGGAGAAATGTGCGTTACAACCTCTAACGCAAAGCACTCGCAGTATCATATTTTTTTACTTGCTTTTCAAGCAGACTGACGTCATCAAGCGAAACGAATCTCACTGATGCCTTCGTAGTCGGCTGCCACACTAAAGGTGGGCTTCCTATGCTGCGCCAGCCGCTAATGAGTGCCACAATGGAAAGCAACGGGAGCGCTTCCTAAGAAGCGGCGGCGACCCGCGTTCTCGGAAACGGCCGCTTGGGCCGCGCGACTGCACAGGTCCGAGAGCAGTGTAGACGCAGCCGCCAGCGGAACACTCGAATTGTGTCAGACCGAAAGCTGTTATTTACAGCGGGGGAGGGTGAAAAATTGGTGGAATCAGAGTGTAAATGACCTTGTATATATGATGTTTCTTCACCACTGTACCAGTCTGCGAAGAACAATGTTTCGTAAAAAAATAGCGGTATTTCCTGATATATTAGGTAATAAATATAATAAATATACAATATAATCTATCAACTTTATTAATATTGTTTATTGCCTTCGCGTGATTTGTTGTTATATCATACATATTACTTCTATAAGGTTTTTTTTTTTTTTTTTTTTTTTTTTTTTTTTTTTTTTTTTTTTTTTTTTTGTCACAAGCCCTTCGTATCTAACCGAAATCGATAAATGTGGTATCATTCTAAAGATTAAGGTATCCGATTTGATCATATCATATTTTAAGAAAGTAGTTTTTTTTTCAACTTTTACCCTTAAGGGACAAAAGTACCACTATCATTATTGTGTCACGAGCCATTTATCTTCCTTGATGTCTAACCGATATACATAAAGGAGTTATCAATTGAAAGATTAAGGTCTCCGCCGTGATCACATCTTATTTTAAGAAAGGAATTTTTCGGAATTCGACCGTTAAAGGGCAAAATTATCATTGTTTCCGTAAATTTTTTTATCATGAGCTACTTGTCTCCCTTGATATCCGAAATAGATATTATAAAATAAGGTCTCTGGTTTGGTCACATCATATCTTAAGAACGAAATTTTAGGAATTTAACCCTTGAATGGCAAAAGTAATAACTGTAAATGTCGCGTGTATGAGACAGTTCAGAACCAAGCCACTAGAGGGCAGTAGCACATATCACAGACATTAATAAAACAAGCTTCACTGGTGTCGACTTTTGTTATGTACGTATTAGAATAAAGAAATAAACAATTCAAACAAATGAGGTGGTTCTTCTTTAATCCTATTACAAACCCCTAACCTTACTCTTGATTGTATTCGCGCAATTTTCGCAAGTGTCATCTAGAATTTTCTATTACAGAAGCCTTCGAAAAATACAATCTACTTCGCGTTGTGTGATTGAAATTAAAACTTCATTTTAGTATTTTTATTGTATTACTCATTCTAATGGATACAGCAAGATGTAAAATTTTCTGAAAGTTACCACTATTCGTATTAAATCATACATAAAATTAATATTATGAATTCATATAAACAGAAGTGAATTTTTTTAATAAAATACCTACATATTTTTAAAATAATACAATTAGAAAGTAGCTGTAATGAGTTCTGCAACGTGATTGCCTTGCCAGGGTGTTAACCCTACACCTGCACACCTGTTAAAGTTCTGTGAATGAGTCTCACACAGAAGACGCATTAGCATGTACGTAGCCCCATTGTTAATGATCCAAGATTTTCGGTTGGTAGTTGTTCTTTTTTGTTTATTTTATAATGAGACAAGTACTATTTTTTTTCGAGAAATTCATTTATAAGTGAATTATACAAAGAGAAAGCAACAATAGCGAAATAGTCAGTTGTTTTTGGCTTTATACCGATGTCCCAACATTAAACGAAACATCAACTCGAGCTCGCTAATGCCCTCCTTGCAGTACCAGAGTCAGCCGCTGGCGAGTCAGCCGCGCAGAGAAAGCCCACCTTAAGCCGAGTGCAAGCAGCAGGACTGGATGCCACGTAGTTTATGGACGATACTCTGACACGGCCGGCGCTACCATTGCAACCACTCGAGGCTGTGTTGGTATTCATAACATTATCATTCATTCAGTTAATAAAATAATATCAAGAGTGTTCAAGATATAGTTCACTTTCGATATTACACTTCCTGCATCATAACTGTGTTTCCAAAACAATTTAAAGCGACCTTGTAGATTTACTCTGCGATGGTAATGCCGTGCAGTATGTGTCAGTGTTAATAATATAAAAATGGGTAAAAATAATAGTAATTGTAAGTTAGCGGTCGGTATAATTGACGTTTTACTAACATCATAGGAAACAGAGGGGTGTAAGGGTTTAGGAGATACTTTTAGGGGCTTTGTTGATTTAGAAAAAGTTTTTGATAATGTTAGGTGGGACAAGTTCAAAATTTTAAAGAAGTCAGCTCTAAAGCATCAAGATACAAGAATACTTTATAAACTGTTTAAGAATCAAGTGGTTATTAAAAAACTAGAGAATCATGAGAGACATGCATCAGTTAAAAAGGGCGTTAGACAAGGTTGTAGTCTATCCCCGTTAATATTCAACTTGTATGTAGAAGAAGCAATGAAGAAAGTCAAAGAAAAATTTCAATGTGGCATAAGTTTTCAGGGAGAAAAAATAAGTATGCTACGATTTGCTGATGACATTGTCTTGTTAGCAGAAAGGGCTGAGGATATTAAGAAGTTACTGAATGGAATGAACAAAATACTGAAGGCAGATTTTGGACTGAATATGAATCAAAACAAGACTAAAGTAATGAAATGTAGCAGAAATGATACCAATACTAGTATTCATGAAAAAGAGAAACCTTTTCGTTTCAAACATTAATGTAGGAATTAGAAAGAAATTTTTAAAACTTTTTGTGTGCAGCACAGCACTTTATGGTAGCGAAACATTGACTTTAGGAATATCAGAAAGAAAGAAATTTGAAACATTTGAAATGCGATGCTACACAAAAATGCTGAAAATTAAGTGGACATACAAAGTAAGAAATGAACGAGTTTTGGAAATGATGGATGAGGAAAGAAATTTGTGGAAGAAGCTTACAGAAAGAAGAGACAGGCTGGTAGGTCATATTTTGAGACTTGCTGGATTGGTTAATTCGTTAGTGGAGGGAACAGTCGAAGGTAAGAACTGTGGAGGAAGACAGAGATTAGAACATATGGAGCAGATAATTGAGGACGTGGGTTGTGAGGGATATGTAGAGATGAAGAGGTTAGCACAGGATAGGAAGGGATGGAGGATTGCATCAAACCAGTCGAAAGACTGACGACAGCAAAAAAAGGATACAGAGTGACAAGAGGGTATAAATCAGTATAGCGTGGAGAGCAGCCATGTGGAAACCTACCAGAACATGATGATGATGACCAGGGTGACGACGACGGGAACGATGATGACATGATTACGACGATGATGATGATGACGATGACTATGATGATGTTGTTGATGTTGACGACGATGATGACGATGACTATGATGATGTTGATGATGATGATGGTGATGATGTCGACGATGATGACGATGATGACGACTATGATGATGATGTCGATGATGATGTCGATGATGACGACGATGACTATGGTGATGTTGTTGGTGTTGACGACGATGATGATGGCGATGATGACGGCGATGATGATGATAGTTATGATGATGTTGATGATGACGAGGGCGAGGACGATGATGGCGATGATGTCGACGATGATGACGATGATGACGACGACGACGACAACGATGATGATGATATCGATGATGTCGACGATGATGACGATGACGACGACGATGATGGCGATGATGATGATGACGATGACTATGATGATGTTGTTGATGTTGACGACGATGATTATGGCTATGATGACGACGACGATGACTATGACTATGATGATGTTGATGATGATGACAAGGACGAGGACGATGATGGTGATGATGTCGGTGATGATGTCGATGACTATGATGATGTTGTTGATGTTGACGACGATGATGATGTTGTTGATGATGACGAGGACGATGATGGCGATGATGTTGACGATGATGACGATGATGATGACGATGGTGAGGGGTCTTCGGGTTGAAAAGGTAGGGAGATGGTGATGTGGAGGGAGTATTGTGTTGCGTGAGTGTTGCTTACACTACTGCGATGTATTACTTTGACGTTGTCCCCGACAGCTTGATTTGTGGAACTGCGGAGTCACGGAGGCGTGTTGGAGATCAGAGGCGCGCCGCGCACCAAGGTCTCTCTCAGAGTCGTTTCTTTGTGCTGGCGGGTGGGCCACCACGACAGTGTGCGTGCGACTGCACGGCAGGTGAGTCCTGGCTTCGTGTCGCGGGTACGAAACTGCACTCAAAGCCAAATCAGTCAAACGCACTATCATCGTGGTTTCGACAAAATTTAAATAGTCTTTCATTCGAATAGTGTAAGGTCTAATGGCATCTGTCCAGGTGGGGATATCCCCACACGCCTGTTTTGCCATGAATCGTTTTTATCTCTATTTCTTTGACTGCAGTTTCTCCACCCACCTCTTTTTGCACTTTACGGATATCACATTTAAATTCTTTACATTGTATATTTGTGGTAAATTGAACATCAGTAATTTATTTCAATCCCTCGTCCCCTAATCAAATCTTCCCACTCCCTTGTACCTGAAATCGAGTGCCAGCTTGTCGTCATTGTCATCTCTTCCCTTCTTCTACTAATATTCTTCGACCCCTCACCTTGTACACTCCCAGCACTCTCTTCACACTCCTCCAGTCTTCCGACGAAACACACTCCGTCTACTTTCCTACCAGTCCAGCCAGCGGCGGCACTGACTACATCTTTCTCGAAGTGATTCGGGCCTCAGTTTCTTCGGTCTTAATTTTTATTTTATTTTTACTTATTAATTTACGCCTAGTCAATGGCTGAGGTCAGTAGGGGTGGGATGGGACTGGGAACAAGGAACGGGAACGAATTCGGCCATGGCCTTCTTGAATGAAGCATCTCGGCATTCGCCTGGCGTGATTTGGGAAACCATGGAAAATCCAAATCCGGATGCCCGGACGGGGATTCGAACAAGCTTCCTCCCGAATCGGTCTTACTGAGGCTAAATCCTTAAGTTTCTATTATACATAGAATCAGTAATCTTATCAATCACATCAAATTTTGTTTCGTTCCCGTTCTTAGTTTGGATGTTACTCATATGCAGATCACTGATTTGTGCCACTCACTCGTTGGTGATCGTGAAACCTCCAAGGTACCATTGCTATTCATTATTCTAACGAATAATTGTGTTGATTGTTTATTATCCGAAATTAGATTGTTTGGAGATGACATAATGCTGTATAAAAGAATCAAAACGATAGAGGACTGTAAAAAGTTGCAGGGTGATCTGGACAGGATATCTAGTTGGGTTGGTAAATATGGGATGAAGATAAATGCAAAGAAGAGTCAGCTAATTAGATACACAAATAAAAAACCAAAGGTTAATTATGAATATAAGGTGGGGAAAGAATTGCTTCCTGAAGACTTGAAATGTAAATATCTTGGCATTACATTTGATAACAAGCTTAACTGGGCAGGACACATTGGACAGGTGGTAGGAAAAGGTTTCAAAATTCTGCACTTGTTGGAGAGAGTGATGAGGGGATGCACGAGAGAAGTAAAGGAATTGGGTTACAAAACTTTGGTCAGACCATTGCTTGAATATGGTAGTATAGTATGGGACCCTCATTTTACGTATCAAATACAGGAGTTGGAGAGGGTACAAAGAAGGGCTGCTAGATTTGTTTCTGGAAATTATCGCAGAATGCATTAAGTAACTGGTATGATAAAATAGCTGGAATGGGATTCTTTGCAAGATTGGAGGAGGATGAGGAGGGTCATGAGAGTGTACAAGGCATATACTGGCGATGAGTCATGGAAAGATATTGCAGTAGGTATGACAAGTAGTGCATGGAAGTGAAAAGATGACCATGACCACAAGCTGGCACTCGATTTCAGGCACAAGGGTGTTGGAAGATTTTCTTTTTTAGGTAAAGGTGTCAGGGATTGGCATGAGTTACCAAGGGTAATGATGAATAACCTACCGAAAACGTTAAAAGAATTTGAAGATAAAATTTGTAGGGGGCAAATGTAGGTGAGTGAAGGATAGCGGGAAGTTGGGTGTGTAGGGAAATTGCCACCGAAGCGTGTGCTCCATTGGAATTAAAATAAAATAAAATAAATTAAATTGAATTAAATCTCCCGTAGTTGTAGAAAGCTGATAGTTGGTACACATTAAGTGTTACTCCCGGATTATAATAAAAGTCTAAAACTCGTAAATTTCCAAATATCTATCCTAAATATAGTTGCCAACCGTAAGGTTTTCCACCGGACTGTTTGGTTCTAACGCGATTTGTCCGTGTCCGGTTAGCTACGTGTGACCGGACACATAATGCCAGATTTATTATGGAATTTAAAAAAATTACTGGTAAATCCTTTGTTTTCTATAACGGGCCCATGCACCACTGGTTTTTCAGATGTGAAGAGAGAAAACAAAATCACGGTGCCTCACTCCTTATTGCCCCACCCCCTGAACGTAATTCAAATGTTTAGCTCCTGTTGAAAAGTTGAAAGTTGTTGGCATATCTGCCGCGCATGCGCAGTAGGAGAGCAGTTTTTTCATGAGGCTTCACGGAATTTGCGTTATTTCGTCTCTACATATTCCTTCCTGCATGGTAGGTACGGGAGGCAAGTCGCAGCCAAGGAAGCGGGTGGCCTTGAGTGCCGTTCGAAATACTGGCGGTAACATCAAAGGGTTGTCCTTGGGACACCCGCATGCTGTAGACGCCAAACCAACGTCGTTGTTCGCCTTGACTAACGTGTGTGTGTCTAAGTGGAATAATGAGACCACGTTAAAATTGATCAATTTTTCTCGTGAGCGGGAGTGTTTACGGGACCCTACGAACAGGGCCGGCGCTAGGATTCTTGGGCCCCAGGTAAGGGTTCTCGGACCCCCCACCTCAATTGTTTTTTACACTTTGATTTTTTTAATAATGTCAGAAAATTTTAATTAAAAAAAATCAAATAACACCTTTTTCAGATTTTTTTTTTTGTTTAACTTCTATTTAGCTAGACAAGCTGGACGGAGGGCCCCTTTCGGGAGCCTGGGCCCCGGGTACTTTTGCCCCGCTTACCCCTCCCTAACGCCGGCCCTGCCTACGAACTGTCAATCCAAAAACAAATTGAAGTGATTAGACGCTTGGAGAGATATAAGTGAGTTTTTAGAAATTAACGTGCAAGATGCGCAGTTGAAAATGGAATCTTTGTTGATATCTTTTCGCTATGAAAGACAAAGAGAAGAAATCAAATGCAAGACTCTCAGTGGTGCTTAAGAAGTGTACAAATCAGTATGGTTTGCCTTTAGTAGTATGGGCTTCATGCAGGATAAATTCGCAGTAAAAAAACAGTAATCACTGCACTCCTTACTACTTTTGAAAAAAAAAAAAGTCATCCGCCAGCGTCTTATTTTTCTGGTCAGCTTCTTGTAGTAAAATAAAGGCTGCAATTGCGACAGTGGAATCCTCTTCTTGTCACATAATATCGGATGGTTAAATTGCTGGTAACTTGGACGAGGTCTCTACGCGGTCCAATCCCTTGGTTTGAGAACGCCAGTGCCTCGGCGACCAACATTGGCTCCAACACATTGGCTGTTGGTCGTTGGCCTAGTGCGAACGCACCTTTAACACTAACCGCAATAGACTTGGTTCGCGCTGTTTTGGAATTCCCAGTGAGCCGCGAGCCAAGAAATTATAACGGATAAATCCGTTCGCCACTACCACAAACACAACAATTTGAGCGCGGCGAGCCAGCTGAAGGACAAATGAGTGGAACCGACGTTCCAGTGTGTGAGCGGCATTTGCGCCATCTAAAGGAAGTGGAATGTTTGAAATATTTGGGAAGCTGGATTGAAAAAAAATGGACGGAACAGGATGGGAATAAATGAAAGAGGAAGATAGCAGACGGATTTTTTTAAATAGTATTAGAAGTCTGGTATGGAGCAGAGATATAAAATATCATACTTTTCGCAGGCACTTGTCTCATTTTTTTCGGGGTTTGCGCTGCGTTTTTTGTTGATATCACCAACGTTTCGGCATCAACCTGGAGCCTTCGTCGCCGCTTCTTTCCATCTAGCCGCCTGGTCCTTTTTGAAAAAAACTTGAACACTCGATTTACTGTTTATTTTTCACCGGCAGAGATGATTTTGTTTCTCCACCAAAGAATATTTACTGTTCCAAAGAATTTTGTGTATTCTTTGGCGGAGAAACAAAATCATCTTTGCCGGTAAAAAATAAACAGTAAATCGAGTATTGAAGTCTACCAAAAAGTACAAGGCGGCTAGATGGAGAGAAGCCCTGACGAAGGCCCCACGTTGGTGCCGAAACGTTGATGATAATAAAAACAAAACAAAAAAAAACCAAACATACTTTTAACATATGGGTCGGTGATGAAGGAGAGAGACGAGGGGACAATACAATCTGTGGAAATGAAATTACAGAGGAGTAGAGTAGGAGTAACAAGAAGAGACAGAATAAGGAATGAGAGAATCAGGGTGTTGATAAAGGAAGAACCGCTACAACAGAGAATTGAAAAAGAGAATGGGAGAGAAGTTACCAAGAAAGATGATGGACATGGAGCTGAAAGAGAACAGGCCCAGAGGAAGGCCGAGGGACAGATGGATTAAAGGCGTTAAGAAATGTGTGGAGGAAAGAGGAGAAAATTGTGCGACAATGGAAGAAGAGAGATGGTGGTTAGACAGGAAGCGCTGGCGAGCTTTGGTTCCCTACTACCTCCGCCATTCACTGCCATTATTTCTTGGCAGTCTACTATGGAGTTCTTGTCTCTCGACATTTTCTCCTTATTCATTTGATGGTGCATTACGTCACATTGGGTGTGTCGTATTGGTTGGCGTTATGTGATTAACTTTTTATTTTGTCTTTTTAGTGTTGCCTGAGCAGTGCTAACGGTCTTCTGTGCCGGCCGGTGGGAACTTCATATCGACCGAGCACGCTGACCAGTGGGTTGTTACTCGTCTCAGCTTTCCGATAAAACGCCGTAGCGAGTGCTCGGAAGCGGTCTTTAATGGGTGGTACGCCTGCCGCCGCGTGCAGCGCCGCAGTCGGGAAGCGCGATGGCAGGTGTAGGGCGCGCATCAGCGCCCAGTTCTGGATGACTTGAAGCCGGTTGACGTGTTTGTCCGCCGCGTAGCCCCACACTGGGCAGGCATACTCGAGAAGTGGCCTGACCAGTGTGAGGTAGATCTTCACGCCCAGTGAAGGAGGTAGCGCACTGGTTCTGTTCAGCAGTGGGTAGAGATCGTGCAGTCTTCCGCTGGCCCTCTTGTGTACTTCATTTATGTGTGGTTGCCAAGTGAGCTTGGAGTCGAGTGTAACTCCAAGGTACTTTAAAGTTGTCTTCCAAGGAATGTCTATTCCATGGAGTTTCAGTACTGGATCCGCGTGGTTCCTGTTCCTCGGTCCGTATTTCCTTGTGATGACAATCGCCTGGGTCTTCGCGGCGTTTACTTCAATACGCCATCTGCGCGCCCAGGCCTCCGTCTGTTGGAGTATATCTTGTAGCCTTCTGGTGGCGATGGCTCTGCTACGGCTGCTGGTGACATAAGCTGTGTCATCAGCGTAGGTAGCCGTCTGCACTCGGTCCGCCGTGGGAACGTCGGCCGTGTAGAGGGAGTAGAGTGTTGGACCCAGTATGGACCCCTGAGGGACTCCTGCCATGATGCGCCTGCGCGTTGAAGTTTTCCCGTCGACTCTAACATGAAAAGTTCTTCCAAGCAGGTACGAGCGGATCATCTTCACTAAAGGCCCCGGGAAGCCTTGTTGGTACAGTTTAAGTAGGAGCCCTGTGTGCCACACCGAATCAAACGCTCTTGCGATGTCGAGCGACACGAGGGCACAGTATTCCTTGTGCAGGAAGGCTCGGGTCGCGGACTCCACGATGCGTAGCACCTGTTGTGACGTGGAGTGGCCACGCCGGAAGCCGAACTGATGCGCGGGGTAGGATGTTATTCGCCTCGATGTAGGAGTTAATCCTTCTCAGGAGCAGCCGCTCGAAGATCTTACTGACGGACGGCAAGAGGCTGTTCGGCCGATAGTGCTGTGGAAAGATGGGATCTTTCACGCTCTTGTGTACCGCCACGACTTCGGCGTGTTTCCACCGACGTGGGTATCTCTTCGTTAGCAGGATTCTGTTGAATAAGTTCGCTAGGTACACCGAGGCCTCGGGCGGCAGGTTCCTCAAGCACCGATTTGGAATCCCATCGTGGCCGGGTGCTTTGTCCAGCTGCAGCTTCGCCAAGCAACTAGCCACCTCCGCTGGGGAGATCGGTTCTATCTGCTCTTCACCATCATCAGCGTCGAGATACACTCGTAGACGGCGTCGAGCAGCACGCAGTTCCCGGTCATTTACGTTTGCTTCAGATGGGCGGAAGTTCCTTTCGAAGCTGTCAGCCAGGGCATTGGCCTTGGCCGCTGGCTTATAGACGAGCCCATTCACGCCGTGCAGAGGTGGGATGCGCTGTCTTCTTTTAGTGAATTTGCGGGTCTGTGCCCACATGGTTCCATCGTCAGGCTTGAGCGAGGATACGCGGGCATCCCACTCCCGGTTCCGGTGCTCAACCAGTGCCGCTTTCAGTTCCTTCTGTAGCCTGTTAAGGAGTCTCCTGGTCACCGGATTTCTGGTAATCTTCCACTCCTTGCTGACACGGTTCTTGTGCCGGATAGCCGCAATTAGGTGTGGTGGAAGCCGTTGTGTGGCAAACGGTCTTCTGTTGCGCAGAGGTGTGGATGCCGACGTGGCGTCCCTGACTATTTCTTCGAAGGCGCGCAGTGCCGTGTCCACGTCTTCGACTCGCTGGTTGGCTAGAGCGGAAGAGACGAGTTGTCGGTAGCTTGTCCAGTCAGTGTTGCGGAAATCTGGGTGAACTCTTCTGTTTCCTGCCACGGTCCAACATCCACTGCGACTATCACCGGCGAATGGTCAGACGACATCCGGTTAATAGTGGTCGCGTCGATTAATCCAGTGAGGCCTTTGGTCACCGCTATGTCTATGACATCAGGCCGATAACCGCTGGCTGGGAAGTGTGTAGGCTCTTCTGGGCCCCACACACACATGTTGTGTCTGAGGGCCAGACGTCTCAATAAGTTGCCAGCTGGGTTCTTGATTCGACTGTTCCAATCGGGGTGTTTCGCATTGAAGTCACCACCGATCAGAACCTTGCCCCTGATTGTCGCCAGCGCGGTGAGGTCGGCTTCCACCATCTGCCTGGTGGGGGGCCGGTAGACTGCCACGACCGTGAGTTTACCGGTAACAGTGGTAACCTCCACTCCGACGGCTTCTATTTGCTGCATTGGCGGTAGAATCACTTGGCAGTGCGGTATTCTCCGTTTGATGAAGACTGCAACTCCTCCCCCGGCGGTGAGGCGGTCTCGTCTGTAGCAGCAGTAGTTAGCTGCTGAAACACGGAGTCCCGGCTTGAGGTGGGATTCGCTGATGAGGCAGACATCTATATCCTGCTCCCTCAGAAACTGCCGGAACTCAATCATCTGTGAATATATGCCATTGGCGTTCCATATGCAGAATTTGAGATTCCGTATGTGGGGTCCTCTATCCATTGTGGTTGTGGCATTTGCAAATGGGAGAGGCCGAAGCCGACGTCGCTGAGGCATGCATGCTGCTTGTCATGGTGTCGAATCTCTGGATCAGGGTGACCATCATATTCATTATGGTATTCATCATGGTGATGAGTTGCTCCATGGTGTCTGCAGGTGCTTGTGTGGCCCGCTGCATCCTTCGCTGGATGGGATTTGGTCTGGCTGCAGGTTGCCGTGGTTCTTGTATAGCAGTCTCTGTTGGTTCCTGCAACCCCCTTGGGCTGTCTGGAGGATTTCCATTTGGTAGGACGCCAGAAGTAGCTGCAGCAAACGTACGGTTGTCTCTGCGGTTGTTGGTTATCTTCTTGGCAGGTTGCCTCTTGCCCATTGCTGCTTGCCCAGGTGTAGCTGCCAGCTGCCGCCCCTGGTCTGCTGACTGTTCGTTCTTCTTTTCGAGGTTCTCTCTTGTGGTGTTCGTCCCACGAAGTCGATCGCGTGCCCTCTTATAAGCGCTGCAGCCTTTATAGCTGGCAACATGGTTGCCACCACAGTTGTGGCATTTGGCGGTGTCCTTGGTCTTCGCTGCAGTGCAGTTGTTGTAGTCGTGCGGGCCGGCGCATTTTACGCAGACCGACTTCATCCTGCAATGCCGGGCCATGTGCCCGAACAGCTGGCAGTTGTAGCATTGGGGAGGCCCGGCTGAGGAGCGTAGCTTCTCTGTGGTAACCTTCAGGTGGCATATACTTTCCACCTGGAAGATTTCACGGTTCTCCACAGTATCTGGTACTACTGCCAGAAAGAGCGGCATTTCGACGTTCGTTCCTGGGCGTCTTAGTTGGGCAACAGCTTGAACGTCGTAGCCCAACGCAATCAGCTCTTCTTTGAGATCGGCGACTGGAAAAGAACGTGGTATTCCCCTGAACACCACCTTAAGTCGCTTAACTTCGCCAGTAGGGAACGTAAAATACGGAGTCTGCATTTGGTCCAGTTGCTTCGTCACGGCGGAGTAGTCTTCCACGGTGGTAAACGTAAATTTAATTTTATCTCCGCCCGCTGTTTTGGCAGAGAATGGGTCTTTGGCAATCTTCTTCACCCATTCATGGAGCTTCTTATAACTCTCTTGGAATTCCACCACGATGGGCGGAATGTGTGGACTTCTGTTTCTGGGAGGCTCTTCTTCTTGTAGCGGTGCAAACTGATTTGAGGTTTCCATCCTCTCGGGCTCAGGCGACGGCAGCGGCTTGCTCGTGCGGCGAGCCAACACGAACCCCTCGCTGTCGGGCAGATCTTCTGCTGTGCTGCATCCAGGCGTTGCAGTCTGGCAGCTGTTCGCGGCTATTTCTTCTTCGGTGGTCTTCCTGTAATTTATCTTCACAGCACCTCCGGGCCGAGCCGAGGTACTTGGCTCAGGGAAGCTGAAAGCCCCCTTGAGAGTCTTCTTTGCATCTTTCTTGCCTTTGCTAGGCGCCGAGAGCTGTGACACCGGCACGCTGATTTTATAGTTGACACCTCTCACATCATTCTTGGAAATCTTCGTCTTGCCGGAAGAAGGCGGAGAGGTTCTCCTCTTTGTAGCACGGTTGTCTACAGGACCGTGGGCTATCCCAGTCGTCAGCTGCGAGTAATAAGCGTTCCGATCAGAATCCATTTCCAAGTCCATTGTGATTTGCTGGGTCGTCATAGGCGGTGGCTGTATTGATCCATTTGAAGCCCCACTCAAGTCCGTTTCCGTATGCTCAGTCGTCGACATTGCCGTGGTTGCCGCCGGCAAAGCCGAGTGCACTGGGGAACTCGGCCCGCCTGGCGCGGCAGCGCAGCTAGCACTTTCCTCATCGCTCGTCATAACAGCACGGCGGCAGACTCGGAACACTGCTCGCTTTGGTTCCCAGCAGACCCTAGATGATCATGGTGGAAGACGGCGGGGATACCGGGACCATACATCAAGCTGCCTCAGGAGGAGATCCTTCAGGACAGGGCTCCGTACTGGTTCCAATCCTCTTCATCATTTTTGCTGCGGACTACGCCGTGATGTGGCCTTCTTCACCTCCACTGGTATTCGCCAGAAGCCTGCACGGCGCTCTAGAGCATGGGGAGTGGGGGCGAAATACCGCCATAACATTCCCAAAAACATTGCGCTGTTTGCACTGTGTTTGCTGCTGTGAATATTTAATTTTTTAATATTTCAATTTTTTTATAAAAACCAGCTTGTGTTGCATAAGGTTTCACAAACGGACCAGATAGGTGGCAACCTGGAATATCGTGTCATAAGTTAGTCACATTGTAATTATTGTTCTTTAAGTATTTAATAGGTATCTGCAAGAGTAGAACCTATCATTATAGATTCATTCATTGCTCTCAATAGGGTGACATTGTTGTCTTGTATTTCCGTCTCTCTGTCATCATTCGATAAGTTCTCAAAATTTCGTGACTACAACTGTCATTCACACCGGAAAAAAATGTTCTTCCTACAGATACAAACTATTTCCTTGTGAAATTCCATCAGTATCGGTATAGCCATTTAGTCGTCAAAACGTAACAAAAAGACAGAGACTTACTTCCGCATTTATAGTATTATTAGTGCAGATTACACACACACTGACTGCGAGAGTAACAGCCCCTGAAGGGATCAATACAACGAAAAAAAAAAAAGTGTACACCTACTGCATTGCTAGACTACCTACGATTTGCCTCGCATCGCACCCCTAAAGTTGTCGTTTCTAACATGCAACCGAACAACCGACGATCCAGGCGAAACCTTTGCTTGATCCGGAGACCACTCTCCAAACATCAGTAAGCAAGCGCTTTAACCACTGAGCTACCAGACCGCTGTACAGATCGGTAGTACAGAGACTTATACATCCTACATGTCTGTCTATCACCGTTCACTAATTTTTCAAAATTACATGACAACATGTATCATTTATACCGAAAAAAGTAAGCTATATCCATCCTAATGCCAAATAGCATCTCCTCGTCATATTTTATCACGATCGGATTAGCCGTTTAGTCCAAGAAACGTAACAAACAAACAGACAGAGAGATAGATAGACGGATTCACTTCCGCATTTATAATGTTAGTATAGATACACAGCACAATTATAAAAATAATAATACACAAAAAATTCCAGAAACTGGGTTATGTCGTAAATATAAACACATATGGCGTGGAATGGACTGTGACATAAAGAAACCGAAACACAACGCCATCTACTGGATGGTTACCCAACCTAGATTAACCAAGTGTTGTCTCGATAAATTTACACATCGCCATCTGTTAGATACTTATGAAACTATAATAATAATTCCGTGTGGTCGTAAAGATCTGGTGACAGGGTTTCTATTGGCTACGCATTCCGCCCCTGTCGTAGCCGCCTTAACCTAACCCGGCAATCCTGCCGGATACAGGGGACCTACAGTTTACCGTGGAACCGGAACCACGGTTCCGTTCTGGCGTACTTCACGTTGCATAGCAGGCTGTGCCAGAGGGGACGTGCCTAAGAAAATCCCCTCCGAGGAGGGATTCGAAACGGGGACCTTTCAATCTCTAGTCAGCCGCCAGACCACTCAAACTTACGGAACTTGCAAATAATTACAAACCATTGTCCTTTGACAAACATTTAATGAACATTTAATTCGCAATAATAAATATTGAGGTCAATAATCGAGATAAAAACTATTTTGTCTTTTAATTTGGACCAAATTACACACAGTAAGTCAAAATTCATCAAAATCGGTTAAGTAGTTTCGGAGTTTATCTCAGACAAACATCGTGACGCGAGGTTTTTATATATATATAAGATTGGAGAAGAGACTGACGTTTTCTTTTAGAGAAAAAATTAAAAAATAGATACACTACGGCGTAATACAACATTCGTCTTCTCTAAATATCGAACATAAAAACAAATCACAAATTACAGTGTCTCAGAATGTCTAGCATTGTTCTGGAAACTACAGCGCTTTCAATGTGAGTTGGCATTATTCCCCATTTTTACAATTGTAAAATATTTATGTAGCTCTGCATACTTCTGATATAATTCTTGCAAACAGCTCCTTGAATACGTCTAAAACATATTAAAAATATTGGAAGCTAATAAACGAGCCACCAGTTGCCAAGTATGTCAGTGTTACGGCTCATCGTTCTTCGGCGATTACTGCTTTTCGAAAATTTCTATTACTGAATCGACTCTAATAAAAATATATAGTCAGTGGGTGACACTCACTCAAAGTCTCGAAAATGGCCACTGTCTTCTTCTTCCATCGTACAGTTTAAAAATATTTTTCGACTAGTGAGAATTGGCCTGAATCGTCTTTTGTTTCTGTCTTTAACTAAATTAGCATTCGCTGTGAATGCAGCATAGCCACTGCTAAATCGTCACCGCGACCCGTACCTCGCAGCACTGACGACTCGTCAGCACAAACGACTGCCTCGTGCGATGCCTCGGCGAACTGCGTCCGTGCAACCAAACTGTTCGTACGTCCTGCCTCGGCCCGCATCGTACTCATGCGCACGTATCGACAGAGGTCACCGCGTCCGCACGAGTTCCACGAGAGAGTGTGGAGGCGCACAGCCAGCGGACTGGGCGACCCCGACCCAGGAGGACTGCGCCGTGCCACGCCGAGGGCAATATACGAGGCGCGTCCAGAAAGTAAGTTCCGTTTGGTAATAAAATGAAATTGTACACAGATACAGAAGAAATTTTTATTGCACAAAATTCTACAACTCTTAAACTACTTTTCCACATAACTGCCGAAATTTTGCAGGCATTTGTCATAGCGTGGCACCAGGTTTTGTATACCTTCTTCATAGAAATCTGCCGCCTGTGTCTTCAACCAGTTGGAAACAGTTTCTTTCAGCTCGTCGTCATTGGTGAAGTGATGACCGCCAAGGAAAGACTTGAGATGTAAGAACAGATGAAAGTCGCTAGGAGCGAGGTCAGGGCTGTACGGAGGATGGTGAAACACGTACCAGCCAAATCCCTGTACGAGGTTTTTCGTCACGTTTGCAGTGTGTGGTCGTGCGTTGTCGTGAAGCAAAACAACACCTTTAGACAGCAGTCCCCGGCGCTTATTCTGAATTGCACGGGGCAATTTCCGAAGTGTCTCGCAATAAGCATCTGCTTTGATTGTTTGACCACGCGGTAAGAAGTCAATGAGTAGGATGCCTTTCCAGTCCCAGAACACTGTGCACATCATTTTCCGAGGTGTCATGATTTGCTTTGGCTTAACCTTTGGTGGGGATGAAGTAGCCTCCATTCCATTGATTGCCGCTTACTCTCAGGGGTGTCGTAAGAAACCCACGTTTCATCTCCTGTGACTACCCATCTCAGAAATTCTTCGCCGCTTTCAGCATAACGGGTCAAAAACTCAAGTGCACTACCCATCCGTTGTGTTTTGTGTTGCTCAGTGAGAATCTTTGGTACCCAACGTGAGCAAAGTTTACGGAATTTCAGTTGTTTGGTAACAATTTCATGCATCAGTGATCGTGAAATTTGGGGGAAGTCCATAGCGAGAGCACTAATTGTAAACCTACGGTTCTCCTGGATCTGGTCATCAATCGCGTGAACCAGTTCTTCTGTAACCAAAGTTGGACGCCCACTTCGTTCTTCATCGTGCACATCACTACGCCCGCCATTGAACTGTCGGACCCATCTTCTCACCATCGAATCACTCATCGCATTTGGTCCGTAAACATCGCAAATTTTCTGATAAATTTCACTTTCCTCGCATTCAGAAACCGAATCACAGACCTGATTTCACAGGCGGCGGGATTTTCAATCAACGCCGACATTTGAAACAAGCACAACAAAGCGTTCGTAACTGACAGCGATCTCCAAATGGCGGACGTTCTTCCCCTTGATACACATCGTCTACAGCGTATGTGCGGAACTGCAATCGCAGCGCTGCAGCGGAGATAAATTGAAACGGAACTTACTTTCTGGATGCGCCTCGTAATATAACAGGTAACGGCAGGGAGTAAGCTCCTCAGTAACGAAATAAAGCGCGTGTTCAGACAACAGTAATAACCCAATCTAACTTGAAATAATCTATTATAGCATTACGCAAAGTGGTAATTCAAGCAGCCAAAACGAAATGTTAACTTAAAATCAAACGTTCCTCTTACCTATTAAGTAATTATTTGGTCACCCGTCACGCATTTATTGTTAGCGTAAGGTAGGGTTACCAGAATTTTTTCTCCGAATCCGGGGACGCTTCACAATTTCTTCACCAAAATCCGGGGACGCTTTCCGCATTTGTCCTAATGTCGCGTTGTACTTTCATAAGTTATGTGATTAAAGGTTGGGTTAACTTAAAAGCCACGTATTGGTTATATTCTGTATTTTAAAGGAGGATCGCAGACAGCCATGTTTCACACAGCAAGGAGACTTGATTTTCTAAGGCTCTTGTGTCCTTGTAATTTTCTTTTATTCCTAGGCAAGTACGAGGAAAGAAGGACGCTTCATATCTCTTGCTTTAAACGAATGCATTAGCAAATCAGGACTTTTAAAGAATTATCGCTTGATTAGAAAAAAAAAAATTCTGAGGACAACAGTAAAAATCCGGGGACATTGCGGGGACGAAATCTGTCCAGGGGCAGAGAGCTAAATACGTGGACTGTCCACGGTAAACGGGGACGTCTGGTAAGCCCAGTGGAAGCTACTGTTCACGTGTTAATGTTTTTTAGTTGATAAGTTAATGTACATATGATCATACTTTTTGTTATTGACTAGCTATTAGATTATTAGGAAATTGATCTTTAATTTATTGTTAGCATCAAGATAGTGTTCACACGCTCATCTTGTTGTTCGTTTGGGTTTTTGAAATAGTATATATGGTGTATGGAAGGGAAAGGTGACAAAGTTGTCCACAATTACTAAAATGATATATGGTTTATCTTTCTGTTGAAACTTTTGACAAATGAACTAATTACACTGTTTACAAAATTTCACTCATATATAGTAACTAACATGGGATAGCATGCACTCAAAAACTGCTGTGAAAAATTATGATAATAACAGGTTTTTAAGTAATTGACTGCTTATGAGTTGTGGTAACTGGTTGGTAAGAAAATAACTTGTTGTTAGATGCTGGTAACAAGTTTATACACTGTTCCACATAATAAGTATTAACTAACTCGGGATTGTATTTGTAGATTACAGGAAATATTGGTTATACTAATGGGTCGTAACTAACTTCTTGTCAATATATAGTATTATCAATTATATAGTAATATTGACATTACTAATAAGTGTATGTACTGTTCCACATCCCCGAAATTATTCTCACATGGGATCAAAGTGAACATATCTATCTATCTATTTGCTACTTATAGGTGATTATTCAGTACAAGAAGTGAAAAGCCAAACACGCTATTAAAAAGAAAAAACGCGCGTATCAATCACACAGATCTGCAGGTAACTGTATGGTCCGAAAAAAAAGAGAAAGAAAAAAATAAACAAATAAATAAATAAACAAATAATAATAATTATTATTTTATGGTTGTTTCCCGTCTTACAACTAAAACAAATGCTTTTGACGGCAAACGCGTTTCATCTTTATTTAAGACATCTTCAGTGCAACGCGTTTGCCATCAAAAGCATTTGTTTCAATTGCAAGACGGGAAACATAACCATAAAACAGTTATCATCGCAACTAAGGACCTGGGCCGAAAAATCACCAACATGTTGGAGTAATAATAATACTACTAAATTTATTAAACTTGTAAATAAATCATAAATAATAAGACAAATAGTACAGGATTCCAACATAAATTAAGGTAAGATAATCCGTAAAATCATAAGGGCAATTAGAAATGCAAGAATCACGATCGCAATGTAAATTCTCGACCAAATGTAAGACAGTGACAGGCACCCCATCTCCAATGAGTGCTGCCCTCCTGTGACAAACAAGACAAACAAGCGTCCCATACAGCGGTATTTGACACAAAAAGCCGATCAAAAGTAAAAAAAAAAAATTAAGCAAATTCCAAGAACCCGTATCGACCTGACTCGAGGCAAATGCCTATAGGATAACTATCAGCTATGTTTTTTAGATAAGCTCCATTCCCCACCACGTGAACAGTCATCTGCTGAGCACATTGCAAGACCCACGTACTGTTACCAAGCAAATACAAGAAAATTATAAGTTATACCAATTTAATTTGTGAGTGATGTTAAGTGAGTAGTGGTGATTTTAATCATGGATATTGTTCAGCCAGGTACCTAGAATTGAAATAATAGTAACATAAATCCAAAGATATCGCACAACTTTATTTCTGTACATTTTTGTAAGTCGACTCATTTTGTACTGATTTTTTTATTACTAAAAGTATTAAAGAGTGATTTTGTTATATTTCCGGACCTTTCCCGAGTCTGATTTCTTGTATGGTATCAGTTTAGTGTACTATCTTGATGTTTCATTGAAAATTAGGTGTCAAAAAGTGCCAAACGTCTATTTATTCGAAAAAATTCTAGATTATTTACAATGAAACAAACTTACTTTTTCCGTCACATTAATTCATCTAAGATTTTCTTTATTATGGGCTCTTCTGGTAACATGCTCATGACCCGAAAAGTTATTTATGATATGAGTAAACACGAAAAAGGAAATGATTTCGTGCAAAAGTTGGAATTAGTCGAGGGAAATATTTTAAATCAACCGACATTCACGGTCGAACAAACGCAATAGTTCGAACAAAAGTTTTCAAGGTTTAAATTGGAAATTAAAAGAAAATGGCAAGCTGTTAAGAGAACTGAGAGTGTATTTTTAAAGAAATACCATGATTGGTTCAAAAGATGTATTGAAATCCCCATAAAATCTAGTCCGACCAATGTGGATCGGCCAAGAAAAATCTTTAGATGATTTGACCGATTTTAGCAAATGATGTCCGCAGAGATAATAGGTATTAACAAAACATTGGTTGGCAGGTTTTACAATATTATGTTAATGATATACAGTGGGCACAAGATTAATATATATATATAAAATTATTCCCAACTGCCACGAAAAATTTAAGATGTGCTGTACATTGAACTGTACTCGTGGCATCCAATGTCACCTATACAAGAAGTATTGATTGAGGATCCACTTATAATAGAGTATGCACTTTTGCCTGTAGGCACTCTGTCAGAAGCAGCAGCAGAAGCTAGAAACAAATATTTCCGACGATTTAAGGAGAGATACTCCAGAAAACTTAGTTGGGTTTAGTGCAACACAGATGTCATTAATATGCTTTCATTAACTTATGATTCGTATTTGAGCTTCATCAGACACAAAACCCCAAAAACATCTAAATCATTCAATCCAAAAACTATTAAAATATTACTTTAATGGGACCCGAGTACTCAAGAAGGAAACGAGCCATAAGGTGAAGGTTCCGACGACGAAGGATGGGACAGTTGGTCAGAATGATATTTTAATGTACATGTATGATTATTGTTTAGGTATTATGTAAATATTCGCTTAATATGTTATAAAGTGTATGAACACAGTACCTGTTCTTTACTCCTTATTACTCCTACTTCACAGTTATAAGTTCTAACACACAAAAGAAGCGAAGCAAAAATCCAAATTACGTAGAAATAATTTTGATCGACTTTTTGTGTCAAATACCCTGCTCATACTCTCGCCTCTTTTCGCCCAGTTGTTCAGTAGTATTTTAGTACCAGCTATCTTGGACTGGACAGTTTCAGTACCCGGCACGTGTTTACGTCATAATACGTGCCTCGCCTATCTCTCTGTTGAAGTGAGCGTACATCACGGACGCAGATAAACACTGCCACGACCGCGCTGGACCCAAAAACAAATTCCTCGTATGGACATAAAATCATTTTCGTTCACCTTGCTGCGTGACCGATATTCTGGCATTCCAGTTTCCTATCCTCTCATCATATATTATTTCTGTAAGGTGTTTTCATGTCACAAACCATTACCTCCCTTCATACTGTACTTAACCGAAATCTATGAATGAGGCGTCATTTTAAACCTTGTGGTCTCCACTTTGGTCACATCATATTTTAAGAAAGGAATTTTTCGGAATTGGATCCTTTTGAGGACAAAAGTACCAATATTTCTGCAACGCATTTTGGTGTCTCGAGCCATTTATCTCCCTTGATATCTAACCGATATATCAAAATAGGTTTGATAATAAAAATTTAAGTCTCCACCTTGATCAAGTCGTATTTTAAAAAATGATTTTTTCAGAATTCGACTCTAAAAGGGGAAGATTATAATTATTGCCATAACGTATTTTTTTGTCAGAAACTATTTATCTCCCTTGATATCTAACCGAAATCGAGAAATGACATATTATGTTAGAGAGGTCTTCACTTTCGTCAAATCATATTTTAAGAATGGAATTTCTCGCAATTAGACCCTTATAGGGCAACAGTAAAAATATTTCTATAACGCTTTTTTGTGTCACGAGCCATTTATGTCCTTTGATTTCTGATATAGAAAAATGAGGTTTCATTTTAAAGATTAAGAACTCTGCCGTGGTCAAAACAGTCTTTAACAAAGGAATTTCTCGGAATTCCACCCTTAAAGGGCAAATATATAAATATTTACATAACGTATTTTTTTGTCACGAACTATTTATCTCCCTTGATATCTAACAAATATAGATAAGTGAGGTATCATTTTAAAGATTAAGGTCTCACATCATATTTTAAGAAAGAGTTTTTTTTTTTTTTTTTTTTTTGAATTCGACTAAAGTATCATTATTTCATGTTTTTTGTTGCGAGTCATTTATCTCCATTGAAACCTAATCTAAATGAGGAGCCATTTAAAAGATTGAGGTCTTCACACGGGTAACATTATAAATTAAAACGAAATTTGTCTGAATTTGATCCTAAAAGGGCAAAAGTAGTAACTGTGAATGTCGCGCGCTAAACAGAGCCAAGCCGGTAGACAGCAGCAGCGCATATCACAGAGATATTAATAAACTGCTTCACTGGCGTCGACTTTTGTTTCGTTCCTATTACACTAAACAAATAAACAAATGAGGCGGTTCTTCTTTCATCCTATATCAACCCCACCCCCCACCCCCTCCCCCCAACCTTACTGTTCATAGTATTGGCGAAATTTTCGCATGGGCCATCTAGTAGGCGTGCAGTACACTGAATATTAGACTCTTAAGCTTTAAACCGTATCTGTCATGTGAGGAACTTGTGCAGGGATTGAAAAATGAGTGACTGCATTTAACTTCATCGATGGCCTCTTCATCTGTATCTGGAAAATTTACCTTAATTTGAATTTGCGATGGAGAATATGGTTCGGAACTATTAGTAATTGAAGCATCTGGCAATTTACAACAGAATAATCATCCGTTCGCGTGTAATTTCAATAACAGTTCTGTAGCACGATATTGAATAAAGAAGGGAAGGGTATTCATTTCTGTACAATTGGCAACGCCTTATAACCTTCGTGGATGTTATATTTATTTCTAGTATTATATCCAGTACCTGGGAGACCGATCTTCACTCGCCATCTTTCTATTTCTGTTCAATATGAAAGATTATTCGTGAAGTTTGATTAAAGTTATATATTTTTTTTAAAGGCTTCCTAGACATTTTGAAGTGCATAGTTCCTTTCTCTAACCTACTAGATACTTAATACAAGCATTGCTCCTTTATAAATAATATATATATATATATGATCGTATTACAAACTCGAAAAACAAAACGTTATCTACATATTACAATCCAAATCGCAAGAGCCGTTTCCGAGATCGTCTGGTTTACAACCTCACAAATTGCCTTTAAAGAGAAATGCTATTATTATGTTAAATACAAATCTTAATGCTAATCACGGATTAGTTAATGGTGCAAGATTAGTAGTAAATCACTTAGACGAGAACATCATCAGTGCTAAATTCATTCACTCCAATAGAACTATGTTCATATGTTGCATTAACCTCACACCTTATAATCCAACCGTGCCTTTACAAATAATAATAAAAAAACAACCATTAATAAAGCACAATGTCGGACACTTCATTGCGCTGGTTCGTATTTACCAGAACCTGGTTTTTCGTATGGACACCTGTACGTGGCTTTTTTTATATTTATTTTTTATTTTTTTACTAGGTCGTAGATCAGTAATATTTATTTATATTTGTGTTCAAGACACATACGGTCAAAAACTAAACGATTATCACTTTATAAGTGATAAGTTATGTAAAGTTTAGTTATATAACAAAGAAGTTTTAAAAAATCACATTTAACAAAACTAAAATCTATATATTTTTTAAAAAATATCTACTTTTCGAATGTTTTACAGCTAAACATGTAGTATTTAATGATAATGGCTATTTACAATAAAAGTAGTATTTATTACTTCTCTTCAATATAAGATTCCTTTCATTAATAAATATACTTGCATTTACTTATTTCCACATTATTGTATTACCATTCGGTGGCTGATTGCGACATTGTTCGCATGGGTCAGCTAGTGTACAGGAATTGTTCGTTTAACTGTATACGATTTTTTGTTTCCTTACGCTTCGCTGACGTTATTAGAGGTGGGCTGGGACTGGGGACAAGGAACGGGAAGGAATTCGGCCAGGCCTTTTTGAAGGAAGCGTCCCGGCATTCGCCTGGAGTGATTTGGGGAAACCATGGAAAACCCAAGTCTTGATGCCCGGAAGGGGATTCGAACCCGCGTCCTCCCAAACGCGAGGCCAGTGCTTTAACCGCTCACCCACCACTCTCGGCAAAGGTGTACGAGTTCGTTGTCCTAGGCAAAGAGAAACTTAACATCTGTAGGCTTACTGCTGGTATCTGAAAACTCTACGAGATGAGATTAGTGCCATTTCGAAAATATCAAGTATAAGAATTGCTCGTTTTTTTATTTTATTTTTTGTGTAAAATCCCGTTTTTGCAGGGAAGACACCTATTTAGATAAACTTGAAAAACAAAACTTAATCCAAATACGAAATGTCATCCAAATCGTTTGAGCCGTTTCCGAAATACCAAATATATATATAAGAATTGCTTGTTTAAAGATATAAATTACAAGGAAAGGGACCAAAGTTGAAGACAGCGACGGGAGAAAAACATATATAATGAACACACAAATACATATTTCAGTGTTAAACCTTCTTCATGTTAAGGAGAATGAGTCTTGTGGTTCGGGATGTTTCCTACATGGCTATGAGATACGTGTCAGCACTGTTGCTGTATTATTTATTACGTTCTGCTACAAAACATAGTGTAGAGAAAAGGTATTGTGGTGGCACTGTAAGTACACGTAGAGTTTTAAACAGATATTCGCGGACGTCCCGTCGACCTCATTAGAGGAGGGAAGAGACTGGGACAAGGAATAGGAAAGAATTCGGGCATGACCTTTTTTGAAGGAACCCTCACGGAATTTTCCTGGAATGATCTGGGGAAACCACGGAAAACCCAAATCTGAATATCCGAACGGGGACTCGAACCCGCGTCCTTCCGAATGCGAGGCCAGAGCGTTACCGCTCACGCACCACGCTCGGTTGGTCGGTTAAATACCTTCTCCACTTGTGAAGAATTCGGCCGGGAGGACACGGCAGAACGGAGTGGGGAGTGAAGATATGTGGAATAGACGTCGGTATCAGCTGGGGGAGGGGCCAGTGATTACAGACAGTAAGCAGCGACCAGCCACCAGCCTGCAGGTAAGTCTACAATCAGAACAGACAAATAAATCACTTTAACAAAAACAAAGCGAAATATAGTTTGAGGATGCATCATCATTCGTTATTTGCATTGACGTCGGAGCTTACGGAAAATGCAGTGTCGCATCTGTATTTAGAGATAGTACATCCTATGTATATCTTACATATAAAAATGAATGTTTGTTCGTCTTTTATGATTGCCCATACCACCATTCGTTCGATTACGATGAAACTTTGGTGAGTTATTGTGTGCACGCGGGCGAAGGTTTCTGACAACCATTAATTTTATACGAACCCAGTGTTGCCCAAAATCGGTCTTGGTCTTGCAGTCTTGGTCTTGGTCTTGCATTTTTGCAAGACCAAGACCAGGTGTATTGATGCAAGACCAAGACCAAGACTGGCCAAGTCTCGTCTTGTTCTTGCATTTGGGCAACACTAGAACCCACATTTTTTTATCCGATTTCGGTGGAAATTTATTCATACTTTAAAATAAACAGAAAGTAATGTGAACATTTTTTTTTAGAAACCCAACCCCTTTCCACCCCCCCCCCCCATAATATTTGCCAATTTTTTTTATACACACCCACAATTTTTATCCGATATCGACGGAACTTTCATACGTATACTTTAAAACAAACACAAAAATACTGTATACATTTGATTTGTGAAAACCCAGCCCCTCTCCCCCTTTCAACCCCCTTAATTTTTGTCAGTGTTCTTTATACTTACCCACAGATTTCATCATATTTCAGTGGTCCTTTCCACACGTATACATTAAAATAAACAGAAAAATACTGTGTAAATTTGATTTTTGGAAACCCAGCCCCTCTCACTCTTTCCACCCCATTAATTTTGTGAGTGTTCTTTATGCAAAGCTACAGTTTCTGTCCGATTCTGAAGGAACTTTGTAGACGTATACTTTAAAGCAAACAGAGAAGTACTGTCTACATATGGTTTACAAAAACTCACGCAGTCTCCCCCACCACCCCTCTTAAAAATGCTGTCAGTTATTTGGTGCAGGTTAATGTGTCTGTATTATGTATGTGTACCCACTTACAAGAAATTAAAATAGGCATTGCAACGCATACGGACCAAGCTAGTGTATGTATAAAAATATTGACCAAGAACGAACTAAATATTTCAGAAAATGCGCCAATTTCATGAATAAGTAACACACCGACACCTTACGTTATGTTCAGCAACATCGCGTGTAGATTTGGCACAGTGGCCACGCCAGTGGCGTATATGTCGCAGAGCTTTAAACACAGGCGTAGGTTTGCCTGCAGACATCGCAAGCTGCGTGCATTTTGCATAATTTTGTTGCGTGTGTGGCGGTCAGTAGCGCACTGTGTATTGATTGATGCGGATGGTGCCAGAATGCATTTTGTCGAGATATGAATTGTCCCTCTGTAGTTAGGTTAAAACAAAATACTGGGCGTATCTCCTTACTTGTCAAAAGTTACTTAACGGGAGTTAAGAAAATATCATTTATTTTTGCCAACAATATTGTTATAATTGTATAATGTTGTTGAATATAAAAATTAACATTATTTATTTATTTCTGAATTGACAAATCGCACCAATATGGATGTCGCTTACTGGGAAAAAGAAGTGGAGTATCTTTCATAGTAGTTTCTTTTGTTAATCAAAGCTTCAAAGAATTGTAATGCACATTAGATACAGGCATTGCAACTGTTGTGGTCATTCCTCCATGGTTGTGGTTGGATTAGATATGCTCGCTTTGATCGCAAGTGAAATAGAGTTTCGGGAATGTGGGACAGTACTTATAATCATTAATAAATAAATATTACCAGCTACTGATTAGTGGTTAGTTATTTAACATCCCATTAGTATGTTCAATTTCGAATGTTAACGGCTAATATGTAATATCCAATGTTTATTACAGCATATGAATACGCTTTCCAGATACCCTAACTGGTATATTCCTATACGATTTCCACAAAAGAAAATCATTCACTATTTTAGTAAATGTCAATAACTTTGACAATTTCCACCGAGCGTGGTGGGTGAGTGGTTAACGTTCTGGCCTCGCATTCGGGAGGACGGCGGTTCAAATCCCTGTCCGGGCATCCAGATTTGGGGTTTTCCATGTTTTCCCTAAATCACTCTAGGCGAATTCCGGGATGCTTCCTTCAAAAGGTCATGGCCGAATTCCTTCCCGTTGCGTGACCCCAGTCCCATCCCACCTCTAATGACCTTAGCCGTCGAAGAGGCGTAAAACACAAGTTAAAAAAAAAAAAAGACTGACAGTTTCCCAGTCTGCAGCGCAAGCGCAAGAACATACACTATTTTGTTAGTCATCTTCAGTTACGAAATCCTAATAAGAAAATTCTTTCACGGAGTGAAATGGGTACTTAATATTGGATTTCAGTCTGTGGGCTTTGGTAGATAACATTTTACTTTCTGTGTTAAGATAGAGAAAAAAGAAGCTTTAGTGAATTTTTCCCTTTTTGCTAGCATTGAGACTAAAGAATATGGGATTTTTCACAGCTAAAGTCAGTAGGGGGTATATGTATTGTGCTGGCATTGGTTTTTTTATTTTAACTTTAAGAATTTTTTTATAGTTTCGTCCATTGCCTTGGAGTATTATTTTCGGTTATCTTAATTACTGGCTTCCGAAGGCGGTGATGGGTCTATATATTTTACAATACTCCGAAGTAAAAATAGTAAAGAAATGCAATTTTTTTCCGTGTTCACATTGCAAATTGGCAATTTTTGAATCCCTCAAATCAGTTTTTGGCAGTTGTTTTGCTTGAAAAAATTGGTCTTTAATCGCCCGCCAATAAATCCCAAGTGCTCACCTGGCCTTAGAGGCCATCGGGCATTACTGTGCGTTTTTTCAGGCGACACCATCTTTCGACGAAGGTAGAGGATAGACCATCCTTCCAGGAAGGGGATCATTGTGCGCTAATGTCACCTGTGCGCTTTACTCGGTCATCTATAACTTTACGCTTCATCAACGTTGAAGTTGTCAGAGGCGGGACGGGACTGGAGGCGAGGAACGGGAAGAAAATCTGCCACCGCTTTTTTTTTTTTTTTTTTTTTTTTAACCATCCCTTCTTTCTCCTGGAGTGATTTCGGGAAACCATGGAGAGCCAAAATCTGGATGGCCGGCCGAGGATTCGATCCCGCGTCCTCCCGAATGCGGGACCAGAGCACATTCTCAGTTTAGGTGTGTAGAGCGCACAGAAACAGACGAGAGCGTCCATTCTCCTTGCAGCGAGTCACGTGGGAGAAACATGGCGTCCAAATATTGATCCCTGTGGTTCCTAGCTTTCGACATCGGCCGGCCCGTTTGTAGTAAAGTCTCGCGTGTTGGTGCGACCGATCTGTAGCAAACCGTATGTATTCGTTACTGAGTAACGCCTGACTCTAATTACCGAAAAGTTACTCACACATTCATTTCCTTACTCGCACGTGTCGTACGGATGTCAGTTTGATTTGATAAACGAACAAATACGATGCATCATGCGGGAACTGGAACGGTTCACACCGCGACTAAATGGATCTGAACGAGAGAATCAACATTTCAACATCGCATGTCGCGTATTTCTGGAAATTCTTATTTGCTCGTTTCGTTACAAAGGAAAATGTGTAAGTCCAAATATATTGCGCGTACATCATTGTAATATAATTAATATTATTTACTGTTAAGTGTTGATCTTTTTAATGAGGTAAGTACGAGTAATTTTGACAGCATAAAAAGTTATTTTGTAGTTTTGCATTTGTTTAACATTAAAATTTACAAATTTTCGTATGTAAATAGAAAATTTGGATAGATAATTTGAGATGGTTGTTGATTTTTGTATTGATAATACCGTAGTGAGATATTATTAACTTCAAACATCTGCGAAATGCGTTTGTCCTAAAACGCGATATTGTAACTTCTATTTTATTTTACAGTGCAAATTTTACTAAATGAACAATTTACTTAAACTTTTCAAAGTATGAACGAAGTCATCCTGTAACCAGCACGCGACGGGACTGGGTACAATGCTTCATGGTAGTGCTCGAATGTGTCGGAAGTGACGAGTAACGATTCGATAGTAATGAATGCTGATTGGCCTGGTAACGAATACGTACGGGTACACATTTTCTCTTTACTTCTTACAGCTCTAATCCCAACACAGGGGACGGCGTCCAGTACTAGGGATCCGACTGTAGCCGACTACAACAAAGCTTGAGGGTAGATGGGTCCGGTCGACGGGGGTGCCGAAATTACTTTATCATCACCTCACGAATCCCCCACCAACTATCCACCTCCGGCATCCGCCACCATCGCAGGCAGTGGGCTCTTCCTACCTACCCGCCATCACAACGTGCATCGTGAGGCTGGGCGCACTTCACCACCCGAGTAGGCGCTCGCGGGGAGCGGCGTGGACGCGGCGCCTGCCACGGACCAGGGCGGAGAGGAAACCTGACCGTATAGCTACAGCACCACCTCAGGCAGTGGGCTCTTCCTACCTACCCGCCATCACAGCGGGGATGGTGAGGCTAGGCGCACTGCCCGCGGGGAGCGGCGTGGACGCGGCGCCTGCCACGGACCAGGGCGGAGAGGAAACCTGACCGTATAGCTACAGCACCACCTCAGGCAGTGGGCTCTTCCTACCTACCCGCCATCACAGCGGGGATGGTGAGGCTAGGCGCACTGCCCGCGGGGAGCGGCGTGGACGCGGCGCCTGCCACGGACCAGGGCGGAGAGGAAACCTGACCGTATAGCTACAGCACCACCTCAGGCAGTGGGCTCTTCCTACCTACCCGCCATCACAGCGGGGATGGTGAGGCTAGGCGCACTGCCCGCGGGGAGCGGCGTGGACGCGGCGCCTGCCACGGACCAGGGCGGAGAGGAAACCTGACCGTATAGCTACAGCACCACCTCAGGCAGTGGGCTCTTCCTACCTACCCGCCATCACAGCGGGGATGGTGAGGCTAGGCGCACTGCCCGCGGGGAGCGGCGTGGACGCGGCGCCTGCCACGGACCAGGGCGGAGAGGAAACCTGACCGTATAGCTACAGCACCACCTCAGGCAGTGGGCTCTTCCTACCTACCCGCCATCACAGCGGGGATGGTGAGGCTAGGCGCACTTCACCACCCGAGCAGGCGCCCGCGGGGAGCGGCGTGGACGCGGCGCCTGCCACGGACCAGGGCGGAGAGGAAACCTGACCGTACAGCTACCGCGACGCCCGGCCCCACCTGACCCCGCAGGGAACCAGGCGGAAGGCGTAGTGACCGAGCGCGACCATGGAGCAAGGAAATATATGGAGATGACGCAAGAGACCTTCACCACGCATTGAAGTGAAGCAGGGCGGAGGAGGAGTGGGGGGCTAGGCCGTACCCATACAGACACGAGGTATATGTACAAAAACCTCAAGGGGACTCTAGGATAAACGTGACGCCGCAATCTGCTGATGGATTATTGTGTTACTCGATGAGACAAATAAAAAATGAAGAATAAAATTTTATGATATCATGCTTAGTTTTCGAGATATTTTGTCTCAAACGTGAAATGTTTTTGGTTGAAATTCAGAAGAAACAATTGGTCAAAGTCAAATTTGATGATGGATTCTTATTTAAAAAGACGAGACAAATATGAAGTAAAGAATACAAATTTTTCATATCATGCTTAGTTTCCGAGATATTCTGTCTCAAACGTGAAATGTTTTTGGCTGAAATTCAGAAGAAACAATTGGTCAAAGTCAAATTTGATGATGGATTCTTGTTTAAAAAGACGAGACAAATAAAAAATAAAGAATACAAATTTTCGATATCTCGCCTAGTTCTCGAGATATACTGTATCAAAAGTGAGGTGTCTTGAGTTAAAATGCAGAAGAAAAATTTCGCAAATGTCAAATTTAATGATCGATTCTTATGTAACACGACGAGAAAAATCGAAAACAAAGAATAAAATTTTTCGATATCTTGCTCAGGTTTCGGGATATACTGGGATTGGGTTGATATGCGGCCTCGACTAAAAATTAATTTTGCCAAAGCCACAATGTATTACATGGTGGACATGCAGAATGGATATTTCAGTTTTTTCACTACCACTTGTGGTTTGATTGAAATGCGGCCTAGACCAGAATAAAAACAGTTATCTTATTACCATAAATCGTAAGCTTAATTGGGAATACCTGGAAGCAGTTTATATCGCGATACACTTTTTGTCACTCACTTGGTTCTCATGAAATTAATAACAGTAATAGATAAATTCTTTGTCCCTTATGGAACAACAAAACCATTCTGGTACAGATTGCATTTAGACCTTACCACAATCTCCATTAAATTGCCGCTACAGAATCAAACTATGTAGACATACCCGCACACGCGTATTTGAATCGCAAACTGTATTTGTCGTAAAAACATTCCTAGATTGCATAGCATAATTTAACACATTTAATTTCATCATAAACTGTCAGTAGGTATAAACTGCAACGTGACGAAAGAAAGCGCAATACTAAATTGACTGAATCGCGACGTAAAACACAACCCCTTTAAATCTCATTTTCAACACTCATTAAAAAGTAATGATAGTCTATTATGTGAAAAATAGCAAGGTATGCTGATTTTCTACACTACACCAACAAAAATTTGAGAACAAAGTCATCCCATTGAGAGCTATGACTAAATATTTATAGATAAGGATCAAAGTTTGCAATTCATACCGCCCACTTCAACAACGATAATTGGAATTCAACTCACTTATAAAATGATATTCCAGGATCTTCCTCTCTCGCCTATTTGTGCAACCGTATGCAACACAAGATGGCATTATAGAACACTTGTACACATTACAAAATGAAATAAACACAGCATCTAACACAATGTGAACATCACGTTTGTTTGGGATCGCAATATCGCCGCTGCCGCCAGTGCGCATGCGCGAGAGTTTAGAGCCTGCTCCACAGATTTAACGTCACTTCTCCTCCATATACTTCCTTCCTTCGTGGGCGCGACGTGGAGCTACCCTTGTCGCACGTTCCGCCGCGCCCGACGCCAGCGCGAATGCCAAGGACGGGCACCAGGTTCCCGCACTACACGCTACGCTCCAAGTGCACGTGCCGCCGCGCCCGACCGGCACGCCGGTGTGGGCGCCACTGACGGACACGACTTCCCGCGCACTCGCCCAAGCTCGCAGAGCATCGTCGTAGTGCGCATCACGCCTCAGCATAAAGCTTTGGCGTACGGCTGTCGCTGCCCCACCCGGGTCAAACGACCATACACGACCAGCCCCCACATATAAGAGGAAGTATTTTGGCAGCAAAAGGGAAGCCGAGTTCCTTGATCACTGATCACTGATCACTGGTCCCAGCGAGGACCAATCTGTACAATCTGGAGACGACCCCGGCCGTTGCCAGATCACGCCAGCTTACCGGTACCATCAGTCGCATCCCATCAGAGTCGCGTCACCTCCCTGCACCTTAGGTTCTGCAGCAGTGAGCAGCACAAGAGGGACGAACCCTCTAATGCGCATCTTACTGCCCGGGCGTTGGCAATGAGTGGTACCGGCGGGAGGGCTGCACCACGTCACCCCACGACGATCCCAGTCTTCCGAGGACCAGGATCACCGGTCCGTTTGTTTGGTCCATACCGGCGGCAGGGGGAACCACTTCACCTGATCACCGACGCCCACTTCAGCAGCAGTCGCACCCGAAAACCTTCCAGTGGCAGACGGCGGGTACCGGTACCGTCTTGAGTGAACCTGTTCTGCAGGGCACACACTCATCTCCCTGAACCCCTTCCGGCGTTAAGTCGGAATAGTCGAGGCATCGGCACAGTGTGCATTCCCGGCGGCAGGGTGCACCGCGTCGCTGACTGTCACCACCCCGGTCACCTGCGGGGATTCCTGGTACCGTCCGCCAGGCACCAACAGCGCGGCCGACGCGAACCTTCCTCACTCACTACTTGTTGCAGTCTCCACGGCGAGCTCGGGAGCTCTGGGTCGCCGATACCGTATCCGGGCCTACCGGGGGTAGACCAAGACCCCTGGGTGCCCCAAGTGGCTCATTATGACCGAAGTCGCCTTGCTTCTCCTGTTAGCAACGTTACAAGAGTCGCCGTCAGGGACACTTGCGTGAAACCCCTGCCGCACATCTGACTTGGGAACCATCAGACCTGTTCAGAACGGATTTCGATCCCCCGAGTACATGTTGACGGGTATTTACTCCATATGTCTGTGTTACAATTATTTCTTCAAAATGTGCCCTAGGTAGCGAGAAATTAACACGGAAACATACGTAATACTATAATTTTAGTACATTACTTAAAAGCTTCAGTGTGGTGTACGCGGTAAGGCCCATATTTCCCATTTTGCGAAGCCGGGTTCAAATCCCCATACTGCCAAATATTTTTATTTCTTTTTTTGTATGCAGTAATCATTGAGCATTGATTATGCGAAATAACAGACATTATATTATTTTCAAACATTTATATGCTACCACCACTGAACGGAAATAAATATAACTGTGGTAGGGGGAAAAAAACCCCGACCTTCTGGCTGTAATATATTTACTTTATGATATTAATTGTAGAGATACAAGTATAGAAACGATGACCATGAAATATACCTGTTTCATTTAAAAAAAAACACACATAAACAATAAACTTATCAACAATAAACAATGAAATAATGATTTTGTAAAAAAAAAAAAAAAAAGTTCGGACTGTATATTCCATAATATTTTGTTTTAAAAGTTATTTCGCATAATAAAAATTCGTAAATGAATTTTAAATGAAATAAAATCATTGCTCAATGATTACTGCATATAAAAAAAGAAATAAAAATATTTGGTAGTATGGGGATTTGAACCCGGGTTCACAAGATGGAAAGAAAGAGCCTTATCGCATACACCACACCTTTTTTTTTTAACCACTATTATCTTTATTGAGAGAATAAATATTACATATTTACATTAATGTATGTTACTTGATAACTTTGAAGCATTTGAGTCTTACTGTAGCTCAGGTTCTCTGATTCCCGGATCCGTTCAAGCTCTCGGCTCAGTTCTTTTCTTGAACATTGCCTGCCGTAGTCCAGCGTACATTCTAACACTTTTTTTTATTTTTATTTTACAAGAACAATTTTTTTTTCTTTAATCAAGTTAGTTGTCAATATGGCATTATTACCTGCAGGAATCTAGCAAAATTGTCCTTATACGTGTTTAGTCTCAGTGTTCTATGATGTTCTACTATTAGGTAATGCCAGTAGTCTTCCAGTTTTGCCCTTCCTCGATTTGTTACAATGTAATAGGTATAATTTCCTATAAGCCAAACATGGGCGTTTCTTTTACTTGGTGGAAATTCCCTCTGATCTGGTAGCAAGATGCTATCTGGTGTGTACATGCTTGGCGCTGATCTGTTTATTAAAGCTAGCTTTTCCCTTGTCCAATTCCAAATTTTTGGTTCTTCGCAGCACAGAAGACGATGTTCTATCGTATCCTGTAAGTTACATTTTACGCACAGCGGTGAGGCACAGAGGTGGATTTTATACAGCTTGCTGTTCGTGCTTATTGCTCTATTTACCACTCTGTACCATACTGCCCGAACATTTGAGCGCAGTAATTTGTTCTGTACGTTCTCCCATATGGTCTTCCAGTCCATTCTGCTATACATTTTCTCCGTGCTGTTGGTGTATTTGTTGAGTGTCATTAGTTATAAAGCGTTTTTGCTGAAGGGTTGTTGCTCTTGATCTCTCTGTTTATATAACTGTAGTCTACGTAGAATTGTCGAATATGAACTAGATGTGAGTTTAAATGACTGATGTCAATTGGAGCTTCAATGCTGCAAGGTTCTGTGGCTGCCATAATCTTTCCGCAGAACCCAGGTGTATCACTTTTCCACATTTTGTATGTACTTTTCAGGAGTATGGCAGCAGATTTTGTGTTTACATCGATCAGTTGTAATCCTCCTTTTTCAAATGGTAACTTCAGTGAGTCATACTTTATCTTGAAAATCTCTCCGCGCTGTATGAACCATCCTATTGCCGAATCCATTCTCTTTGCCATTTCGCGTGGGATGGGGAGGAAATGCGCAATGTACCATAATTTGGATAATGCTACACAGTTAATATAACATACTTAAGCTTTTAAGTAACGTACTAAAATTATAATATTTAAAAATTATTTACATGTGTTTCCGTGTTAATTTCTCGATACCTAGGGCTCATTTTGAAGAAATAATTGTAACACAGACATATGGAGTAAATACCCTTCAAGATATACTCGGGGGATTGAAATCTTTTCTGAACAGGTCTGATAGTCTCCAAGTGAGACAGAAGGCCGACGCGACGCCCGTTGCCCAGGTTTCCGTGGGGTTGGGCAGTCAACCAGCTGCTTTAAGGGTATCCGCTGTGCGGTCTGTCGGGGCTAGTCCTCGTATACTAGGACATGGGCACGGCCCCTCAAGCGACTGCCCTGTACGTGGACATCGGGTCGCCACCCCGATTAGCCCGGAGGCCTGGTGTCCTCTTGTTATCAAGGCTTCTCTCGCAGCGTTTGAAGAGTCACTTACGTGATACCCCTACCACTCATTTAAGTGCAATGTGTCGACGCCCGTTACCCAATATCTCCACTGGGATAGGGCAGTCGACCGACTGCTTTACGGGAGACCGCCTCGTGGTCTGCCGGGAGCTAGTATCGGATACTAGAGTAACGCACTCCCACACCTCAAACCACTGCTCCCAGTGGACTGATGGCTTGTAGTCGCCACTCAGCAGTCTATGTTCCATGTTACTTTCTATATATGACGCCGCCATGGCAGACAGTACTGACAGCGGTACGACTCACGCAATGTTCATCGGAAACTGGACAAATGTTGCACAAGAAGTAAGTAGTAACCCTATCAAATGTATTATCGTAGTTGCTTTATAATTTATACCCTGTAAAGATATACTTTAATGAGACATTTTGAAATTGCGATATTTACGATTAGTCTATATTGACTTTTAAATTATATACATAGAGTATACCTAATAGTTACCTATTAAATGAAGACAATAAATATGGTTATGGCAATCCTCTAATACAAAAAAAAAAATCAGTTTACATATATCTGTACAGTCATTTACAAATACATACAATTAATGAGAGAAGATGATAATGGTTGTAGTGTATGATATTGTACAAGCGGTAGGCGCGCAAAAATGAAGGGCAGATGTCTTTTCACTTTTTGCCTGCTGATGCAGGACGGCTGATAATCTAAGATGAAACTGAACAGCGGCAATATGTCAGAGCCAACTGACCAGAACGTCTGGACCCAGCGCTCACATTCTTCAAATAAATACAGAAGGACTAAGAATTGTTTTTTTTTTCGGAGCTAAAACTTCCTTCATAGAATCGCTGGAAAATTTGTGAACGCTGCCAACGTTCTTGTCATTGTATATATTTATATGTATTATAGTAGTTGCTTAGCCATATGACAGATAAATAAATAAATATTTACTTTTTTTTTTCATCAGACAACGGAAGTTTCAAGTGCGTCACAACGTATTAACACTGCAGAGGTCAAAATGGTATCCATCTCACCTCACCTCGTCGAAGCATAAGCACTTTTTTTCTTTTCCCGTGAAGAGAAACGCAGGCCTAATAACCGCGATAATGTTCCACACGATCGCTTAGCCTTCTTGCCGTACTCTGGCGCCACAACATCGATGGTTGGAATTATTCTAGCAAGAAATGGCATTAAGACCATTTTCCTACCACCTCCAAAAATAAGAAACATTTTGCGCTCTCCAGAGGATGACCTTGCCCTTCGAACACCGGTAGTTTATTGCATCCCGCGTGAATGCGGAAAGAAGTACATCGGTGACACAGTACGGTGTGTGAAACAACGTTGTTTGGAAAATGTCCGACATATTCGCCTGAGGTAAAAGGACAAATCCACGGTGGCGGAACATAATTTGGAACGAGGACATGGATTCGATTTACTATGGTGCTAGCACATGCGAGAGGCTTCTGGAATAGCGTTTGGAATTCGCCTCCCGTCTGATCTGGTTAACAGGGATGTTTCCAGAGAAACATTCATAAACAACTCCGGCAGAAACTGCATTCATTTATAAGCGCGGTTTGTTTCGCTGATGCACTGCAATCGGTCGTCCAGTGACGCTCATTCATCAACACTGCAGCTACCTCACGGGTCATAGCTGTTACCGGTGTAACTTATGTCTTATAACTAGATGGTAATCATGTTGGTTGGTCTTTGGTGCGAATGGATTACTAAGCGTTCCTCACAGCACGAACCTATTGGTTATTATTGTGCTTCCACGATAATTGTTCGGTCCACATTTCCTTTGCTTCGACTTATGACTTGATGATCTGAAAGGAGATAGATACAGAGGAACTTTGAGGGCGCATTTTCAGTGTGTAACAATCGTCCACTAAGATGTTAAACCGGACCTTGAACTTTAAAGGTTGGTATGAAGTTTCCTTCCCTTATTTTCTTTCCTCCGTGGAAAGTAGTCTGAAACTCTTGTTGTGGGCAGACACATATTTCAAACACAGTTTTTATTTGCTACGTTCTCCAATTAGGAGACACTTCAGTGGCGGTGGCAGATCTTGTAGAGTATGCGTCTTGACTGAGAGACATAAACCGTTACTTTTTCGACTTTCCATTTTAAAGACCCACATTGTCTACAGATCTTTGTCAGACGTCCAATGTTTCAGATTCAGTGAAATTAATAAATTACAGTAAATCCGATCATAAATTCGTTTTCAACGGTAGCTCCTCCTTGACTCTTTACCGCCTAATGACGATTTTTTTTTTTTTTTTTTTTTTTTTTTTTTTTTTTTTAGCCGGTTGTCGCCCGGTTGTCGCACTGTTCTCCGCTTTCCTCCTGCGAAATGTTTTGGTTTTTAGTGTTAACCAAGTGTTCTTGCGGTGTGTTCAATTGATGTCTGGTTGCTTCAAGCAGGGCCTGTTTTTGTTCAAAATTCGTCGCTAAACATTTTGTACGGTGTTCGCAAGCCGAAGCGTGAAAAACCCAGTCCCGAGTCAAACGCCATTTTTTATTGTGTGCAATTTGAAAAGCTCTCGATTTAGAGTCCACAGTCAGTTTGAAGCGAGCCTCAGTAGAAATTGATGCCGACAGGCCAGTTCTCTTCCTAGACGACATAAAAATTGCTTTTATTTGCACTAACTAACAACACTATAAATCAACACCGGATACTACATTACAAGGAAAACGAAAGGCAAACCCGTTCCCAAAAGGACGATGTAGCGAAAAAAGGACGTTAACAATATAATAATTTACTTTTATTTGGTTATGTGTTTCCTAGTTGGCATGTTGAAACATGCGAAGCCAATTACATGTAAATCGGCCCATTTTTTACACGTATTTAAACGACTTACTCTGTCCCTGTCCAGAATGTGCTAAATTTGAGTTGATTTACAAAGCATGGAGGAAGGAAATATATGGAGGAGAAGTGACGTTAAATTGGTGAAGCAGGCTCGCGCATGCGCAGTGGCGGCAGCGGCGATATTGCGCTTCCAAACAATTGCGATGTTCCCAGTATATCCCGAAAACTAAGCAAGATATCGAAAAATTTTATTCTTTATTTTTCATTTGCCTCATCTTTTTAAATAAGAATCCATCATCAAATTTGACTTTGACCAATGTTTTCTTCTGAATTTCAACCAAAACCATTTCACATTTGGGACAGAATATATCGAAAACTAAGCAGGATATCAAAAAATTTTATTCTTCATTTTTTATTTGTCATATCGAGTTACATAATAATCCATCACCAGATTGCGGCGTCACCTTTATCCTAGAGTCCCCTTGAGGTTTTTGTACATATTCCCCGTGTCTGTATGGAAGCGGCAATGCCCCCTCCACTCCGGCCATGCCCCCCCCCCCCACTCCTCCTCACCCTGCTTCACTTCAACGCGTGGTGAAGGTCTCTTGCGTCGTCTCCATATATTTCCTTCCTCCATGTTACAAAGTAGCTAGCTTAGATATATCTATGTCTTACCGTACAATTGGCAACGTTTCTGGAATAGCTTTTTTTTTTCTTTTAGAAAATGACGATTGTTGCAAAAATTGAAATAATTAATATTTTTATGAAAACCGCAAAGTATTTAGGTTCTAAATTAATTGGCCATCGCGCCTGTCACGCTGTGTGACGTCACGAGTGCGCCCAGAGATTAGTGATGTTCCGATACCATCAAAGTATCGATACCTACTCAAATGAGTAGTACTCAAATTGTCTTACGATACTTACTCATATGAGTACAGTAAAAGTATCGATACTTACTCATATCGATACTTTTTTAAATTAATGTCGAAATATAAAAAACTATGTGACATGTTGCTAAATTATTTATTTTATTTGCCTAGTGTAATAAAATCAAATAACAATCAGTAAATATTTTAATTTATTTATTAAAATAATAATAAAGCTCACATTGTGACCATACTTTGAAGGTTTTGTCTATTTATTTATTTATTTATTATAGTTTTAACATTTTTAAACAATAAAAGTGCTTTTGGAAGATTTCCCAAAAAAAGCAGTTGTTCCAAATATTTTGAGGACAGATTGTTTCTTTTGTTTGTCATTGTTTCACCCGCATTAGAAAACAAACATTCACTCAATACTGACGTTGCTACAACAATAAGATACTGTTGTGCGTATTTATACAGACAAGGAAACATAAGTTTCATTTCTTCCCATTCTGTAAATGGATTGCTTTTTAGAGACATTACAGTGTTTGACAAGTAGAGAGATACTTTGACACTACCGTGCGTTTCTTTTTCTTTGTGATGTTTCCAGAAGCGATATTCCTGTGAAACGCTAGTTGAAGCAGCTTCTTCTTCCGATTCACATGGGCTACTTACTGTAGTTGCTTATGAATCATATTTTTTAGTTTTTGTTTGGGGCTGCGCGGGAGCGACCATTGGCCAGGTATAGTGAAATGCGCGCCAAGTACAACTTTATTACAGTGAAATGGGGACCTAAAATAAATTCTTTGAGATTATATTGCCTATTCTAAGACTGATTTTGTTTGATTTTCAATGCCACCAACTTGACGTCAGCGGGAAATTAGTGTCGCAACTGGGATGATGTGGTATAGAATTTAACACCGTGTGCGTTTCGATACTTTCGATTCGATACAAGTACTTTTCTTCCGATACCGGGTAAATATCGAATTAATTAATTCAAATACGAAAAGTACTCTGTATCGAAACAAAGTAGCGAGTACTTACTCGTATTTACTTGTATCGGATCATCACTACCAGAGATGTTTTCACTCCCTATCCAGAGATGTCGCTATTGTAGTAATCTAAGAAGTCGATGTTTCTACTAATGCTTCTGTAATGGTACATTATGATTCAAATTGGAAACCAACAATAAAGAAAATTATGTATTCCGTTTAAATCGACATATTAATTATTAGTTGCTTTTTGTGTAGCATATTCGTTCTATGTAGACGTTTTCGTTATATTGCCTGTCCGAAAGAACTAAGGTTTCCAGAATCTTAATATTATTTTTGTAGTGCTTAAATAATTTCCCCTTTAAATCAAAATTTGAAACCGGTGGTAAAGAAAGATAATATGCATTTCGTTTAGGTCTAAATGTTAATTATGATTAGGCAGTAGAGCGAGCTAGCTGAAATGAGTGCAATGTTACAACACCGTGAAATGGTTTCGAGCGTTGTGTTATCAGTAGAAACCGGATTATATGCATTTGCATGTTAAGCCCATTTCCACTGGTTATTGCAGTGATTATGCATATTTTCACCATATTTACAATATTTTTTGGTAGTGTACATAGTTAATAAATAAAATCTTACGTTGTAGCCCGCAAAACCTACTAGTAGCACTGCTCTCACCGAGCGTGGTGGCTGAGCGGTTAACGTTCTCGCCTCGCATTCGGGAGGACGCGGGTTCGAATCCCCGTCCTGGCATCCAGATTTGGGTTTTCCATGGTTTCCCCAAATCACTCCAGGCGAATACCGGGATGCTTCCTTCAAAAAGGCGATGGCCGAATTCCTTCCCAATCCTTGTCCCCAGTCCCACCCCGCCTCTAATGACCTTAGCCGTCGACGAGGCGTTAAAAAAAAAAAAAAAATAAGCATTGCTCTTAGTCTACGTCGACTCTCGCTGAAGTACTATGACTCATGTTTCGGAATTTAAATAAACTGATTTCATGAACAAAGAAAGCGTTTCTTAAGGCACATTCTCTTGATAATGCCTATAAAAAGATTGCCAAATATGCCTTTAACTCCGGAACCAGTGGTAACTCGATGGGCGACGTGGGTTGAAGCTGTACTGTTTCACAATGAATATTTCGATGCCATTAAAGGTGTAGTAAACGACTTTGATAGTGGACAGGCTATGACAGTTTGTAAGTAGAAGGAAGCATTTAACAATTGTGCTATTAAAACCATAGCTGTTATTAGCATTCATTTTTCCTACATACCAGCAAGAATTAAAAAGCTTGAAGCTCAAGGTTAGACGTTGACAGAACCTTTTTTTTTTTTTTTGCTGTTGTCAGTCTTTAGACTGGTTTGATGCAATCCTCCATCCCTTCCTATCCTGTGCTAACCTCTTCATTTCAACATACCCCCTACAACCCACGTCCTCAATTATCTGCTTCATATATTCTAATATCTGTCTTCCTCTACAGTTCTTACTCCTTCGACTGTTCCCTCCACCAACAAATTAACCAATCCAGCATGTCTCAAAATATGACCTACCAGCCTGTCTATTCTTCCTGTAAGCTTCTTCCACAAACTTCTTTTCTCACCCATCATTCCCGAAACTCGTTCATTTCTTACTTTGTCTGTCCACTTAATTTTCAGCATTCTTCTGTAGCACCACATTTCAAATCCTTCAAGTTTCTTTCTTTCCGGTATTCCTAAAGTCCATGTTTCGCTACCGTAAAGTGCTGTGCTCCACACATAGAGTTTTAAAAAGTTCTTTCTAATCCCTAGATCAATATTTGAAACTAAAAGTTTTCTCTTTTTCATGAAGGCTCTTTTTGCTAGTGCTATTCTGCTTTTAACATCATTCCTGCTTCGGTCATCGGTTGTAATTTTGCTTCCCAAGTAACAGAACTCACTCACTTCTCCTATTGCATCCGATCCTATTTTAATATTTAATCTGCTAGTATTGGTATCATTTCTGCTACATGTCATCACTTTTGTCTTATTCTGATTTACATTCATTCCAAAATCTTCCTTCAGTATTTTGTTCATGCCATTCAATAACTTCTCAATATCCTCAGCCCTCTCTGCTAGCAACACAATGTCATCAGCAAATCGTAGCATACTGATTTTTTCTTCCTGAAAACTTATGCCACATGGAAATTTTTCTTTGACTTTCTTCATTGCTTTTTCTACATACAAGTTGAATATTAACGGGGATAGACTACAACCTTGTCTCACACCCTTTTTAACTGATGCATGTCTTTCGTGATTCTCTACTTTTATTCCAACCACTTGATTCTTATATAGTTTATAGAGTATTCTTCTATCTCGATACTTTAGACCTGACTTCTTAAAAATTTGGAACATCTTGTCCCACCTTACATTATCAAAAGCTTTTTCTAAATCAACAAATGCCATAAAAGTATCTTGTTTTTTTTTGATCCGCCCTTCAAGTATTAATCTTAAAGACAGAATTGCTTCCCTTGTACCGCGATTTTTCCTAAACCCAAACTGATCTTCACCTACTATCTCTTCTACTACACTTTCCATCCTTCTGTATATTATTCTGGTCAGTAATTTTGAAGTATGTGATGTTAGACTAATGGTGCGATAATTCTCACATTTGTCGGCTTGTGCTTTCTTTGGAAGTGGGAAGATGATATTTTTATTAAAATCAGTTGGAATTTCTCCTGTTTCATAACTATTTGATATCAGCTTGAATAATCTTTCGAATCCTTCCTCACCTAGGGATTTAAGAAGTTCTGCAGGAATCTCATCAATTCCAACTGCCTTATTTGCTTTCAAGTCATTCAGAGCTTTATTAAATTTTATCCTCAAAACAGGATCTCCTAAGTCATCCATGTCGACATCGCCTTCCTTTTCCAATACACTATTGTTCAAGTCGTCCCCAACATACAATTTCTCAATGTATTCCTTCCATCTGTTAGCTCTATCTTCTGACCTTAACAGAGGTTTCCCATCGGCAGCTTTAATATTCATATCTCATTTCTTCATTTCTCCAAAATTCTGTTTGATCTTTCTATATGCAACATCTACTTTTCCTGCTACCATTTCCTTTTCTACTTCTTCACACTTTTCTTGTAGCCATTTTTCTTTTGCTATTTTGCAATTCCTATTTATTTGATTTCTAAATTGCCTGTACTGCTCTTTTCCTGCTTCATCCTGAGCATTTTTGTACCTTCTCCTCTGATCGATCAGCTGCAAAATTTCTTCTGTGATCCAAGGTTTTCTTGCAGCTTGTTCCCTAACGCCTAATGTTTCTTTACCAGCTTTCATTATTTCGGTCTTTAATGCATTCCATTCGTCCTCGGTTGAGCTCCTTTCACAGTTACTTCTTAGACCTAAGTCTACCATTTCTGCAAATTTTTCTCTCGTATTAGATTGTTTCAGTTTATTCACTTCCAGTCTGTTCTGCTTATGCTGCTTCCTTATTCGCTTGAATTTCAGCCTGCACTTCATTACTATCAAATATGGTCCGAGTCTATGTCTACTCCTGGGTATGCTTTACAGTCTAGAACTTGATTCCTGAATCTCTGTTTGACCATGATATAATCTAGCTGATATCTGCCTGTATCCCCAGGACGTTTCCAGGTGTATATTCTTCTTGCATGGTTCTTAAACAGTGTGTTCGCCACTACTAGCTTATATCTTTCACAAAATTCTAGCAACCTGCTTCCTCGCTCATTTCTTTCTCCTAGACCAAAACTTCCTACAGTATTCCCCTCTTTTCCTTCTCCAACTATTGCATTCCAATCACCCATGATTATTAAATTTTCCTCCCCTTTCACATATTGGATTAATTCTTCAATTTCAGCGTATATTTTTTCTATTTCTTCGTCATCTTCCTGTGACGTTGGCATATATACTTGTACTAATGTGGTTGGGACTGGCTTAGTTTCTAACCTCATCAAAATAATCCTTTCACTAATCTTTTCACAATAACTCACCCGTTTCCATACTTTCTTATTCATTACAAATCCTACACCAGTGACTCCATTGACAGCTTGTGTGCTAATTATTCTATGTTCCCCAGACCAGAAATCCTGTGCGTCCTTCAATTTAATCACACTAATCCCAACCACATCTAACTTAAGTTGTTCCATCTCCCTCTTTAAGTTTTCTAACCTACCTGCCCTATTGAGACTTCTAACATTCCACGTTCCGACTCGTAGAATGTTTCTATCCATTCTGATGACTCCTCCCTGGGCAGTACCACCCGGAGATCCGATTGGGGGACTATTTTACCTCCGGAATATTTTACCCAGGAAGAAGCCATCATGATATATATAATTTGAGAGGATTTCAAGTCCTCAGGATACCCTTTGGGTCTTTAATGCAGTGGTTTCCCGTTGCCTTCTGCATCCCCATGCCGTTGATCATTTCTGATTCATCCGCCTTTAGGGGCCATTCCAACCCCAAGGGCAAGAGGGTGCCCTGAACCGCTCCCCGCTCTTCCGCCCTCCTTTCAGAGGCCGTTGGCAAGCAGTGGGTGACTCCTTATCCCGGGAATCTTTCAGTCGCCAGAGCCTCGTCCGTGCAAACAGGGTGCACCACGTGAAGGAGAGGTTTGTCATTTGGTTGGAAAAGACTAGTATAGTCTCTCCCAAACCCTTACACCCCGACTGAACCTATTAAGTTAATTAATAAAATCCGCATTGCCAGAGGTATCCTGTGTAAACTTAAAGAGAAGTTTGAAAATATTTTGAACAATAGCCCAGGTTTTGATCCTTCGTGTCTAATTGATAGTTTTAGTATTGGGATGGGTGAAGTTTTTCCACAAACAATGACTGCTAACACAGCACCCAATTTCAAATACAGCCCAGTTACATCAGTAAATGTGCAACGGTCCATATCCACTTAAAAAAATATTTTGAGAGATCCCAGAAACAATCTTACTATTGAATATTTGGAACAGTACCCGATTGTTTAGGTTTACAGAAAAAAAAATGTAATTGTAGAATTTATAAATATGTTATTCAACTAATTGCATGCTGATTTTGAAATAAATAATCTAAAAATTATTATTTTTATATTAGTCTATATCATGTTGCATATTTTAACGGTTTTCACGAATATTTTAAGCATTTTTCATGCATTTTTGAACCATATTTCTATCTTTTTGTGTTCCGGTCTCTGGTAATAACAATTCTATTATTAGTCTTGCAACTGCGGGGAATTGAATTATGAGAATGGGTTGACGGCCTTGAAACCGGTTTCCAGATAAAATATAGGCCGTTCCTCAGCTTATCATAAGCCGCGCATTAGCATTTGTGGGTCATATCGACTGCTTGATCTGATTAGCTGCGGCTGTTATCTGTTTACATAAACAGCGCGACTTGTGTAAGTCGTCTCAGACCTTTATCCTCTCGTTTCAATGCGTGGAGATGACGCACGAAAATGTAGCAAAGATTTTTATCTCCACACACACGCAAACATTTTGAAATTAAGTTGTATGCGTGTTCTTTATCGCATTCCTATCTCACAGATTGATTCAGCCGTGATAGAACTCAATTCGCGGTACAAGGTTTTAAAGAGATATCGAAATATGGGATGTATATGAAGAGATTTCAGTTCTACCAATTCTTTCCTATCGGCTACATAGATGTTAGACTGAAGTGGTTTTATTTCTGATAATTCTGTTTCATTTTCATGTAATCCGCCTCCAATCATTTCTTCCTATCCTTCTACAGACTTCGCTTTACTTCGTTTTTAAATGACAATAGCAGTCGCGACCTGTCTTTCTTTTATGTCTTCTGTATTTTTTCTTCATTACCATATTCTTTTTTTTTTTTTTTTTCAGGCCAACAGTTTGAATCTTTCCTTTTGGTCCTGACAGTTATTAACATTAGTTGTCTACGCCAACATAGATCTGCAGGGAAGAATGTAACATCGACAAAAATATACACTGACAATATATATATATACCTTCACACAGGAAGGTAAAAGGAAACAACATGAAACTTCATGGGTTGAGAGGGAATTTTATTTCAGTGATTAGAAAAGCGAGTCAAATTTACAAAGTACCTACGTGCTAGTATGAGCCCACTCATGACGTTGCACCCCCTCTGTCCTGGATGCATGCGCTGATTCTGTTGTGAAGGCTGTCACTAAACCGCTGTATCCTCTCCTGAGGCAAGCTGGCCACAAGTGTTGTAACTGGTCCTTGATATCCTGGATACTGGCACTGGGACGTTGCTGACGTCAGAGCTGGTGCCACACATGTTCTATTGGGAACAGATCTTGGGATCTTGATGGTCAAGGGAGTACCTCAACATCACGCAGTCAGTTCACGTAGACACGTGCATTGTATGGACGAGCATTGTCCTGTTGAAAAAAGGCAACACGGTACTGTCGCGTGAGAGGTAACACATGATGAAGCAGGATGTCCGTGAGGTACCGTTGTGTCGTCAGAGTCCCCTCAGACTCTACCAACCGTGACCTGGAGTCACACCACACCATGACGCCAGGAGTAACATTGGAAGAATGGGACCTCTCCCCGGGTCACCACCAAACTTGCCTACGATGGTCATCCGAGGCAGTGCGCCTGAACACGATGCGACGCCGTTCTTTGCGTTCAGCGACGAATCTCGGTTCTGCTCTAGGTCTTAAGGGACTGACTGGCACGGTTGTTTAACAGTGTACTCACAGTTAAAAAATTAGGTCCATATGAAGTAGTGGTCTGTTATTTTTAACATTTTAGTGGGTCTCAGTTTGAGACACGTTGGCATAACGAATACTGCACTCGTTGTTACTAGACCCTCTTCAGCTCACCAAGTGCTCCTGAAACTAGATTATCTGAAAAGAGCAAGAAGAAATAAACCGTTCTGCCCACGTCTGACTTCTGACTGTGGCGTGGAATAGGCTATTTGACAGTATTCAAAATATATTACAAATTGTAGTCATTCGCGTAGATTAGATGCTTAAGGAAGCTATTTTTCTTAAATTTTAAAAGAAAGATGGGTTGTTTTTAATTAAAAAAGCTAAATAAAAATCAAATTTTTCTTGCCTCTTGTCACGTGACCGAAAACGCTCTGGGATTGGAGATCGCTTTAGTGACGTCACATGCCGGTAGGCGCTACGGCTGCTTATTGAGTGTTTCCCGCTATCCAAGTTTTCAACTATTTGTTGCTGGTTATTTCTTGTTAATAATAAGATTTTACGTTGAATATAAAATAAATAACAATTTGTAGAAGCCTATAGCGGAAAAATACCGTAAATTATTTGTCGGGCTAGCAATAGAAACAACCACTGACTTTTATTCTACCGAGCTTGAGAATGTAATAACTTCAATTCGAGAATCATTTATATTTCAACTGGAAGTTGGAGATTAACAGAAATCCTTCATAAGAATGACTGAAATTTTAAATTAAGTTAGTTTTTTTAGCAGATATTTACGAGAAAAATGCAAGTGCAGTATAAAGTAAGCACAACAGTTAAATAACTGAATGTTATGGACAATACTTCTTAACTGCGGATAAATAATTATAGATAAATAATTTTTTTTCCAACGAAACTGAATCTATTGTTTATTTATTTACCGACCGCGTTCACTTCAACGCACGTAGAAACTGTGATGTTTAAGTGTTCAGTACTAACGAGAAGAAAAATAACGATGCCATGGTGTCCAGGTAGCTGCAGGGTTAAAGAATGCTATAGGTATTGAAGATCTTTTATTTGAACCTTGATTAGGATAATCCTTTTTTCGTGTGTATGTTTTTTTCTGTTTGTCGTTTGTTGCTTTACAGAATCATGTTTTTATTAGAAGATATATAAAACGTCATGCATACGTTTCAAACATAAATTGCTGTCATACAAGAAAACATTTATAAAAAGATAACCTCCTGCTTTTAATTTTGAAACATACCAGAGATACATCATCATTGCAACAAAACCCAAGTACTCTGCGCTGAATTTATTTTAACAATAACATTGCACGCTAATCTCGCAACAATTCTGGAACGCTTTGAATACTTTTTGTTGGAATTTTCACGTGACGATACAACTATATGTTGCCTTTCTGACATAAATACTACTGTTTAAGCGGTATTTACTTTTAATGCGCAAGTAATTTTCAGTTTTTTTAAAACCTTTTATCAATGTACAAGTAACGTCCACTATCAGTTTTGAAGTCTTTTTTGGTTATGTCTCAAACGTTTATAATACTCTTGCTATCCAAAAATTAATGAAACATTCGAAAAAAAAATATGTTTTGGTGGATTTTAGAAAAAGAATATGAAGCGCTACCAACAGCAACTAGTATCTAAAGAAAACGCTCACAAATAACAAAACATATTCCAAAGCGAGGACCGAACCTAAGAACCCTGACTTTACTGATACTCGCCTTAAACAGTGTACTACATTACTCAAAGAAATTATGGTGCAAATTATATTTTTTCAGTAAATGATATGCGACTTAGTCGCAATGTCGTCTGGATTCCTATGAGCTAGTTGCAGCGACTTTTTTCCTATTTCAGCTAATGCGGGAACACTTATGTTTATTTGGAGAGTTTTTATTGTTGTGGCTGTAGATTGATGTACTACACACTATTTATAAACCATATTTCCAACAATTTATACACAAATTCAGAGAAACAAACCAAATGTTACTTATGTAGAGTGAGCGCCTGCTGGCGTGTGACGTCACGAGTGTCGTTGGCCCGTGCCAGGCAGCAAAGGATAATTTTGGCGGGCTTTCAAATACTTTAAATTTTAATGTTGAAATTTGCGTAAAATAAGCACTTTTGGCAAAAAGTAATTAGTACTCGGTAAATAACGTGTATCAATAAACTATTTAAAACCATTTTCAAAAAATAGTCAAATAGCCAATTGTGCGTTTGCAATTGAAAAGTAGTCTGGTCGCCACTCTGTCGAAATAGAGAATATTATGGATGAGTCCACTGTAGCTTATGTTACTGTACTGAAACGAAAATTAGTGGTTTCACAGTTCTTTTGTTTTATTGTGTTCAAATTGACCGTCGAGGCGATCACGATACCATGCTAAAAGTTTAACCTTGTTAAAAGATCAGACAACGTCCTCATTCATGCAGTTGCAAGTAACAACTCTTCTGCGTGGAAACTGTTTACAAGTTTTTCCGCACACATTCGAACCACGCTGCAGACGAGACGATTGTATCACGTGATGCTCTGTTGCCCCACGTGACCACGTTGCACCATGTGACTACGTTTTTTCTTGTTCACCTCTCTCCACAGTATCCTTGCTCTTTTTTTTTTTTTAAAGATATTCCTCTCCGTCCAACACCATCAATAGTAGATATATCGATATACAAGGATTATTACGCTACAAGACGCGTATATTCTATAAACCTATTCCTATTATAATTACCGAGCTGTATACAAAACATATTTCAGTCGCTTTTATTCTCTGCTCTTGTGAAATTTTCACCTGTTCTAACTATTTATCCCTACTAACACTTTCTTTTTTCCTACTGTTGTTCAATTCGTAATCAAATATAAAAAATGGCGGTCATTGAGGACTGCCGACATGACTGAATATCATACGCGCAACAAGTCATATTTAAAGATACAGACGTACCAAATAGTAAAAAAATTATTCTTTACTTTTGATTTATCTCATGGAGTTACATAAGAATTTATCATAAAATTGCGGCTCCACGGATATGATAGTGTTACCGTCGCAGTTCTTATGTAAAAAAATAAATTCGTGAAAATAGTTTTAATGCTATTCTACAAGTAATGAGTTTTGCTACAAATCTAATTGTGTGTATAATTGCTGAAGGTTATGTAATTTTTTATAACGATAAATATTTTACATTAAGATAAGTTTTCATAGTTTATACCATCGTATGAAGAAGCTTACTTTTCAGATTACAAATATCACTCAAATAGTTCGCTTATGATTTATTCAATCGCTGGTCAGATAGACGTTGAGATTAAAACTTTGATCTTTCAGGAGCACTAATCACTTTTTGAAATCATTCTCCGGCATTAACTACTAAAATGTTGAAATTGAGAAACTTCTTTGAATTATAAGTTATCGGAGCTCACAGCTATAATGTGAGTTTCACTTGTAAAACAATATAGAAACGCTTTTCTTGTTTATCTATGAGTATTGTAGTTTCCTGTTGCGAACATTAGCAAAGACAAATATAAAATAGTTACGCCATATTATTATGTAAAAGCTGTAAATGTACAGGATCGTTATGAGGAACATTTTTTAGAAAGAAAAATGTATTCATAAAACGTTTTCCAAAGTTGCACCCTTTGCTCGAGAACAATTAAACGAATCGGCCAAATAATCTTAATAGCTATTATAAAATTATATCAGTCTACAAGTTTATGCCAATGGGAAATCCAACGAATTAACTATTTCATTTGTTAGACAAATTATTACAATATTAATATCTGGTAAATACGATAATAGTTCCACAATTTTTGACGCGTCAAGAACTATATGTGTTTGTAGGAGTATGAAGACACCATTTATAAATACAGAAGGCGCAGACACCGTTAGTATTATTGTCATTTAGAGTTTAAAAAACTGCTTTCGCTCTTTGCTTCTAAAACACTGCAGATCTTAAACATTCCTTCTTTGGGTTAGGTTTTTGTAAATCAAACGTAAATGGTATTTTTATATTTGCTGTAACAAAATGGGACAAAAAATGTGTTCCAAATAGTGTCGATCGCGCAACCACGCAACAGGTGGCATGTCGGTGACGTGACGTCACTAATTCACAGATTTAGCCCCGTCCAAATATCGCATAGCGTGGATATAGAAGTTTTCACTCGAAAAAAAAAAAAAAAAAAAAAAGACTGGAAACTATTGTGAACAGTAAGTCATCAGGTCAAAAGAAGGGAATGAACGAATAAAGCGACTGAGTAAGTGTGGCGCAGCTGAATGTAACACTGAGGTACACTAAATGAAGGTCTCAAACAAAATATAACCAGCATAACTGAGTCTCATTGAATACGACGAATCGGCAACAACACAGGGCCGCGAGCGAAGCAGCACTGAGAACCAAAACGTAATGGATCCTCCATCTTGGAATGCCTGGTCCTTGTACAGATTCTTATCTGATCGCAAGATTTACACAAGTTTACGTCACGTGTCGTCTTTCCAACTGTGACGTAAGAATTTCTCCATCCGAGCAATGTTTTCGAAATTTTATTAGTTGCGTTCTCTATTCTCTCTTTTGACCAGAGAAAAATACCCGTAGCACTACAGACGGTGTTCTTCAAAAGCGTCGAGGCGCGACGAGCGGTTTCTCTCTCTGCCTCATACTAATACTGATACCCAATACGAGAAATATATCAGGAACTTCAAACCACGTTGTTCCTCTGCAACTCCAAAGGGAAAAAAACTCGTAAAAGAATACCGAAGAAGAACATAAAAATGAGCAGCAACCAATAAGCGTGCATAAACCACGTAGCTCCATTTTGGCCTCCTGTGAACCCCCCCCCCCCCCCAACGTAGCCCTATGTGGCTTTTACATCTACCCTCCCCCCGACCCCCAAGTAGCACGTAGTTTTTTCCCCTTTTGATTCCAGAAGACATTTTGAACTGTTTTCTCTAGTCAGACTGTTGTAAATAACATAAGGAGATAATTAACTGAGGGAAATAAATATTCACATGCTGTTGTGAGTTCTGTTTCTCATTTAACTATGAAAAATGTTATGAAAGGAAAGCTACGTGGTCTGGCTCGGAAGGCCCCCCCCTCCCCCCACGTAACCCATCGTAACCTTTCAGCCAACCCCTCCCGCCCCCCCTTCTGAACCGAGCCACGTAGTTTTTGCACGCTCCCTAATTCACGATACCTCAAAAAAAATAACGGTCAGGGAACCCTTCCATGAGAACACACCTTCAAGGATATTATTTCAATTATTTCGACAAAAGAACATCGAGAAAAGAGAAAATCACGATACACCAGTTCGATATTTCCAATCGCTCAACTAAATGAGAAAGCATGCCGAGGGCACAGAAAGGACTTCTCGAAGTCAACCAACCGACCTGTAGTCTATACAGAATTGTTTAAACTTGTAAGTTTTATGTTTCAACGCTTGTAAATAGTCTCTATTCTCATATAAAAATGTTACTACATGATTACCTAATTTTATACGGGTTCTGATTGTTTGTATATTATTTCGAACGTTTTGAGCGATTGTTAGCGATCCAGAAGCGTCGTGCGGCTCTTTTTATGTTGTCTTGAAAATATTAATTTAATTTAATTTGTGACGGAGCGCGCGCCCCCATTAAATTTCCCCGCACATCCATCTTGCCGCATTCCTGTACCAGCTTACTTTTGCCCTCTACAAATTTCAACTTAAAATTCTATCTGTGATTTCGCTAAATTATTCATCGTTTCACTTGGTAGCTTATTACAATCCATGGTCCACTTTGTACTGCTTAATTAAGCTCGTGAGACCGCGAACGGCCAGGTTAGCTAGAAACTGTGCTAACAATACACTCTATGTATCTTTTACTATCTTATTGTGTTTTACAATCTTTGGAAGAGTTTGATGCCTTTACCGTGTATGAGTTTATAAAGACTTCGGCTGAATAATAATATTAATAATAATAAAAATTAAATAAAACATGCCTTGAAGGTGTTGTTATTTCAACAAATATTTTTTCATAGTTTGGAGAAAAGAGAGAGATTAGAATATATAAATCAGATAATTTAGGTCGTCATTTTATATATATATTACTTATGGTTTTGCGCCTCATCGACGTCGAGGTCATTAGAGGCGGGATGGGTCTGGGGACAAAGAACGAGAAGGAATTCGGTCATGGCCTTTTAAATGAAGCACCCGGCATTCGCCTGGAGTGATTTGGGGAATCCCAAATCTGGATGGCCGTTCGGGGATTCGAACCCGCGAGGCTCGAGCGTTAACCATTCACCCACCACGCTCGGTCCAGGCTCCAAAAGAAAGCAGCTGGGCCGCCAGGCTTATCGTCCCCAGCAGATTAACGAATCACCGCCAACACTGTCGCATTCCTCTCTCCATGCGCAGTGCGGAGAGGTTCAACACGGAACTTTGGTTAACAATCTGGTGATCAGGACTAGTATGTCTGCTCTCCTGCCTACCGAGTCTTCATGACCAGTGCTCGAGCCAGCGACACGATGCCGCAAGTCCAACTGATATACAGATTTAATTCTTCACAGTGAATTTTTTTCTTTTCTTCGTCTTACACATATATGAAATCAATGCACGGGCTGATTATAGAAAGAAAGAAAGAAAAAACTATTAACCCGTAAATTTAAAGATTTCTTAATAAACCAAACATTTCGAGTCCGATGGCATGTAGTGAAACAGACACGGACAAATCGCGTTAGAACCGGTCACGGGAGGACGGCGGTTCGAATCCCCGTCCGGGCATGCAGATTCCATGGTTTCCTCGAATTACTCCAGGCGAATGCCCGGATGCTTGCTTCAAAATGGCCATGGCCGAAATCCTTCCATTTCCTTGCCCACCAGTCCTTTCCTGCCTCTAATGACCTCGACGTCGACGAGGCGCAAAGCCATAAGAAAAATAGGAAAGAAGAAGAAAGAACCGGACAGCCCGGTCGAAAACTCACCCTTGGTGATGGGTGCCAGGGTAGGAGACGTGGCGATGCACTGTATCCCAAAGTCCAGGACTAAATCCATAACCGCTCGACAGTGAGTATGGATTTCGTCCGTCGGATGTATTTCGAAAGAGTAGGCCTAAGTTGACTGACACCGGGCTTCACCTCTGCGTTTTGATCCTTAGTCACTCACACTGAAGCAATAGCTCGTACGCACACTGGAAAGCGTCCAGTTAGATCCGCAGAGTATGTTTCCGTGGATTCGGAAATACACATATCCAACACGTATGCAGACAGCGATGTGTATCGAAACAAATTTTCTTGCATTAAATCCGTAGCGTTCTACCGAAATTTGCACAACACCGTTCATTCCATGATACAAGGAGGGTGAATAGAGTCATGGGAATGTACAAGGCATATATTGGTGATCAAGCATGGAAAGATATTAGTGGCAAAATTAAGAGAGATGCATGGAAGGGAAAAGATGACCATGACCACAAGCTGACACTCGATTTCAGACACAAGGGTGTGGGAAAATCTTCTTTCGTAAGAAAGGGTGTAAGGGATTGGAATATATTACTAAGAGAAATGGTCAATAATTTTACCAAAAACACTGGAAGAATTGAAAGTAAAAATTAGTAGAGGGAAAAAGTAGATTGGAAGAGATCGGAGATAGACGGGTGTGTAGGGAGATTATCACCGGAGCGGGCGCTCCACCGCAATTTTATCAATTATATATATGTGTATATATTATTTCTAGATTAAATAAAAAAGAAAGGTCTGTTAAATGTTGTGTTTACTAAGTCCCCGGTGTTGTTATTCCCCACTAAGCGAAGTACCGAATGTGCGGAGGTGTTAGTGAAAGTGCGAAAGTGAAAGTTGTCCGAAACGTGGTCGGTGCTGACCAGGGGATGCAGCAGTGAAGAGGACCACGTCACTTCAGCCGTAATGAGTGAGTGCTGCAGTCGACTACTATACTTCCAACTCCGCTGATAATGTTTGCATCTCTCTCTCCTTCCCAGCCTCTATCCTTTTTATTTCTACTCAATAATATTGAAAGTAAGGCTGAGTTTTCTTTAAAAAAAAATAAAAAAAAATCGTAAGAAATATATAGTATCAAAGTCTTACTGCTATATTTATCTGTCTGTCAAACCATGGCGCTCCAACAATACCCATTGTTCTTCTCACCAAACCGAAGGTATATTTACTTTTCGTACTGTGTAAAGTAGGACCCTGAGGTCACTATTAGTTTAATAACTCTAAGGGACCATCCATAAATTACGTCACACCTTGAGGGGGGGAGGGGGTCAACAAAGTGTGACATCGTGTGACAAGGGGGGGGGGGGGACGTGTCATAAACTTGGTGACATCGCATGCATAATTTGTATCAGTTTTTGGCTCGTATTTCCCCAGTGTCGAGGCATACATATTTTAATGATCATGGGGCATCTGTGGACTGTATTTTTCATCATACAAAGCCACTAACCAACATAAGCAATTACATAAGAGGCAACTAGAGGTTTTCCCCATCACGAAGATTCGTCCACAAAGCATTGCCGCTAGACGAAACAGGGAAGTTCTCTGCTTATTAAACGATGACGATCCTTTATGGTTGGATGAAGATGATGTTGACACATCGAATGTTCCCAACACTATCGAAATCAAGAATGAAGTAACTATTATGTCAATAATAAACAGTATCAAGGAATGGGTTCAAAATCCATAGACACATGATAAATCATTTTTGTATCATTGATTCAATTTTTTTAATGTTTTTTTATATTTTCTTAAATGTTTAATTTATTGTTGATATGATTTTTTTCAACTAGAAATATATAAATCATTTTGGAAGTGCTATTCTAATTTATAAATTTAAAATTGCAAAATACGTGACGTCACACCGGGGGGGGGGGGTCCCACAAAAGTGACAAACTGTGACATGGGAGGGCTCCAAAAATCATAAAATTCGTGTGACGTAATATGTGGATGGCCCCTAAAGTGTCGTCAACTGAATTTTTTTTATCACAGACATCTAGAATTCAGAAAACTTGAACATTGAATCATAAAATTACTAACAGTAAATATCTTATATATGAATGCATTTTTTCTCGGCGTTGTTTACTTATAAACGTTTATAAGTAAATATCTTGCTGATAGGTTTGTGATTTTGTTTACTTTCTACGACAAACATAAGTGAACCATGTTAACTGTGTAGACGATATCCGACGCGAGTCAGCCAGGATTCCAGAGTAGTTTCAGGTTAGTAAACGACCGGTGTCTGTAAAGATATACGGACAGATCGCATCTTTTAAACTATTCCCGTGTGCACTGTGAGCAACATGACAAAAGGCACATTGGAAATAAATCAAACCCAACGCAGAACGAAACGAACTGCGTTCATCTAGCTACCTAATACAACACAACTTTCAGAGATGCTGATCCTGAAGTGGATGTTCGCCATAGATACTATCATACCATAGCCACCAACGATAACCCGACAAGTAGTATGTCGTCTGTAGAAAAACATATAAAAACTAGCCCCAAAACCAGTAAAAAATTACGGATTTAACGGAGTGTTATGCTACTTTATTTCTCTGCACTTGCTTAACTAAATAGAATTGCAATAAAATAAAGCTTATTGTTATTTATTGTCCCTTGTGCTGCACAAAAGCTTCAGATGTCAACTTGGTCCAGGATGCATTTCAGCCTAACCCCAGCTCCGCTAATATTGGCCCAAGCAAAAAAAAAAAACGATGAAATTTAGTAATTTGTGCTGTGCGAACTATGAAACGTGATGAAGTGATGAAGCAATAGCCCGAAGTTTAGTTCGTGATGCATTTCATGTGTTTAGGTGTGTCTACATAGTTTGATTTTGTATCGACAATATTAATGGAAATGTGGGTAGTGTTGCGTCCTGGTTGGCTTTTACTTCCGCGAGCGGTTCGGAAGATGAGAGCTTGATATTAGAATCAATTGCAACATGGGTATTCACTTCAGACTAGGGAACTCGGAGTGGAATAACTGGTAGAAATAAACATACACAAGAATTATCAGAGATAAGTTTGCAGCTCACGAAGACCGACTTACATCTGTAAACCTAAGTTCCGTCGGTAAAGCTTGCTAAGAAATCAAAGTCTAAGGCTAAGGTAGGCGCGAGTTCTGAATTCTAAGTACTCAACCTAAGTCCCAGGGAGGTGCGCGGCTTCAAAGTACTATTCGACCATGTCGTTCCGTCGACTAAGTCCTATACTGGCATCAGAGCCTATGCCAGAACCTAAGTCCTGCTTCCTCATGAAGCCTGAAGGTGAGAGTCGAAGTCCTGCTAGTCTAGCTGCCGTGCCCCGCTCCGGTCAGCTTCCAACCCCACCCCCACTCACTGGCGGCTGGTCCCTAACTAGCTCTGTTGCTTGCTGGACCTACTCTGGCTTCAGTGGCCCAAACGACCCCCTTATATACCGCTTGATTGCGTCCTTAATCTGCCTTCTAGAAGCTTCTGTCACGTACTCTCCCGGGTCACGTTGCAATACACATGCCTGTCCACCTTATCGGGCCCCTAGTGCTGCTTCCCGGATACCTCTGTTGGTAGCTTCCATACTTAATGACGTTGTTGATCTGTTTTCTGGAGACTTTCTAGTCGTTGCCTCACTAATGGCTCTTTCCTATACTTGCGGCTTCTCACGCAACTGAATATTCCTAACTATTGTGAGCTTATTTCACGATATTCGTGACACATTCGCGACACCTCCCCCCCTAGGGGAAAATTTTGCAATCTCTCTTGAGAGTGCAAAATTTTCTATGCCTATGTCGGCTGTGTGAGCTGCCTTTTTATTTAATTCTTAGTTCATACATTTTATACATTTTAACAAATTTTCTTTTATCTTCGTTTTCTTCAGAACCTGTACCTGCAATAGAAACATCTTTCATAACAACTTCTTGTGAAACAACAAAAATATATCATTTCATTATTTTTACCACAATATTTCTGTCACCTTTACAGAACATCTTATTTATAAAGACAATTTATAATGCAACTATTATTTCTTTATTTCCCTAACGTTTGTCTGTCTTTGACCAAAACGTTAGTGGTTTCCTGGGTTCGTATGCTACGTATCTTTCTGGTCGTCGCACACGCTCACTTAGCACTGTATCACTCGGCTCTATTGTATATCTACTTCTTACAGGTTCAAACGTGATTCGCTCACTTTCTTCACTGTTAATTTCAGCTGGATGGTACCTAACTACCCCTGTGTCAGGATATTGATTTACAATCTTATTTCTCACACAAATCTTTGTGCAACAGTCATCACCCATAGCCTTACAAAAGAATCTGAAGCAATCTCTGCAACATTTACAATATCGACATATACAGCAAATTATTATCATTATTACAATCCCAGTTCCAGCATAACCCCAAATGGGTATATTGTCTAATGAAAGTGAATCAAACACTGTTCTTTGTTGGTATGCGATTTCCTCTTCTAATTCATCCAATTTATGCCCTGCCGCTGTTAAATCATCTAGCTGGCGAACTACTGGTTCGACTGGCAAGTATAGAGGTATTTCTGATATGTTTTTCTTTTCATTATTTACCATGCAGCAATCTATATCTAGGCTTAAGCTCGGAACAATATCATTGATCGGTACTTTTGATCTAATGGTATGTTCGGATTGGATTATTATTTGTGCTCCGTAACCTTTACATTTACTTAAAAATTTAAGTTTTCCTGTTCCCTTAATAATTACATCTGCTGGCTTATGGCCATTACACAACACCGTAAGCCCTTCTTCTTTGGGTGCTACAAAAAGCCACTCATTTCCTCTAATTTGTGTCCACACACTTTCATTTAGCGTGATGTATTTTTGTATGCAATCGTCTGGAATCTTTACTACAGGTTGAAGCATTCTAGCTTCGCATACCTCATGGTCGTAAGTTGATAACAGGACAAAAGTTTGCTTACAAATATTATGAGTAGGTTCTATCTTTTTACATATTAATTGATCATCATCTAACTTAATATACTTCCTCTTTGCATCATCCATTAATAGAAACCTCTTTTCTGGTGATATGTAAGTGAATAGTCGCTTATTTTGACTTACTTCGACTGGTAGAGGCCATAACTTATACATGTTATACCTTTCGCTGTCCACAAGCGGAATATTTAAAACATAACTCAGTATATTGCCTGAAATGAAAACATCCAAGTCAATTGCTCGCATTAATTGATACCCCTTGGCTTCGGTCAGTTCTATAGGGAATTGCTTATCCTTTATTTCTTCTTTAATTAACTGTAGGTATCTAACCACTTGTACAGGGTTGATCAAATGCGGTGCCAGAATACCTTTTTGCGCATTTACTATCGCGGTTACGAGTAGATCATACTCTCGCTCCACTTCATTGAATATCGTTATTAATTGTATCAACTGCTCATTCAACGTTATGGATATACCAAGTTGAAGTATCCTTTTGTCTGTACTAGCTTCGTAATTAAATACGTGCTCATTTAATTTCAATATTCCTGCCGTAATTAATCTCTCATTTCTCTCTATCGAATCAACCGTGTGGTTGAAACTAACTAATGTTGCCCTTACAATAGTAACTTGCTCTTTTGATAATTTTAATAATTGTTTCTGTTCCTGTTCTAACGAATTAATCTTCGATTTAAAGTAAGTGGCGTCATCTTCATCTAGCGTTCCAAACAAGACCTTACTGAGTTCACCCACAAAATTTAGTACTCCTCTCCTTGTTCTGGTCAGTTCATGTCTTGCTAGCTGTCCAATTAGGCCTTGAGAAACTTCTATTTTACTTACATGATAGTCTACTGCTTGCTTCATGTTTGTACATCCCGCTACACTTGTATTTATTTGCTTAAGCCTTTGTTGACAATAATCTACTGCTTTCAATGCCGCGTCTCGAGTTGCTTCGAATTTATTCCTTAAATCTTCTATGTTAAAATAACTTACTATCTTCCATGTAACTGTATACAGATTTACGGTTCCTTTATGATCATAATATAGTCCAGGTGATGACTGGAATTTTGTTAATTGCAGATCTTGTTGTTGCATCGTCGATGTAGCGCCTACCATCATCATGGCCATAATTACTCTCCAGGTTGCTGCCATTGTCCCTGTAATTTCAAAAGAATTCTTTTAATCTATTGGCATGCACCTTTGTAAATTTATTTTTCTTTAATTGTATTACAACATTCGGTCCCTTGGTTTCAATTACCGTATACGGACCTCTCCACTGGCTGTCTAATTTCTTTGAGCGACCCCTTCTCACACTTTCGTCAAATAACAGGACTTTATCTCCCGGTTTGAATACTACTGGGTTTTGTGTTTTATCATAATTCTCTTTGCTTTTCTCTTTTGCTTGCGCCGTTGCTTCTCGTGCACATTGGTGCATGGCTCTCAACCTTTCCCTTAATTCTATTACATAATCATCATAGTTATATATCACATCATCCGGTTTCTTTTGCAGTGCCCCTGGTACGTTACAGATTCTTCCGAAAAACAACTCGTGAGGCGTATACCCTGTAGTACTGTGTGGTGTTGTGTTGAAGACAAACACCGCATATGGGATCCAGGTATCCCAGTCAGTTTGACCTCTGTTTACATAATGTCGTAACATTTCTGTCAAGGTGCGGTGCGTTCTTTCTAATGCACCGTTAGCCTGCGGGTGGTAACTTGTTGTGTGGATTTTTTCTATCCGCAATAATCTACATGTTCGCCTCATGACGTCACTCATAAAGTTACTCCCCATGTCGCTTAACAAAATCGACGGTATTCCAAACCGTAGGATTACTCGCTCTACCAGTACTCTTGCTACTGTATCCGCATCTTGTTGCTCTATTGGTTCCGCCACTAAAAACTTCGTTAGAGCATCCTGAAAGGTGAGTATATATTTATTTCCCTTTTCCGATCGTTGCAACGGGCCTACAATATCAATGTCACATCTCTCAAAAACATGTTCTGGGGTCTTCGTAATCTCCATCGGCATCTTTGTTTTGTTTTGGGTGATCTTATTTTTCTGGCAGCTTTCGCAATGGCGAATGTACTGCTCAATGTCGGCTTTCATACCTTCCCAACTACAATATTTCTTTATTCGCTCATAGGTCCTACCTATGCCTTGATGACAGCCTATTGGTGATTCATGGTACTGCCGCAATATCTTCATTTTTTCTTCCTGAGTAAGATTTTCCCCATTATTGGCACTTGGTGGTACTGTTTCTTTTGTTGTATTCTCATTAACAGCTGTTTCAGTACTCTTTTCTTCTTCCTCCTTACCGGCTATCTCGCTACCAGTTTCTCTAATACTTCCGAATTCTTGAAAGAGCGTCCGCAGCTTGATTCCTTTTTCCGCTCTTATAAACGATTTCGTAATCGTATTCTTCTAGTTTAAGACGGAACTTCATTAATCTCGATGACGGATCTGAAATACTATTAATCCACGTCAACGGTTTATGGTCCGTACATACTGTAAATTTCCTTCCAAACAAATAAGGTCGAAATTGCTTAATCGCCCAACAAATAGCTAACATTTCCCTCTCTATTGTACTATAATTCCTTTCTGCCTTATTCAAAGTCCTGGACGCGTAGGCTACAGGCAAATCCTTGCCGATTTTCCCTTGGCTTAACACCGCTCCAATCGCATCTTGACTTGCGTCCGTAGTGAACTATAAAATTTTTCTTGAAGTCAGGATACTGTAATATGGGAGGGCTCACCAATTTTTCCTTCAATTGCTGAAATGCCTCTTCCTGTTTTTCTCCCCATGTATATGTAACTCCCTTTTGTAACAGTTCATACAAGGGCTTGGCAATTTTACTATAATTGCTTATAAATCTTCTATAGTATCCACTCAGACCTAAGAACGCCTTTAATTGTGTTGTATTGCTTGGTTGTGGGTACTGTTGTACGGCTTCTACCTTTTTCGGATCGGGCTTCAATCCCTCCTCGGTGAGTACGTGTCCCAAAAATGTAACTTCCTTGCGCAAAAACTCACATTTGTCCACTTGCAATTTGAGGTTATACTTCCGTAGTCTTTCGAAAACATCTTCTAACCTTGCATTGTGCTCTCCCAATGATGATCCGAAGACAATTACGTCATCTAAGTAGATGAACACTTTCTCACCCTGTAATCCTACCAGTACGGAATTCATTAGTTTTTGGAAGGTATTTGGTGCCGTTTTTAATCCCATAGGCATTCTTTTAAATTCATAGTGTCCATAGGGGGTGCTGAAAGCCGTTTTCTCCTGGTCCTGTTCATCTATCAGTACCTGATAGTACCCTTTCGCTAAATCTAACGTTGAGAAATATTTTGCTTTACCGAGCCCATCTAGTATTTCATCAATCCTTGGTAATGGGAACACGTTATTTACTGTCAGATCATTTAACTTCCTGTAGTCTATCACTACGCGCCATTTCTGCTTCCCACTTGCATCCATTTTCTTTGGAATTATTAGTACCGGTGAATTCCATGCACTATCACTAGGTATCACTATGTCATCTTGTAGCAATTTTTCTATTTCGCCTTGCAGGATTTCTTTTTGAGCTTCCGGTATTCTGTACGATCTCAGACGAACTATCTTTCCCTCTGCCTCAGGGAGGAGCTTAATTTCATGTTTAATAGCCTCTGTGTAACCTAATGTATCTCCCGGCAAATGAAAGACATCATTATATGCTGCGCATAGTTCTAATAGAGCCTCTTGCTCTTCCTTATTTAAATGGTCTACTCGGAGGTTTTCCTTTAACTTGGTTAGTCGCGATTTATTCTCTGATCGCTCCTTCCTAATATGCCTTACGCATATTTCCTTGGACTCGGGCAGTTTTTCTGCTGTTATTAGGGGATTCTTTAACTTAACTTCTTTTTCCGTGGTATTTAACATACTCGTTATGCACATTCCGTTTCTTACGGACACTAAAGCTTCGGGCATATATAAACCTGGTTGCAACTCCTGTTTCGGGATGATCGCCTCAGATACATCCCTCAGTGCAATTCGCACCTTCACGATCTTCTCTTCGCGCGGGCCTATTATTATCTCAGAGCTTCGAGCCTTCCCGGCTTCCACTCTACACTTAGTTTCTTCCTTCGCGAACCTAGTCGCCTTCGGTTTCGTGGCTTTAACCACCTCTGCATAAGCGCGTTTCCTCGCCTTCTTATGCCACGCAGTTTCTACTGCTAACGAATCGGACTCTTCCGTCTTCGTTACATTATTGCGCCCCCTCACAGGGCCTACCATCTTCGAGTCAGCACCTACTGCCCTCGAAAACCGTTCGTCGCGTCGCACAATTCCGTTAGTGGACCGACAAACATTACCACGCCCGTTCATAGAGCCTACCGTTCCCGATGCAGCTCCTACTGCCCTCGGAAATCTTCCGTCGCATCTCACAATTCCGTTAGTGAGCGGACAATCTCGCCTTTTCACGGGGCCTACCGTCTTCGAGGTAACACCCAGTGCCCTCGGGAAAATTCCGTCTCGACCCACAGGTCCGTTAGCGGGTGGACAAATTTCTTTTCGTGTCGTAATCTTCACGACGCCTTTCTTGTCACGTCGCACAGCTCCATTAGTGGACGGACAAATTTCACCTGATGTCGTAATCCCTACGACCTTCCTACTGTCACGTCGCACAGTTCCATTAGTGGACGGACAAACACTATTAGGTGTCGCAATCCTTGCAAAACCTACACTCTTGTGGGTTGGTGAGGCAATCCAACGGCCACAAGCTTCACTACAACGCATTCCACGTTGCTTTAGATATGGCCCTTCTTGCGCTGTTTGCAACCTAATTCGCCTCCCGCGAATTTCAATAGTCTTGTTCCCATAATCTATCACGGCCTTGTTTCTTGCTAGGAAGTCCCTTCCCAACAGGCCCTCAAATGGCAAATCTATGTTTGCATCAATTATATGAAACTTCTGCTTGACTTCTCTCGTACATCCCCTCATCACTCTCTCCAATAAGTGCAGAACTTTGAAACCTTATCCTACCACCTGTCCTAAGTGTCCAGCCCAGTTAAGTTTGTTATCAAAACTAATTCCAAGATATTTACGTTTCAAGTCTTCAGCAAGCAATTCTTTCCCCACCTTATATTCATAATTAACCTTTTGTTTTTTATTTGTGTATCTAATAAGCTGACTCTTCTTTGCATTTATCTTCATTCCATGTTTACCAACCCAATTAGATATCCTGTCCAGATCACTCTGCAACTGTTTACAATCCTCTATCGTTTTGATTCTTTTATACAGCATTATGTCATCTGCAAACAATCTAATTTCAGATAGTAAACAATCAACACAATTATTCATTAGAATAATGAATAGCAATGGTCCCAATACGTTACACTGTGGCACTCTCATTTTTACTTCCAATTATTTTTATACTGCAGTTCCTAACCTAACTTTCTGTTTTCTACCTTTCAAAAATTCTTCTACCCAGCAAATCACTTTCTCATCCACTCCAATAGTTTTTACCTTATTTACTACCATTTTATGGCTCATTCTGTCAAAAGCCTTTGAAATATCTACTGCTACACTATCAATTTGACCTCCCTTGTCCATTTAATCAATTACTCAGTCAAAGCAAAGAAGATTAAAACAAATCTTATGAAATTACATTATGCCACGTAATATCTGTTTCAGTTGTAGTGTAAGATGCACAGTTCGCGATCGGTGTGCAACTGTTACCGTTCAAATGATTTAATAATTTCAATAACAGGTCACAATATAAATTATTTTGAAAAAAAAAAAGAATCTAAATTATTCATGCCCTCTGCGGTAGCAACAAATGCCAGTTGTAATTCTGTCCCATGCTAAGTAACAATCTAATCAAAGCTTTCGCTAATTAAAACCTTATCTTACATATCTATGGACAAAGACTTTAAGGAATACTTCTGTTTATCAAAATAATAATACGTAAATATAAGCATCTAATGATTGATATGACGATTTAAACGCAATACATACTTTTTTTCAGTATTCTGTCCGTTAATTTATTTGCGTATGCTTAGAAATGTTATTAAATAACGTGCATAACTAAGAAAAATGGAGTCAAGCGTGACGTCATGACGTAACAACTGACGTCAATCGTTACAGACTTGATTATTATATGTGTAGATAGTACAATAGACATGTAAGCAAATAATTTTCCTGCATCACAGTTACTTTTGATGATGTTTTATTACGCTCTGCGTGACGCGTTTCGAGAACTGATTCCCATTTTCAGGCTCAATATTATTACATTATTAATGCATTTTAATGTGCGAAGTGCTTGTGTTTGTTTCTGTTGGACCTTAGTAAAACTTTTGAGTTTTCCTGGAAATAAAAATGTGGAGAGTTGTACTAAGTCAAGAATTTGCAACTAAGTAGATGTGGAATAATTATCTAGTCAAACTTACGTTTTTCAAGATCGATAGATAGATAGATATGTTCACTTTGATCCCATGTGAGAATAATCTCGGGGATGTGGAACAGTACATACTCTTATTAGTAATGTCAATATTACTATATAATTGATAATTTTATTAAATACTGACAACAAGTTAGCTACAACCCATTAATATAACTAATATCTCCTGTAATCTACAAATACAATCCCGAGATAATTAATACTTATTATGTGGAACTGTGTATACACTTATTACCAGCATCTAATAACCAGTTATTTTCTTACCAACCAGTTACCATGATAAGTTTCACTGTAATTTGCGACTGCATGTTATATCATGTTAGTTGCTATTTATGTGGAACAGTACACACACTTATTAACAATACCTATCAGTTATGTTACGAACAACGCATAAGCAGTCAATTACTTAAAAACCTGTTAGTATTATAATTTTTCACAGCAGTTTTTGAGTGCATGCTATCCCATGTTAGTTACTATATATGAGTGAAATTTTGTAAACAGTGTAATTACTTCATCTGTCAAAAGTTTCAACAGAAAGAAAAACCATATATCATTTTAGTAATTGTGGACAACTTTGTCACCTTCCCCTTCCATACACCATATATACTATTTTATCAGTCATTTTTAGTTACCAGATTCCAAGAAGAAAATTCTTTCACAGAGTAAAATGGGTTCTGAAGCAGAAACTTTTTCAGTTTGGACTTAAAGTAGTTGGGTTTTTGTAGATAACATTTAATTTCTGTTGGTAAGACATTGAATAAGGAAGCTCCAGTAAATTTTAACCCTTTGTGTACAATTGACAGTGATTTGTAACGGTCTATATATATATGTAGGACCTACTTATAAAAAATATTTTGAGAGATCGAGGAAACAATCTAACACTCTTACTATTGAATATTTGGAACAGTACCATATTGTTTATGTTTATAAAAGTAAAAAAAAGTTAAATAACTAATTTATAAATATGTTATTCAACTACTTATTAATTCAATGCTGATATAAAATAAAGAAATAAAAATTATTATTTTTATATTAAATAATGTTGCATATTTTGTCGCTTTTTGACATTTTTCATGCATATGTTAAACATTTTTCATGTATATTTGTATGCATATTTCTAGTTTTTTGTGTTGCAATTAATCCGGTCTCTAGTAATTAGTTTCCCAAAGACTTATTATTGGTTACTACAAATCTGAACGGAAAGCACACTCTGGAGGCGACTATTTCTGTATCTTTCGATTTCTGTTCATATCCAAGATTTCGAGTAAAGTTTGATTAAAGTAAAAGGCTTGAAGGCGTTTTTAGGTGCACAGTTAACCAAAGAGAAGCAACATCAGTAGGCGTACTGGTACCTGAACCTTCTACGTAATGAGGTTAGAGCCGTTTTCGAGAAACCATATACAAAAATTGCTCGTTTCTTTTTTTTCAATCGTGATAAAAAGTTGAAAAGCAAAACGTTATCTACATGTGAAATTTCATCAAAATCGCTAGATCCATTTGCGAGACCGTCTAACATATTACTTTAAAAAAATGTTATTATTATGTAAAATAGAAATTGTAATGTCAGTTTAATAGGCCCTATTATTCGTAATTAATGGTGCAAGATTGTAATTCAGAGGATTCTACGATAACCCTTGATGATGGATTCTTATGTAACTCGACGAGAAAAAATTGAAAGAAAAAAATAATATTTTTTTTTTTTATCTCGAGATATCATATCTCAAAATTGACGTGGTTGGTTGAAATGCGACCTAAACCAGAAGACAAATTTCGCCATAGCCAAGTTTGATCATGAATTCGTATGAAACTCGTCGAGACAAATAGAAAATACGGAATTTTTCTGATATCTCGCTTAATTCTCGGGATATTATATCTCAAAAGTGAAGAGGTTAGGATTAGCTCCAGCCTGGACCAGAAAGAAAAATCCACCAAAACCACCATGTCTATATGGTGGAAATGTACTTTCAATGTTTTATTTTGTACCTAGTGGTTGTTGTTAGGTTGAAATACAGCCTGGACCAGAAGAAACGTCGCCAAAAGCACAAGGAACTATACTTATAACTGATTTTTGACATGCTATATCTCGAAAACCAAGAACATTTATTCTTTATTTTCGATATGTTTCATCGAGTTCTATAAGAATTCATCATCGGGTTGTGACGTTAATAGAACATCATCTGTGCTAAAATTCACTCCAATAAAACTATGCTCATACCTCGCAATAATCTCACATCTTCTGATCAGCATTTCAAAATGTAAGAAAACAATTCCCATAAGAAGTAACCTTGGTTATAAACATTAATAAAGCACAAGGTCAGACGATTCAAGAGGCAAGATTCTATTTATCAGAACCCGTTTTTTCGTATGTGCACTCGCACGCGGCTTTTTACTTTATTATCAAACTCTACTCGAAATCTTGTACATTGAACAGAAATCGAAAGATGTTTTATAATTAAGGAGGTAGTATTTAATGACTAACTAACAACCACTTTTTACGGTCAAAAAGTAAACGATGATTACTTTATAAAGAAGTTTCTGATAAAACCATTGATAAATTTTTAATTATCTTCCTTTTTAAATGTTTTACAATTAAACTTGCAGTGTTAATATTTCCACTGGTCAGCCAGTATACAAGAACTGTTCGTTTAATTATTCTTTGAAATCGAAGAAAATCTATTAGTAGGCGTTCTGGTACCTGAATTGTCTACGAGATGGCGCTAGTGCCGTTTTCGATATACGGAGTGACAAAATTGTTCGTATTTTGTAAACTCGCTTTTTTGTAGGGAAGACAACTATTTAGGTAATCTCAAAAGTCAAAACGTTATCTAAGTACCAAATTTCATCCAAATCGTCACAGCCGTTTCCGAGATCCGAAATATATATATATATATATATATATATATATATACAAGAATTGCTCGTTTAAAGATATAAGATAAGATACACGAGAGGAGTGATGTTCAGGACACAAAGGGAGCAGAGATCCCGAAACACCTTTTGGAGGATTCACACAAGATGGCAAATTACTTAATATGCTTTCCTAATGAGTTCTGGTAATTCCTGTTTGTGATCTCAGGTATGGAAGGAATAATTTATCGCAGTGATCGTACAGTAAACCAGTGCCAAAGTAAGTAGGAGGATAAAGCTACAATTATACACTGAAGAGCCAAAGACTGGCTATAGGCATGTGTATACAAACACAGAGATATATAAATACTCAGAGTACGGCGCTGCGGTCAGCAACGCCTATATAAGACAACTGGTGTCTGTTGCAGGCGTTAGATCGGTTAATGCTGCTGCAATGGCAGGTTATCACGATTTAAGTGAGTTTGAACGCGGTGTTATAGTTCGCTCACGATAGATGGGACACAGCATCTGCGAGATAGCGATGAAGTGGGGATTTTCATTTACGACCGTTTCACGAGTGCACCATGAATATCGGGAATCCGATAAAACATCAAATCTCCGATATCGCTGCGGCGGGAAAAATATCCTGTAAGAACGGGACCCCCGACGATTGAAGAGAACCGTTCAACGAGATAGAAGTGCAACCCTTCCTCAGATTGCTGCGGATTTAAATGCTGGACATCAAAAAATGTCAGCGTGCGAACCATTCAACGAAACATCGCCGATATGGGCTTTCGGAGTCAAAGGCCCACTCGTGTATCCATGCTGAGTGCATAACACAAAGCTTAACGACTCGCCTGGGCCCGTCAGCACTGTTGATGATTGGAAACATGTTGCCTGGTCTGACGAGTCTCGTTTCCAATTTCATCTAGCGGATGGAAGTGTACGGTTATGGAGACAACCTCATGAATTCATGGACCTGCATGTCAGCAGGGGGCTATTGAAGCTGGTGGAGGCTTTGTAACGGTGTGGGGTATGTGCAGTTGGAGTGACATGGGCCCCTGATACGTCTAGATACGACTCTGACAGGTGACACGTACGTACGCATCCTGGTTGATCACCTGAATCCATTCATGTCCATTGTGGATTCCGACGATCTTGGGCAATTCCAGCAGGACAATGCGACACAACAAATGTCCATAATTGCTACAGAGTGGCTCTAGGAACACTTTTCTGAGTTTAAACACCTCCGCTGGCCTGCAAACTTCTCAGATATGATTATTATTGAGCATATCTGGGATGCCTTGCAATATGCCGTTCAGAAGAGATCTCCACCCCTTCGTACTCTTACGGATTTGGACAGCCCTGCAAGATGCATGGTGTCAATTCCCTCCAGCACTACTTCGGACATTAGTCGAATCCATGCCACGTCGTGTTGCGGCACTTCTGTGTGCTCGCGTTGGCCCTACACGATATTAGGCAGGTGTACCAGTTTCTTTGGCTCTTTAGTGTAAGAAGGCCCGTGTTTCAGAACTATAGAGATATTTAAGAGAACCGCCAATGAAGTACAAAGAAAGTAGGAGTAAAAATCACGTATGATGGTATGAATTAACTGTATACACAAGCAGAGTGTGATTCCGTTTAGAAAAAGTACCTTACAAAAATAATGATTTCTAATGTGTTGAACTTGTGGTGGCTGTAAGGTTTCTCTCTCTCCTTTGCATTCCAGTGTATTCTTTGTGGTCTGTTCCAGGAGTCGAGAGAGCTAATCCCCTTCCTGACCAGAACGCAAAGATGCATCTTCAGGTAAGCGAATCAGCAAACCAGCTCCGTCCCATGGAGGAAGGAAATGTATGGAGACGACGCAAGAGACCTTCACCACGCATTGAAGTGAAGCAGGGTGGAGGAGGAGTGGGGGGGGCATGGCCGGAGTGGAGGGGGCATGGCCGCTTCCATACAGACACGGGGAATATGTACAAAAATCTCAAGGGGACTCTAGGATAAACGTGATGCCGCAATCTGGTGATTGATTATTATGTAACTCGATGAGACAAATAAAAAATTAAGAATAAAGTTTTTTGATATTCTGCTTAGTTTTCGGGATATTCTGTCACCAAATTGAGGGGATTGGGTTGGGATGCGGCCTGGACCAAAAATTAATTCTGCCAAAGCCACAATGAATTACATGATGGACATGCAGAATGGATATTTCAGTTTTATTACTACCACTTGTGGTCAGGGGCGTAGCTACTATGGGGCTAGGCGGTGCAGTGCACTGGGGCCCTCACGCTCAGGGGACCCCCAAGCATACCTCAAGGGGCCCCTAAGCGCACCTCTAGGGGCCCTCAAGCGCAGTTTAGAGGGCCCACGAGCCTTCACGGCAAACTGGCGACTTTTCTTTTTTTTAGCTCTACCGTCGTCTAAGGGGCCCCTGAGAACACAGGAGCCCCTCACTAAGGGCCCTCGCTGCTCAGGGGGCCCCAACCTCTGCTCAGGGGTCAGGGGCCCCTAAATAACAATTCAGGGGCCACCATCCTCAGTTAAGGGGGCCCCTACCAGCACACAAAGCAAAAAAAAAGGTCGCCCGTCTGGCCTGAGGTCCCAAAATAATTTTTTTGCACCGGGGCCCTTGTTGACCTAGCTACGCCACTGCTTGTGGTTAGGTTGAAATGCGGCCTAGACCAGAATAAAAATAGTTATCTTTTTACCATACATCGTAGGCTTAATTGGGAATAGCTGGAAGTAGTTTCCATCTCGATACACGTTTTGTCACTAGCATTGTTCTCATGAAATTACTAACAGTAATAGATAAATTCTTTGCCCCTTCTGGAACAACAAAACCATTATGGTACAGACTGCGTTTTGACCTAACCACAATCTCCATTAAATTGCCGCTACATAATCAAACTATGTAGACACACCCACACACACATATTTGAATCGCAAACTGCATTTGGGGTAACAACACAGTTTGCTTCATCAAGATTCCTAGGTTCCACAGCATAATTTTACACATTTAATTTCATCATACACTGTCAGTATAAACTGCAACGTGACGAAAGAAATCGCAATACTAAATTCACTGAATCGCGATGTAAAAATCACCCCTTTAAATCTCATTTTCAATACTCGTTAAAAAGTAATGCTAGTCTATTATGTGCAAAATAGCAGGGTATGCTGATTTTCTACATTACACCAACAAAAATTTGAGAAAAAATGTCATCCTATGACTAAATATTTATAGACAGGCACAAAAGTTTCCAAGTCCTACTGCCCACTTCAAGAACAATAATTAGCATTCAAATTACTTATGAAATGATATTCCTTGTTCTTTCCTCTCTTGCCTATTTGTGCAACCATATGCAACACAAGATAGAATTATAAAAAACACATTACAAAATGAAATAATCACAGCATCAAACACAATTTGAACTTTGCATTTGTATGGATTCGCAATATGGCCGCTGCCGCCACCGCGCATGCTCCAGATTTATCGCTTTTGCGGTTTTTTTTTATTTCCCCTAGGTCCCGTATGTAGCGTTGTCCCATATTTGTTATACGTTTCTTCATACATTCAAGTGTGACATTGTAGCTATTTCAAAATTTATTATCTTCTTGTATCATGTATTCTTGAATCTCGACGAAGAAATTAACTACCAGACATTTGGTAGATCCGAAGATTGCAGGTTTATTTATTTGATAAGGTAGGAAAATTGTTTATAATTACAATACATTTAATAAAGATTAACACTTAAGAAATCACGTCTAAAGCGGATCAACATTTTAACTACAATCAACACGCCATGCATCATCAGCGATAATCCTACTATATCTGTACTTCAGAGAGCTTACATAACCAACGTATCCATAGATGTAAATTCTATTACCTTAAATAAAATTACTATAAAGGCATTATGCCTGTTCTGTTACACTCCCACCGATGGAACCAGGCGGAAGTTGGCATTAACAAAGCCCCGACTTCCGTCGCCAGGTAACCCTTAAACTAAGATTGAAATGATTATACATATCCGACAAATAAAATGACTTATGAAATACAAAAATTTGGCTGGCAGCCACTCGACTACTCTTATGTTAATAACAACAATTTTTAACATTATTGCACAAACCTTGAAGTCACATATAAATGGAGAAAGAAATACAATGGAACATTAAAACAAAAAAACAAAACAAAGAAGAAGACAATCAAACACCACTCGCTGAACAAAAGTTGATATTGATCTTCATAGTGTTTTTTTTTTTTTTTTTTTTTTTTTTTTTTTTTTTTTTTTTTTTTTTTTTTTTTTTTCCCCAAATGCACACCTTGCCACAGGGCTACAACGGCTAACACTTCACTTACGAAACACAACATGACATGAGTTACTGTTATTATTTTCTTCCAATTGGTCCTATTACTTTTGCCTATGTCGAATCTTAACTTCTGTTTGTAAGTTAAAAAAAACAAAATACCACCTTTTGGACTCTAATGAGCTCGGAAAAGTGAGAAACGTGGAGGATTGGACTGTGTACAAATGCACTTTAAACCAGTGCTTGACCCCACACACCCATTCAATTTTACACTTTTATAAGATTTTCGAGAAACCAACCTTGAAAACTCCTCTTATTCCATCATTCGGGTACTCTTCTACAACATCCTCTTCTTTCACACCTACTGGCGTTCCCCTCGAATTCCCAGTGTGGTTCTCACACACACTAGTCATTCCCACCAAGGCTGCCCAGCATTCCTTCCTATGTCGCACAGTTCTTGCGTCTCCCCATGATATCACTCTTATCTTTTTTATGCTCTGGCACTTCACTCCAATCGCGGTATTTGCATGAGACCGCACGCATCATGAAAAAGTCTTTCTGCGTCCCCCTAGCTGCCACATAAGTTTCTTCCCTTAACAATTCTCTATGTACGGCGATCTGCCTATCCACCGACCAATAATGTTGTAGAAACTCCCTCTTGAATTCATTAAATGTGTTACAATTGCCAGCAAACCAGTCGGCCCATCGCCTCGCTCCTCCGGCCAAGTACCAACGAACCATCTCGATCCGCTGTTTTTCAGAAGCAACGGAGAAAGGTGCAAAGTCCTCAAAGTCCCGAATGAATTCAATGGGGTGCATATGCTCATCACCATCAAATTGTTCCCATTTAATTTTCTCTTCGACCCACGCTGCTGTTGAAGTCGAATGATGGCCCCTGACATTGGATACATCCTCCCTTTCTACTGCCGGAACTTTCACTCTAGTAATATCTTCTATCAACGCTGCTGTGGATAATTGGTACTTACCCAAGTTCTGTGAAATCAACTCGACATTTGCGACCACACTGTTTACCTTTTCTTTATCTTCTTTGATGTGTTTCCCCAAAAGGATACAGTGATCCTCTACCGCCTCCAGTCGCCTCACGTGACTTACATTGACTTCTTCCCCGACAACTAACTGTTTACTGAGTACTTCGTTATTCTGTCGTAACAGTATTGTCTCCCTACTCACACTATGCTCTAACCTAGTTAGCCGTTCCGCTAGTCGTTCAGCTTGTTCCTTACAATCAACATTATGTTGCCTTAATTCTAATTGGACATTCCCTAATTGTCGAACATTGTCTTCTACCAACATATTTAAATTCCCCACTGTACTCTCAAGTGATTGCAATCGACCCCCAAGCTCAGCCTTCAAATTACTTTCTACTGATTTCAAATTACTTTCTACTGATTTCAAATTACTTTTTACTGATTTTAAATCAGCCCTCAAGTTGTCATTCATTGACTCCATACTATTTTGAAAAGATTGCAACTGTACCAAGATAGCACGAACTGATCCATCAGTGAACTTAGGACCTGAGTCATTCAAGGACTCACTTCCTATTGCTGCCATCCCCTCCACCATTTCGCTCTCTTCTGTAGCCATGTTGTCAACACTTTCAATACAATCGCACAATATTCTGATTGCAAAGAAAAAAATATCCACCGAACCAGCAAGCAAACAAAAAAATTAAGATGGAAACATAAATTCTGCTCCAACACCAATCACAGTTATTGTTAAACAAGGTGTACGCTATTGCATGCAATGAAATGCAAACAAGGTAGCAAATATTAATTAATAAAATTCCCCAGGAAAGTTGAAACTAATTTCTTTTTCAATATCAACTCAAACTGACTTTCACTCGTGAAGAAAATAATTTAATTTTTTTTTCTTTATGAAAATTAATTTTTTTTTTCTCAATGCAAATTTTCTTTTGAAAATGTTCTCATGTCAGTTTGTGTTTCTTACAAAGATAAAAAAATTGGCACTTTCCTTTTGAAGAGAAGAACTGCTAGCTTCTAGGACTGCGTCCCGCTCTGCAATGCCGCCCCTTACAGTCTCCCGTAAATGAAGTTGGTTCTCCGCGTCGGTCGTATCGCTCCCGCTGCTGGTGTTACCTATGCGCCGGTCTCGATAATACTGAGCGGATCGGCTCTCCTCGGGAATCGTCGGCTCAATTCGGTTGTCGCGTTCCGGTGGTAATGGCTGCTCGCTTGTTAATTATTGTTACTTTATGTAATTCACTTTTCCTACCTTTTGTTTCAGTGTTTGTCCGTGGTTAATTATGCTTTTAATTAATCCCACTTCAAAACACACTGTCCTGTCGCGGTATTGCCATGTAGCTATTTTAAAATTTATTATCTTCTTGTATCATGTATTCTTGAATCTCGACGAAGAAATTAACTACCAGACATTTGGTAGATCCGAAGATTGCAGGTTTATTTATTTGATAAGGTAGGAAAATTGTTGGTAATGTTGCGCTTTAGCGTTCGCTAACTTTCATATAGCAATGACTGTACACTCAACGTAAACAACCAGAGACTGATGCAAAGAACCAGAGACGTTTTGAAATACAGAGACGTTTTGAAATATGAAAGACTGAACATTTTGAAATACAGAGACGTTTTGAAATATGAAAGACTGATATCTTAGATACTTTATTTTGGAATTAATAGTAACTTCTTTATTTTAATAGAAGGTTGATAGCTAAAGAAATTTAGTTGTGATCTTGACGTTTATAAGAGTAATTTATATTTACGCCATACGCCACATTCAGCAAAGAAATGTGTTAACCATTCAATTATGATACCGGTACATAGTGTATCATTTGCAAAGAAATTTGAATGTTACGTCATAGCTAAATAAGCATGGCATGCGGTAGACCGTCTAGACGACAGTTTTACGAAGTTTATATGGATATTCAGGATTCAACTGGTGATAAAATGAAGTGGCCGGCGTACATAAGACAAATTATTTGGCGAAGCCAACTAAAATACAGGGATAGACTTCCGATTACAGTGTTTTTCTTTGGAAACGGTTGCCCTAAAGATTTATTCCTCAATTTCATCCGTTTGTGCCGTCCCGATCTTATGAATACCGATAAATTGAAACAGTTGGATGGCGTTTGGAAATGGCTTCAACGTTGCGTTGATGAAAGGAGAATTGATATTCTCAGAAAACGTACTTATTTTGTCATTGTAGAGGGAAGAGTAAGAATTTTGTGTGCTGAGTAATTCAATGAAAACCTATGCCAACAGCTCCTTTCGGAGCTAAAAATCTATTTATAGCAACAAATGGCTCTTCTAAGAGCCAAAAATTATTCTCAAAAATTGCAAGAATAAATATAAAATTGAACCACGAAATAATAGTAGGCGATTCATTTAATGAGGATAATTGAGCGTGTTTTAACGGCACCCACGTAATATGTCCACACTGTGTGTTTGCCCTATGGTCCAGGCGTCAATATCTCACATATGACTGTAGGATTTTTTTACTTAAAAATACGTGTCTTTACGTAAATGCTCAGATGCCGGTCATCTAAAATCGCTTACAATTATTTTTTCCGGTTTATGGCGAAACGAAGCCTGGACCACAATAACGGCGACATATTAGCCTATTGAAAGCAGTTTCCGGATGACGTACGTGTACAGTGAGATGGTCCAGGCGTCATTATCTCACACATGACCGTAGAATTTTTTAATTAAAAATATGTGTCTTTACGTAAATGCTCAGTTGCCGGTCATCTAATATCGCTTACAATTATTTTTTTCCGATTTACGGTGAAATGAAGCCTGGACCATAATAACGGCGAGATATTAGCCTGTTGAAAGCAGTTTCGGGATGGCGTACGTGTACAGTGAGATGGTCCAGGCCTCATTATTTCAAACATGACTAGAATTTTTTAATTAAAAATGTCTTTACGTAAATGCTCAGATACCGGTCACCTAAAATCGCTTATAATTATTTTTTCCGGTTTATGGCGAAACGAAGCCTGGACCACAATAACGGCGACATATTAGCCTATTGAAAGCAGTTTCCGGATGACGTACGTGTACAGTGAGATGGTCCAGGCGTCATTATCTCACACATGACCGTAGAATTTTTTAATTAAAAATATGTGTCTTTACGTAAATGCTCAGTTGCCGGTCATCTAATATCGCTTACAATTATTTTTTTCCGATTTACGGTGAAATGAAGCCTGGACCATAATAACGGCGAGATATTAGCCTGTTGAAAGCAGTTTCGGGATGACGTACGTGTACAGTGAGATGGTCCAGGCCTCATTATTTCAAACATGACTAGAATTTTTTTTAATTAAAAATGTCTTTACGTAAATGCTCAGATACCGGTCACCTAAAATCGCTTATAATTATTTTTTCCGGTTTATGGCGAAACGAAGCCTGGACCACAATAACGGCGACATATTAGCCTATTGAAAGCAGTTTCCGGATGACGTACGTGTACAGTGAGATGGTCCAGGCGTCATTATCTCACACATGACCGTAGAATTTTTTAATTAAAAATATGTGTCTTTACGTAAATGCTCAGTTGCCGGTCATCTAATATCGCTTACAATTATTTTTTCCGATTTACGGTGAAATGAAGCCTGGACCATAATAACGGCGAGATATTAGCCTGTTGAAAGCAGTTTCGGGATGACGTACGTGTACAGTGAGATGGTCCAGGCCTCATTATTTCAAACATGACTAGAATTTTTTAATTAAAAATGTCTTTACGTAAATGCTCAGATACCGGGTACGTAAAATCGCTTATAATTATTTTTTTATGATTTACGTCGAAATGAAGCCTGGACCACAATAACGGCGACACATTAGACTACTAGAAGTCGTTCCGCGTAATGTACATGTACAGTGAGATGGTCCAGGCCTCATAAACTCCCCCTCTTACCCCTCCCATGTCAATACAATAGTTTTAAGAAAACTGAAAATAGATTTTTTTACCTAAATGTTCAGCTGTGGAAGTTGAACATTGATTACTCTTCTCTTTTTCGATTTATATGTTAAAGAAGCCTGGACCACACGTCAATCTCATTCTACACACACGGAGGAGATAGAAGCAAACGCTGCATCTGCCTAAGTGAAAAATGGGACAGGTGGGGGGGGGGGCGAAAGCGGTTTCATAAGGGGGCATCCAGAAATTACGTGAGGTGATTTTCCGGAATTTTGGACCCCCCCCCCCCTCGGTGAGATTTGGTGAGATTCCGCCGGACCCCCCCCCCCCTAAACGCCTCACGTAATTTCTGGATGACCCCTAACATGCCAGACTGGGGTATATAGTTTGTACATCTTCCCCAAACAGAAAATAAAGAATAAAGTTCTTAGATATCTTGCTTCATTCTCCTGATATGATATCGAAAATTTGACGTGTTTTCATTGAAATCAGGCCTGGACCAGTAATAAAATGTCCATTGTCAAATAAACCAATGAATTTCTCATGTCGTTCAACGTGATAAATCATAAATGAAGAATGTATTTATTTTAAATCTCGCTTTCTTCTCAAGATGATTAATAATGTCTCGACGTTGCGAATTTCGTCAGCAGTTCTACAAAACTTTCTTCTGGCTGTCTGGAGGTTGCGACTTTACTTTGCTTTTTTGTGAAAAATGTGTGGTTCTGAAAAGAACCGTTTGTATATGTGGCCCTAAAAAGAGCCATTTTTGATAAATCTTTGCTGAATGGCTTAAGAAGTGTGCGAAATACTGAACTGGCAACAAGTATTTAGGCTCTGTGGGCCCCTAGGCTATACATGTGGTGCGGGCCCCCCTGTTGGTAGTGGCCCTGGCTGCCTCCGGGGCTATGGATGCATAAATTTCGAAATATTCGAAGTTCGGCCCAAAAAATTTATGCTACCACTGGTCCAGGCGGGGAATCCAGGGTTGTGGTGCGGGCCCCCTCTTTGTGGTGCGAGCCCCCCTTAGTGGTGCGGGCCCCTAGGCTACAGCCTATATAGCCTATGCTTAAATGCGGTCCTGCACTTTCGTTCACTACTACCTGCTGGCAATCTCAGAAACTAATTTACTTCAATTGACAGAAACCCCACTTACTACTCTTCACTATGAATACTTATATTACTATATTATTAGTAGTTCAATTTTTATTTGCAAATTGAAAACTTTAATTTTCACTTAATTCTTGGAAAATTATCCGCAGAACAATCAATTCTACTACATTACATATATAATGCATTCGTCTAATTCCATAAAACTCGCCACCGTCGCCTTGGTAAATAACTCAGTTTCACGGATATTGAAAACTTTAATTTTCACTTAATTCTTGGAAAATTATCCGCAGAACAATCAATTCTACTACATTACATATATAATGCATTCGTCTAATTCCATAAAACTCGCCACCGTCGCCTTGGTAATTAACTCAGTTTCACGGATATTAAGAAAAATCATTTAAAACATTTATTTCCATTAGAGAATTAAAACTTACTTCTCCTACAATTCTTTTACAATATCTTCAAACTAATGTAATACGTTACGTACAAAATCACGGCCTACTTGATAACTAAATGGGGTCCTTAACAGAGATACTAACAAAAATCATTCAAAACATTTATTTTCATTAGAGAATTAAAAGTTACTTCTCTTACATTTTCCTTAAAATTATCTTCCAACTAATGGATTACGTTACGTAAAAAATCACGGCCTACTTGATAATTGAATAAATCACGGCCTGCTTGATACTTAACCATGTATACAATGTCTCTGGTTGTTTACGTTGAGTGTACAGTCATTGCTATATCAAAGTTAGCGAACGCTAAAGCGCAAATTATGCTTTTAATTAATCCCACTTCAAAACACACTGTCCTGTCGCGGTATTGCCATGTAGCTATTTTTAAAATTTATTATCTTCTTGTATCATGTATTCTTGAATCTCGACGAAGAAATTAACTACCAGACATTTGGTAGATCCGAAGATTGCAGGTTTATTTATTTGATAAGGTAGGAAAATTGTTTATAATTACAATACATTTAATAAAGATTAACACTTAAGAAATCACGTCTAAAGCGGATCAACATTTTAACTACAATCAACACGCCATGCATCATCAGCGATAATCCTACTATATCTGTACTTCAGAGAGCTTACATAACCAACGTATCCATAGATGTAAATTCTATTACCTTAAATAAAATTACTATAAAGGCATTATGCCTGTTCTGTTACAACATCCACGTTTTTGAAATTAGCTATCAATTCTTCCCAGCCCTTGTTTATCATTTTTTATTTTTATTTTTTATTTTTGTATAGTCAGATTTTCCTTTTCACAGTTGTGGTAGAAGGCGAAACTTTTCTACGACGATTTTTCGCGCATCGTTGTTTTGAATAATTACCATCACGATAACCCTATTAGCACAGTTTACTGATACTGCCTCAATGACAAACGGGAGCAGACTGATGTTGGTAACCTGATTGAACAACTTGCTAACATACACTCCAACACGCTGGCACAACATTGTGCCCCGCCCACAAATATCAAAGGAGTTTGAAAACCGCCAACTTGGATGGCCAATTTGCGACTTGGTCTGCCAACCTAGCCATACACTATCCAACTTCAACACAACCAAGTTAGGCAACAAGTTGATGTGTGTATGGGGCCCCTAACTGGTCGGTCACAGTATGTCGTTGTTGACGGGGAAGCCTCTTCTAAGCTAAATGTTACTTCGGGCGTTCCTCAAGGAAGTGTAATAGGATCACTTCTTTTCTTAATTTTTATAAACGTTCTCTGTGACAACGTTAAATGCAGGTTGCGATTGTTTGCTAATGATTCACTTATCTATGGGGAAGTGAGATGCTCTGACGATTGCTTAGAAATTCAGTGCGATCTGGATGTTATTTCGGAATGGTGCCATAAATGGCAGCTTACACTTAACTGCAAAAAGTGCAAGGCAATGCAAATAAGTAATAAAAAGACCCCGTTTGATTACGAGTACAAAGTTAACAATTCAGTTGTTGACACTGTGGATTCCCTGGAGAATCTGGGCGTAATAGTACAAAGCAACACAAAATGGGGCTTGAATATAACTTCCGTCATAGTATTAGAGTCTTTGGTGGTTTAAATTAATATATTGATAAATTAAATAGTCCACGAGAACGATATGTTGAAGATTTGTTTATTTTCCTAAACCAAAGTCAGCGATCTTGTTTACATGCATAGGTATATTACAGAGATACTACCGACGCATTTCTTAACAGTCGCAAAGATAATCTTTATAAAACTTCTGTGAACTTCTGTGAACTCAGCTTGAAAATTTCTTAAAAACTCTGTCCTGCTGATTTCTTTATATAAGCTCTATAGAAATTTCGAGAATTCTTCAAAGGCGTCCGTCCGATATTTCTCGAACATTAACAATTACTCAAACAATTAAACATATCGAAAAAAATCAAAATCAATACAGTCACTTAACATCATTACAAAATAGTGAGAAATGGAAATGAAAGACATTTAAATACAAAATTATTTACAGAAATCATTTTAAACTGTACAAAATTGTACTCTAGACATCGTAACTTGCATTAATACTTGGAATTGCCAATATTTAAGCAATTCTCTTGCATTATTCTGTTCTTAAACATATTAAATGGCCTTTAAATAATTTCCTTTCATAGAATAAAGTCTATATACACTGATTTATAAGAAATTACAAAACAAACTTACCAGATCTTATTAAAGCAAACTTTAGCTCACAACAAACACTTTATAAAATACAATACTATTCAAAATTCAGATATGAGGGCTGTTACAATAGGCAAAGCTAATTCTAAACTGCGATTCAAAGGGCTTATTTCGAGAAGTTGTAATGCTCATACAAAGGAAATAGCTTACAAAATTCTAGTGAGTCTGCATTTTGATTACTGTTGTGGATTTTGGGATCCGTATCGCAGGGGACTGATCGACGCATTATAGAAAGTACAGAGGAGAGCCGCTCGATTAGTGACTGCTAGCTACAATCGTTACAAAAGCGTCACATAATTGATACATAGATTGGAGTGAGATTGAAACAGACAGACCACGTCGTTTTCGTTTGATTTTATTGGAGAATATGCGAAATTGTTTGGTTTACGAGTGCATTGAAACACTTCTTCCACGAACCTATTTAGGTCGCAATGACAGGAGGGATAAGATTCGAGAAATATGATGCCGTACTGATGCTTTTATGTATTCTTTCTTTCCTCGTGCTATTGGGGATTGGAATACACAGAATTAGGATTCCTCTTCCATCCACAATATTTGTGAATTGTAGAGTATGGATGTACAGTATGGATTTAGAGTGTGGATGTAGACTGTGTATGTAGAGTATTGATGTAGATGTAGAAATCTGGCGCTCGCAGTGGGGCAGGCTGACGCACACTTGTTTGCAGGCCGGCCACTTGGTGGCGCTGGCGTGCTGGCGGCTGCTGGGCTGCGCGGTCGGCCTCTTCCGCTGGTCCGTGTTGGCGGGGTGCTGGCTGAGGAGGACCTGCCGCCCCCGCCCGCGCCGCCCCCTGCCGCCCCCAGACGACCCCCTGCTGCTGGTCCCCGCCTCCACGCTCGCCGACGACATCCGCTCCGGCAAGGTACACCTCCAACATTACTAAGTCTCCTTTAATTCACAGCACCTATTGGTTCACTGCCGGCAAGGATCCGCGAATGTACAGGTGCTCAAGGAGGGCGTACCTGTTACTGACAACTTTATCTAATCCTAATACACTCAGCCCGATCCATTTCAATTTGTTATCATTTCTCTGTGGTGTGACCCTGTGGCGCTGTTAGTGTGTGTTGTGGTTGGGTGTTGAGGTGTCGAGCGAGCGCGTGGTGCGGGCGTACGCCGCCAGGGTGCGTCGCGTGGAGCCGCTGCTGGGCGCCGTGGTGGCAGAGCGTCTCGACGCCGCAGTGCAGGACGCCAAGAGGGTCGACCGGCTGCTGGCGGCGGGCGCCGCGCCCTCCAGGGACCAGTGCCCTCTGCTGGGCGTGCCCTTCACCGTCAAGGGCAGCCTCGCCGTCGCAGGTACGCATCGACACTAAACGCGATACTAACTCTATCTCTTCTTTACGTTTTCACGACTAAACGGCCTAACCCATATTGATTAAATTTGACAAGAAAATACTATATGTTATTAGGAAGGACTTAAGATATTGTTTTCATGATAAATACCATGTTTTGTCATGAAATTTTTAAAACTAATCCACCGGTGACAGACGGATAGTGTGTGTAATGTTATATCGGTCACTCAGGCTTTGCTTCTCTCGCAGTCGTGTACAGACACGACTTATTATGTAGTATAGATCTGAATTTGCGCAGCACTAGGATAATATTTAGTATTTATATGTAGCTAGAGCTCACCAGTTTCCAGTTCCCAAAGGTTACACATATTACCAGAAACAGCAAAACAAAAAACCTTATGTACAAAACAGTAATGACATAACATGTCCCCAGAATGTACATAATTGTAAACCACAAACAAAAATCTGTCTGAAGAACCGTGTTAGGCTATTTATTTTATTTCGATCCAGAAACATACATTGGTACAAAATCACAAACATCAAACGGTACATAGCGTCTGTGTGTCTCCTGTAGGCACAGTATATGGCACTGACGTTGACTGCATTGGTCTTCTGTGTTATCAGAGATGATAGTTAATCGTGGCCGTGGTAAGGTCTGGGGTGGTAATGTTTCTGGTGTGAAAGGGTCAACCGTCAGTCAGGTCATTCCGATTCATTCCCTAACGTCGCCCAGGGTAGGCCTGATTGCTATTCGTTGTTTGGTCCCTTGGCATTGCAATCTGTGAGTGGACTCTTTCATGTATCCGACCGCGTTAGGTCTCCCAATATTAACCCCCCATCTTTTACTGGTTGCTATTTTTAAACATGTTCTTAATTGGGTGTCTTCATGAGTCAGGTTCAATGGTACAATTGTGTGATGATTGCTTCCCGTCGTATTATTCCAACTCCGTGCTTTTTGGGCCCCTTTTATGTAACTTACAGCTTTCTATATCCAATTCTAAGTCCATCAGTTCATTTTTTTTTTATTTTATTTTTTTGTTGCTTTACGCCTCGTTGACGGCTAAGGTCATTAGAGGCGGGATGGGACTGGGGACAAGGAACTGGAAGGAATTCGGCCATGGCCTTTTGGAAGGAAGTATCCCGGCATTCGCCTGGAGTGATTTAGGGAAACCATGGGAAATCCAAATCTGGATGCCCGGACGGGGATTCGAACCGGCGTCCTTCCGAATGCGATGTCAGAGCGTTAACCGTTCACCTATCACGCTCGGTACCCGTTCAAAATTGCGGGTAACAACTACTATACGATATTATTATTATTATTATTACTTGCGAATTCTCCCAATAAATGAAAAGACGTTAATCAAATGCCCCAATCAAGTTTTCTTTGAGTTCTTCTTGCTGTTCCAATAGACTTTAATTCTCTCCGAGAAAGCTTGTTTGCGTTCTTCCGACCACTTTGATCTGTATTGTTTTTATTTTGGTTGCTCAGTTGTAACTTCCCATTTGTCTTCTTTGTGTCTGTAAGTGTCTCTTTCTAAGATGTCTGTTGTTCATATGTTTGCACTTTTAAGAGCCTTCCGAATTTCATTCAGCCAAGGTGTTGAATTTTTAAGTGAAGTTACATAATCTATTATCTTTTTTGTTAATCGATTTTCTGGTAGCCTCTTAAGGTGACCAAAAAATTTCATTCGCCTTTTCTTGATGCCAATTTCGATGTTTGAAAACTTTTCTGTTGTTTTGATTGATTGTAGTCTGTAACCATCTTTAGTGAATCTTGCTCCTAGAATTTTTTTAGTGATTTTTCTCTCTACTTCTTTTATTTCTTCAAGGTCATTTTTTCTGTTAAGTGTTAACGTTCCACTTGCATAGAGGACTGTTGGTTTTATGACTGTATTGTAGTGCCGAATTTTCGTCTGTCTTGAAATGGATATTTGTTGTAGAGATCTTGGACTAACCCTAATGGTTTTTTTTTTTTTTTTTTTTTTTTTAGGCCATTCTGGTGCGAGATTTTCTCAAGGCCTGTCAGTTTCGATGAATTGTCCGAGGTATTTAAAGTATGAGACTCTGTTGATTTTACCTTATTTTGTGATTTTGGATCTAATCCCCTTTCTTCTAAAATTTGGAATTGGAAAGGCTTTTTAGAAATCCACAAATTTGCATCCTAGAGGTTTTTGCCTGAGGGCTCTCATTTTGATTATGGTTGAGGTTGAAAATTTGTTCGCGGAACGACCTGTTTGGTCTAAATCCTGATTGATATTCTGCTAATTTAGCTTCTAGCTGCTCTTGTGTTCTCTTCAAAATACAGGCTGAAAGAATTTTGTATGTGACTGGTAGGAGGGAGATCCCTCTATAGTTGTTTACATCTGATTTGTTACCTTTTTTATGTAGTGGGTGGATGAGAACAATCTTCCAATCATCTGGGGTTTTTTCGATTTGCCAGATGTTTTGGATTATTTGTGCAATTTCTTTGAGTGAATTTGAACTTAAATTTTTTAAAAGTTCAGCTATGATTCCGTCTTTTGATGTTTTGTTAGTTTAACGATTCTTTATATGTCCAAAAATTTCTTCTTGTGTTGGTGGTGTATTATAAGGGGCTGTGTGTGGTCTGAATTACCATTATTATTAGTTATTTGCATATTTATTGATTTCTTAGTAATTACGAGAAAGGTGCGAAATGAATTTGTAAATCTAGAAATGTCACAAACCGACTGTTTATTTTTACCACAAAATGACCAAACACATTTAAAATTAAATAAACAATTCAAAAATTCTTAATAAACACAACATCCCTTCCTACAGAAATTGTCGTTATGCTATGAAGTTGACTTTGGTCTGATAACACTGAAAACACCATATTTTAAAACAAACATTACTTTAAAACACAGTATAATTGATATACAATTGACTTTACAAAAGATACCATATAACAAAAATATGAAATCTTTGCAAAAAAGGGACATGCAATAGTATATGGGCCTAATGATCATCATTAATGTACTCAATACAATATTCAATTCAGTCTGCTGCATTATCAGTGCAATTCTATCTGAAGAGTAACATATGCACGCGGCTAATTTTGATCATCTTGTTATTTCTTGTCTGGTAGTGAAACTCTTATCAGGTGGATCATTCATATGCAAACACTCGTCGTTAAAGTTCGAGGAAATGTCTTTACCATGATATGATGTGCAGGCCTCGAAGTCACTGCCTCATCAATCGTCCTCACCCACACAGCACCATGTGAAGAAACACTGGTTCAGAGTTTAAAGTGAGGGTTATCTCATATCCACTCGTTAAACTCAAAGTCTGGGTGCTTATTACGAGGGTTTCCTTTTAAGTTTTTACAAAAAGTGAAACAGAAACGAACAAGTTCGAAACAAAGTGTTTTATTGCTTTTCAAAATATTCTCCCTTAAGGTCTATACATGTTTGCATACGTTCAAACCAATTCTGGAAACATTTTTTCCACTGTGAATCTGATGTTTCAGAAACATGGTTTTGAAAGTCTTCAACAGCTTCTTGAGGTGATGAAAATCGCTGTCCGCGCATCTTTTGTTTGACAGTGGGGAACAAAGAAAAAGTCATTAGCCGACAAATCGGGTGAATACGGGCAATGAGACATTAATTCGATGTTTTCTCCCTCAAATATTCAGTTGTTTGACGTGCTTTATGGGAACTGGCATTGTGGTGATAAAGAATGATGAGACGTTTTTTGTTATTTTTCCTTATTTCATCGAAGACCGTTGGCAAATAAACTGTTGTATACCATTCGGCATTAACAGTTCTTCGATCCTCTAATGGAATGGTTGTGACGTGTCCAGTACAACCGAAGACACAAGCGATCATTTTCTTGGAAGTGCTCCGTGAACGAACAACTTTAGTGAGATTGGGTTCATCGTCAAATACCCAAACAGTAGACTGTTGTTTGCTTTCAGGTTCATACGAATATATCAAAGTTTCGTCTCCTGTAACAATATTGTATACGGATTTTGAACGTCCTCGGTAGAATTTTCTCAACATTTCCTGACACCAATCAACACGACCCTTTTTCTGCGCTTCGGTCAAATTATGCGGAATCCATCTGCAACATATCTTTCTCACACCTAAATTTTCATGCAAAATCGATTGGATTGCAGTCTGCGATATCCTAAGAGACGCCTGTTACTGTCTGTAAGTCACATGCCGATCTTCTTTGATCATGTTGCGCACAGCATCGATGTTTCTAGTATTGAAAACCGATTTTGGCCGACCTTCCCGACATTCATCACTGACGGACGCACGACCATGACGAAATTCTGCAAACCAATTTTAAACAGTCTACTCTGATGGTGCTTTATTACCAAAAGTTGAACGAAACGATTCTATGCATTGTTGTTGAGTAAGGCCTATTTTAAAATCATAAAAAAAATCGTCCAACTTAAGTCTTCACGGGTGATTTCCATTTTTGCACAAACTTGCTTCTTTTAAACGTTCACTATCAACAACTTACTCAGTCAATTTCTAAATTGCCACTGGCTTCACAATAACATACGTCATTGTTCACAAATACAGTTGTGCCACTACTCATTAACGCCACCTATTGTTCGATTGTAAAAACTTAAAAGGCAACCCTCGTACTGTGTCAGGGGCTGATTGGCCAAGGCTAGTGGGCGTGTGTGTGTGGATAGGTGTGCTGACGAACTAACCTTAGGGAATTACAGTTCTGCTCGAAGCGTCTCTTCTGTTCTTCCGGCAGCTCCACTAGACTCTTACCGTTGGACTGTTTGGGTTAATGCTTGACACCACTGTGGATTGATGGCCACAGACCGAAGGTCAGGAACTGATCTATGTTCTTACTACATGACGGAAGGCGATACTTGCAATGGAACAATTTATTGGCCTCGAAGGCTGAGTAACACAGTTGATAACGTGCCGCCAAGTGGATTATCTAAACCCCATTACGGTAGTTAGTGGAGCTCTGAGTAAGCACTGTAATAGTTATTTGTTAGGCAGATGGTCGCCCGGATAGGAGATGCATGGGAGGGTGGCAGGCTCCACACAGGTGGCAATGCTCGACAACTCTCGCTGACTGCCCGACAGTAAAGACACTACTTGATCGCTTGTACTGCCCAAGCCGCCTCGGCTGACCTACAATTATGAAGGGGACTGCACTCTAAGGTGATAGCGAGCAGATTCCTGTCTGATCAATGCTCGGCCGCGGTTAGCATTGTAATTAATCGCCGATTGCCAATGGCTCGACGACTGAATATTCCTATAATACCCCAAATAGTAATGGTCTTCAAAATAACATTTGCAACTGTAAGCTGCCAGCATAGTAACTCGGCCGTCCAACACAACGCTCGAGATGCAAGTCCCCGTTTTCCGCCGCCACAGCTCCGGTGTCGATAATTCCCCTTGCAGTCTTCTCTTCTGTCGTCCAATCGTCAGCCGGATACCCTCCATATGTGAACAGAATTGTACAAACAAAATAATAACAAATTATTAACCAATTGCTTATTGGAGGAGACATTTTCTCTATCCCAGATGCTCACGGGATTGCCAGAGCACCTTTATCGTGATTGGTGCCATGACCTCGTGTTATTCCGTCAGAATTCGTTGCTGTCCGTAAGCACTGTGGCTTGGTGTCTGCCACCAATCTGCACAGATGGTCATGTTAAGCCGAGCGTGCTTTTCAGCTAAAGGGTTTGAGACGCTGACCACCCGGCTTTGGAGACATTCATCCTCAGCCCCTTTGTGTGTTGACAGAGAGAGACAAGTCGCTCTTCCATTGTGGAGGCAGGTAAACCGCATGGAACTCGAGGAGCGATGACCAAGAATAAGTCCGTTATTGGATAAGGCAAGCAGAGTATTCGTACAAACGTAGTGGCCGATACTAACCGTTAAACAGTTGTATGATAGGCGTAAGGCTTATCATTACAGTGGTGATGAGTTCTCTGTTGTTATTTCAGGTTGTATTTTCGGGAACCTCTTTTTGGGTTGCGGAAAATTTAAGAGCTGTGAAAAATAAGTGGCCAGGTCTTGGCCGTTTTCTTTATTTGTCAGGGTAAGTTTACCATTTTTTTATCTAAAACATAGGTTCTGTGGTGAGTACCCTTTGATTTGGTTCGCGAAGGTCTTGTAGAAATCATGTGTATTGTAATTTTTGAAGTTGTCTTCGATTGTCTGTAGTTGGTTGTTGACATATTTTCGTTGTTGTGTCTTAAAATCTTGGTTGTTTGTTTGCGAACTTCTGGAAATTGACTGTGTATTTCTTCAGATTTGTTACAATTGTACTTTTGAAATGCCTCTTTTCTTTCTTCCAGTCCGGTCTCATATTCTTGATTCCACCAAGGGTGCTTTGTTTTTTGTAAAGAGGTATCAATTCTTTCGCGGCTTTGATTATTTTAGTCCAATATTTCTGCCAGTCTTCCGCAGATTCTTCTTCCTATTTTTATTTTATTTTGGAATCTTTGATTTTGAATAGATCGAATTTTGGAATCATTGGTGTTTTTCTGTTAAATTTCCTTTTGGGTGTGAATTTAATTTTTATTCTGGATTAATAATGAACAGAATCTATATTTGCCCCTCTGTATACTTGCACATCGTGAATTTCTTTTGATACTCATAAGTTATTTCAACATGATCATATTATAATTGTTATTATTTTTAAAAGTTCGTAATCTGCAGAGAGGGTATTAACTGTCTGTCTTGTAGTTACGGTGAACCGGGCTCACGAAACAACTGCTGGTCGGATTTTAGAGGGGTTTTGGTTGAAATACACAGCTTCTGGTTCCGTGATGAAAACAGGGTATGTTTCACTTTGATGAGAAGTGGGATAACAGAGAATTTTTATATAAAACTGTCCATAAATTAGTACACATTTCTGTTTGAACCGGATCACTCATCGAGTGTGGTGAGTGAGTGGTACCTCTCTGGCGTCGCATTAGGTGTGGAGGGGGGGGGGGGGTGTTCGAATCTCCGCTCGCTCATCCTGAATTCTGTTTCCCGTTGTTTCTGAAATTAATTTTAGTGAATGCCTTCAAAAGTCCAGAGCCAAGATTTCGTCGTATGAGGAGGAAGCAAGCTACATTATTTTCTCCTCTCTGCCGCTCTGTTATCTGTGGCATGAACTGTTTAATCTGTACACCAACAGTGCAGGCAAACGAACAGCAGCGAGTTAGGAATAAGGTTATTCATATTGTACTAGTGATCGCCCAGGGGTCGATATTCGACCGTAATTCATTAATATAATTAATTTCTTTCGTCAAAGAGTAATAATCATTATTTGTCCTATTGCATTTACATAGATATATTATATACTGTACACATTGACGTCGTTGGCTGCGAGCGTGTACCAATACGTTATTAGCTTGAGTTGTTTGCTCAATTCCCTGCACAACCTATAAAATTAAAATGATACACTCCACGCGTGACTGTATCAAAAATTTTAGCTTCTGAACTAACTATAGCAAATGATGAAATGTATTTACGAATATTTCAAAATAATTTTTGACTTTGTATTTATCTATGGTTCATGTGAATTTAATCCATCATATAATGATTTAAAATATTCATTTTGACTTAAGACCGGTAAAACTGCTTTAACCTTATGACAAAATGAAGTGAATGCAGTCCTTTCACCTGAGGTGACTTCTGATTCGAAATGTTTTGCAATGAAAATGTTTTGCATTGTAAATTCTAAACTATCAAAACATCTTGCGATGAAATTTAGTGCGCATTTATATAATTTCATCATTTTGTGTGTTCACTATTTAAATTTGGTCTATTGCCATTTTGAATTTCACGCAAATAGGTATTCCTTCTTTTCTGTCTTTCTCTCTCTGACCTATCAATGTTCTACATCGAAGCATAATGGAAGAAGGTGCAAATACCTGAATAATAATAATAATAATCCGTAATGGAATTACCGAAATTTAAAAATCGAAAGACCCTTAACCTAAGTTTAACCTTTTAAATAATAAAAATACCATATAATATCTGGCAGAATTGCTACATTCCTTTTTGAAATGTTCCTTTTATAACTTCAACGATTAATCACTGCTTTATGCATCTCTTTTGTTTCACTAAAGATCACAGAGTATCTCAGCGTTGGGAATACACGTCAGATAGTTGGCTCCAATCCGATTTCACGCACACATACGTTAGCAAATTTATTTTTTATTCAATAATGTATTTGTAACATGTATAAAGTATGCTTATTATATATATTATGTATATCTATTAATATGTTTTTAATGTTTACCAAGGACCACAGACATTGGCAGAATCGCTAAGTGTCGTTGCTACTAAAAAAAATTTCAATGTATACAACGAATGTTTTATTTTATTTAATGTATTTGTACCACATATTATATATAGATTTTAGCTTGCTGCACTTTTTCTCCATTGTAAACTTTAACTATGCCAAATCTCACACTTCTCCGTTTGCGCAATATTCTTAAAAAGGGATCAGAAGTTTTAGCTTAGCGAATTAATATATAGATTTGGTTGTATTCGCACCATACTAGACGTTCTTCCAACTAGTGTCTTAATAGACTACTTACTGTGCACAGTGATCAATGGTGTTTATTTGAGTTGGCTTGGGAAGATAATTTTGTAAAACGAAAAACGGTGCAGATTTCATGTGAGAAACTGTGTTTTACATCGTGAACTGGCAGTGAAATGAAAGGCATACCCTCCTGGTGAAACTTGTTTTCCCTCGCACTTCTAAAACAATTGCGCCACGCTCTGAAATGGTCCAATATGGCCCAAAACGCTCCAATAAAGCCCTAAATATGTAATGTTGCAGGGTTCGAAGCTTGGTCTTATTCCACGTGTGCGGTTACTACTCCTTCGAAAGGCAATTCAGTGAAAGAATAAGAAATACTGCCGGTGCCTCTGGAAACTAATTGCAATCGCAACTAGGCTAACTCTCGTAGAAGGCGTGCAATAGCCAATCATGAGTATTAAAACAAATAGCCCTCTTCAGAGATTGGGCAACACCCTCCGGTTGTGCCATTTTAACGTAGAGGGATTAACTGCAGAGAAAAGCGAAATAACCAGCAAAATGTGAAAAATAATTCTACAGACCACCAACTTACATGGGCCAAAGGGTTTCTTAAGAATTGTTATCGCCACATATCGCGGTGCACTCATGAAATCGCCATTATGTTCATTCTTGAAGGTGCACTGCTCACTTTGATGCCAGCTGGAAACATATTTTATTGCAGTAACGATGGACTCATATCCTAATATCCTGGAAATATCAGATTTTTGCCTGCTCATTGAAATATGCACGACTTTTACAGAGTTTGGCGTTTAACTTATTCTCTCTCATAGCTTCTTGCAGTACTGATCATCATCATTATCATCATCTAGAACAGCTTCCAGCCGCTGGCCGGGTTTGCTGGGAACAAAAGCCTCGCCATCGCTTCCTATCCAACCACCATCTCTCTTCTTCCACTGTCGCCCAATTTCCTCCTCTTTCCTCCACACATTTCTGAACGCCTTTAATCCATCTGTCCCTTTGTCTTCCTCTAGGCCTCTTCCCTTTCAGCATGTGCCTTGGTAACTTCTCCTCTCCCATTCTCTTTATATGTCCGTAACACTGTAACCTACATTTTTCTTTTCTCTGTTGTAGTGGTTCTTCCTTTATCTTCTCACTGATTCTCTCATTCCTTATTCTGTCTCTTCTGGTTACTCCTTCTCTATTAATTTGAAATTTAACTTCCACAGATTGTACTCTTCGTTTGTCTCTCCCCTTCACCACCCACATTTCCAACCATATGTTTTATATATTGTTTCTTTACTCTTTTGTGGGACATCCCTACTCCATACCAGACTTCTAATACTTTAAAAAAATCCATCTGCATATCTTTCTCTTTCGTTTATGTCCATCCCGTTTCCTCCATTTTCTTCAATCAAGCTTACCAAATGTTTGAAACATTCCATTCTATTTAATTGCTCTCCGTCCTGTTCTTTCTTGTTGTTATCACCACTTCCCTTTTTCTCGCATAGAGCTTCATACTGTAAGCTGCAACTACTCTCTCCCACACATCCAGTTGATCCTGCACCTCTCTTTCATCCTCTCCCCAAACTAGTAGGTCATCCACAAATACTATTGCTTTTATTTTTCCTTCCCCAATGCTCTGCACCACCTTCTTCAATATTTCATCCTCAAATACAATAAATAATAGGGTATTGATACCGCATCAAATTAATAAGAATCTTGTTTTAGTAATTCGTTTTTTGTTACGATGTTTTTTAATTTAATCAGAATTGCAATTTTAACATTCTGCTTTGGACCACCCATCTCGCCTCCGCGGGCCGTGTGTCGAGAAACAATGAACTCACAGTTGTCCTAGAGTAGTCCAGCTCTTTGAAGCGGCCTTCTGATAGTCCCTCCATAGCTAACTTTTAGCTCTAACTCCCGCAACCCCTAAAACTGTCCCTGCTGAAGCGACCGTTGTGAGGTGAGCTGTGTGCCGCCCGTGCATATACGTTACGCTTAAACTGCCAACGAACAATGCGTTTTAGCGAAAACTGTCAGAGTCGGTAAGTCTGATGCTGTTAGCTGAGACCGGTTTCTTCGCTTTGTGCTGTGTATTGGTTGAGAATAAGGATACAAGAGTGTGGCGCCACAACAGATTACAAACTGAAAATCATATTCTGGCATTAAAAATATTGCCATCTGTGATTTTAAACATTTTGCATTCAAGTACAGCGAAACTTTAGTAAATCCCGAAAGAAGGGGGCATATCCTGAAGAGAAGTTGTAGAACAGATGTCACAGATATTACAAATGAATAAAATATCAAAATATCTTTGGTAGCACCCATTGAAGGAAAGCTACTGGGAAAAAAAAAAAAAAAAAAAATCGGCAAAGTGCTTTTGCTCTCGCTATCTATCAGTTCTATAGTCAGATTTTATTCTGAACTGATTTTTTTTTTTTAAATATGGTTACAGATACTTTTTAAATCGAATTTTTTATTGGTTTTGTGATGTCGTATTTCAAATGGTATCAAAAAATTATAATAACTTGGATAAGAATTGGCGGGTCTTCAAATAATTTTGAAAAAATATTTTCACCAAATATCTGTTATCCCATTTACGGAATTCCCTATCGAATGATGTATATATAAAAAATCGACAGATCATATTTATTATATTTTGCTATAGATTTTCTGTAATCCTTAAGAGAGTACATATCAAAATAAGTTTTGAAAGAATTTCCGAAATAAAGGCGTTCTAGTTATTACATATTCCTCAAAAATTGTGAAATAAAGGAAAAAATTCAAAAAAAAAAATGTCTAATTTGATAGCCATGAATATTATCTAAAAGACAGATATTACTTCAACCATCCCTACGCCCTCTGTAGTTATTTTAATCGCATAAATTTTCCGACTTTTACTTTATAATCGTGTTAGTGAGAACTTAATAGCATGAATTTACAAATTTCCAGTGAAAGAATTCAGAAGTTACGGGGCCGTCAAAGACAGGCAGAAGAGAGTTTCCACCGATGTTCTGTCTTTAGTTCAGAAGCTAGTTATTGCAAGTTTTACTGAATTAAATTTAGCATAAGCTTGATAGTTAGATTACTATAGCACAGGTAAAAATCGTAGTTTAAGTTATTTTGTAGTGTTAAATTTCTTATATACCGTAAAAAATAGTTCAAATTACTAGTGTGAATTTCGATTGTTAAAGCTTTCTGTATTTTCCTATATTAAGGCTTTATTAGGTTTAAAATAACACAGTTTCTTAATTAATTAGTTTTGGAATAGTAATACAATCAACTGGAAATAATAAATAATAAAAATAAGTATTCATATACAGCATGTAGCTACTCACATTAGGTTAATACATTATCCTTATTTTAAGTTCGACTATCGATATCGAAATCAAGTTTCCGATAACAAAAACGTACATTCTAATAATTAACCTGTTCTGCCTGAAATTTAATAGTGTTTAATTGCCATCTAATATATATATATATATATTTATAAAGGAAAAACTTCCTACTGGCTTTACATTTTCAGAATTTATCTCCTCTTTCTCACTTTTACCGCAGTCAGTTATTTTTTTTAGCCACTTCATCTATTTCTTTAACACCTGTGACTTTCCCCATCGTTAATATGCAATCAGTATCACTTTGATAATCTATTTTTGTCCCTTCACCAGAAGCCCCTAACCTATAAAAGGTACAGTCCTGATCCCATCATCACTGGAAATGGGCTCCCTCACTGCTTTAGCTAACAACTCAGGAAAGTACTCCCTTCCCCCTTATGTTTAGATGTAGGCCATGCCTAGTGAAACACCACCTACCAATGGTGTTCACAGGCACAACCTCCAACACAGAACTAATGCCTTTCCCAAGTAGCACTTCCGTTTCCATATTAACCCTGCCTCACAGCATAGCTTCAATTGTGGCCTGGATCATAGGCGATCTTAGGACCTGCATGAGCTCCACCCTGGTATGCTGTGCTTCCTTCACCACCTTCCTCAGGTCACTCTCTATACTATAACTCGCGTTTCTATCAATACTATTCCCGCACCTCCCACTATCACTACTCTATCATCCTTAGTGAAACTCCAACAAAGGGAACCTATATCCTCTATTACCTGGCCTAATGTTGCACTAGGTTTGAAAAAACTTGTGACCTGGTATCATGTACCTAACTGATCCTGCAGAAGAGGGCCTACATCTCTCCCATGGTTACTACCTAGCAGCAGAACCAATTTTTTCCTATTCTTACCCTGCACGCCCTTATTCATAAAGGTCTGCTGCCTCTTACCTACTCCTACATCTACATGAGGCTCTTCTCCTCCTGACTCTGGCTGATTACCACGACTTCGTTCGTGATTGTAAGGAATTTTGATTGGCAGCTACCGACATGTACCCACCATAGTGCACGATGGGTGACTCTGTGTTACTACCACACACAAACGCCAGTGATCTGCGATAAATAGTTTTCGCTGAAAAGTGATACACCATGACACATGCGACTTTGTCAGAAATATGAAAGTGCCGCAGGTCGATCAGTTTCAACCACCATATCTCCCACACCCCCATAGCTACCAACATAGTGCACGTTGGGAGATTCAATGCTACTACCACACACAAACACCAATGGTCTATCCTATGTAGTTGTGGCAGTAAAGAGAAGCATAAGGAGACACAAGTCTTTGATCGAAATATGAAAACGCCCTGCATCGACCACTTTTAACCATCATATCTCCTACACCTTCACAGCTATCGGCATTCGGCCAACGTTTTGCACGACAGGAAACTCCATGCTCCTTCCACACAGAAACACCAGTGATCTGTGCTAGGTAGTGGTGGCTGAAAAGCATACAAATACCCTACAATACGAAACTGTTAGAGTCTACTGCGCAGGTCTGGAGCACTCGAGCGGGCAGCTGTCTCGCGCGGGGCTGGTGGCCGGGTCTGACAGCGAGGCCGTGCGCAGACTGAGGAGGGCCGGTGCCATCCCGCTGCTGGTCAGCCGCACGCCAGAGTACTGCCTCTTCACGGAGACGCACAGCCCCCTGGCGCCACCCACCCTCAACCCCTACGACACGCGCCGCACCCCGGGGGGCTCGTCGGGCGGAGAGGTGAGCGGGGCTGGGGCCACTCTCACTACTAGCTCTGGTCTCTCCTGCACGTGGCAACCATCTGTGATGATCGACGGACCGACGACTTCTACATCTATATCTACACTCTGCAATTCACAAGTACTGTGGGTGGCAGAGGGCGCTAAGCACCAATCCTAATTCTGTGCATTCCAATCCCGAACAGAACGAGGAAAGGAAGAATACATAAAAGTATGAATACGGCATCTTATTTCTCGAATCTTATCCCTCCTGTCATTGAGGGGAAGAAGTATTTCATTGCACTCGTAAATTAAAGATTTTCGCGTATTCTCCAAGAAATTCAAACGAAAATGACGTTGTCTGTCCGCCAAACAATCCCAGCCCAACCTACGTTTCAAATACGTGACAATTTGGTAAGGACTGTAACTAGCAGTCACGAATCGAGCGGCTCTCCTCTGTACTTTCTCTAACGTGTCAATCAATCACTTGCGATATGGATCACAAATTCCACAACAGTGTTCCAAATGCGAACGCACTAGTGTTTTGTACGCTATTTCCTTTGTATGAGCATTACAACGTCTCAAATGAATCGTAATCTGGAAATAGCTTTGCCTACAATGGAAGTTATGTGCAAGTTCCATTTCGTGTTGCTTTGTACCATTACCCCCAGACACTTCAGGGAATCAACCGTGTCGACAACTGAATTGTTTACTTTCTACTCGTAAAAAAAAAGGACTATTTTTGTTACTTATTTTCATTGGCTTGTACTTTTTGCAGTTAAGTGTAAGCTGCCATTTCCGGCACCATTCCGAAAAAACGTCCAGATCGTACTAAATTCCTAAGCAATCTTCAGAACACCTTACTTCCCTATAGATAAGTGCATCATGAGCAAACAATCGCACCTTGCATTTAACGTTGTCACCGAGATCGTTTATAAAAATTAGGAAAAGAAGTGGTCCTATTACACTTTCTTGAGGAATGAACAAAGTAACATCTATCTTAGAGGAGGCTTTCCCCGTCAACAACGACATACTGCGACCGAGCAATTAGAAAATCGCGTATGCATTCGCAAATCTGATCCGATATACCGTATGCAACTGAGTCAGCTCCAGTATGATGATAATTCCGTGCGGTCGTAATGACCTGGTGTCAGGTGTGAATGGCCGGCTTGTACCATCTTCCGCTGTCAAGTGGCCTGAAATAATGGCGGTTAGTCTTTTCGTGGAAGCAGACTTTAAGGTGGCAGTTTACCGACCTTCGGGGCTTTTGCTAAATCTTCAGCTTCTGTTGCCCTATCTTCACTCTTGAAGATGTCTTCTGCTTTCTGATGTCCTAAGTAATGACTTGTGGGCTATATTAAGATGTTTATTGTCAGGAGTCATTGACACCACTCCATTAGTTACGGTTGGAGAACCGATTAAGGCAGGGAAAGGCCAGGGCAAAATGATAACCCAGCTGAGATTCTACCCAAGAAATAATGTGCGCGACTACGGTCTTACGGGTTTCTTTTATTGACAACTGAAGACTTTATGGATACAGTTGAGAGCGCGATCTGTAAGGATAACTCCCGATAGCCTCTACAAATATTAATCATTGACTGAGCCCCATCTCGATGCGCAAACTGACCGTTAGAGAATGTTAATTCACTGACTGAATTGCGAATTGACATGATGGCGAGACAAGCTAACGACAGACGGACTAGCTAAGAATTAACCCGTATTGACTGGTTGATCTACGTCTAGCTGACTGGTTGGTAATCATCGACAAAGTGACGGTGATATGGCTCGCTCCTAAGTTCGGTTTTGCGTCACTAAACGGAGCGATGTCCTCTTAGTCATCCGTCAGAGGTTTACAAATAAACAGCACCTGCTGACATTCCCGCTTGCGTACTGTTCTGACTTGAGACACCACTACATTAACGAAATATTTCGTCTACCCAAAAATCCCCATTCTTCCAAACACATGAAAATGTGCAAAATGACCTTCACACAGGATTTCTATTTACAAATGCTCTCGGGTAACGAGCCAGATAATGAAGTGTTATCACACTATCTTTAGGCGATCACGTTAACAGTCGCCATCTTCTTGTGAAGTGAAAGATGGCGACAGTGAACAAGTTCGCCTAAAGATAGTGTGATAACACGGGTGTAAGGGTTTGGGGGAGACTATACTAGTCTTTTCAACCAAATGTCAACCTCTCCCTCACGTGGTGCACCCTGTTTGCATGGACGAGGCTCTGGCGACTGAAAGATTCCCGGTATAAGGAGTCACCCACTGCTTGCCAACGGCCTCCAAAAGGAGGGCGGAAGAGCGGGGAGCGGTTCAGGGCACCCTCTTGCCCTTGGGGTTGGAAACGGCCCCTAAAGGCGGATGAATCAGAAATGATCAACAGCATGGGGATGCAGAAGGCAACGGGAAACCACTGCATTAAAGACCCAAAGGGTATCAACAGGACATGTAATCCTTCTCAAATTACATATATCATGATGGCTTCTTCTGGTAAAATATTCCGGAGGTAAAATAGTCCCCCAATCGGATCTCCGGGTGGGGACTGCTCAGGGAGGAGTCATCAGAATGGATAGAAACATTCTACGAGTCGGAGCGTGGAATGTTAGAAGTCTGAATAGGGCAGGTAGGTTAGAAAACTTAAAAAGGGAGATGGAACAACTTAAGTTAGATGTTGTTGGGATTAGTGAGATTAAATGGAAGGACGCACAGGATTTCTGGTCTGGGGAACACAGGATAATTAGCACACAAGCTGTCAATGGAGTCACTGGTGTAGGATTTGTAATGAACAAGAAAGTAGGGAAACGGGTGAGTTATTATGAACAGTTTAGTGACAGGATTATTTTGATGAGGTTAGAAACTAAGCCCGTCCCAACCACATTAGTACAAGTATATATGCCAACGTCACAGGAAGATGACGAAGAAATAGAAAAAATATACGCTGAAATTGAAGAATTAATCCAATATGTGAAAGGGGAGGAAAATCTAATAATCATGGGTGATTGGAATGCAATAGTGGGAGAAGGAAAAGAGGGGAATACTGTAGGAAGTTTTGGTCTAGGAGAAAGAAATGAGCGAGGAAGCAGGTTGCTAGAATTTTGTGAAAGATATAAGCTAGTAGTGGCGAACACACTGTTTAAGAACCATGCAAGAAGAATATACACCTGGAAACGTCCTGGGGATACAGGCAGATATCAGCTAGATTATATCATGGTCAAACAGAGATTCAGGAATCAAGTTCTAGACTGTAAAGCGTACCCAGGAGCAGACATAGACTCGGACCATAATTTGATAGTAATGAAGTGCAGGCTGAAATTCAAGCGAATAAGGAAGCAGTATAAGCAGAACAGACTGGAAGTGAATAAACTGAAACAATCTAGCACAAGAGAAAAATTTGCAGAAATGGTAGACTTAGGTCTAAGAATTAACTGTGAAAGGAGCTCAACCGAGGACGAATGGAATGCATTAAAGACCGAAATAATGAAAGCTGGCAAAGAAACATTAGGCTTTAGGGAACAAGCTGCCCGAAAACCTTGGATCACAGAAGAAATTTTGCAGCTGATGGATCAGAGGAGAAGGTACAAAAATGCTCAGGATGAAGCAGGAAGAGAGCAGTACAGGCAATTTAGAAATCAAATAAATAGGAAATGCAAAATAGCAAAAGAAAAATGGCTACAAGAAAAGTGTGAAGAAGTAGAAAAGGAAATGGTCGTAGGAAAAGTAGATGTTGCATATAGAAAGATCAAACAGAATTTTGGAGAAATGAAGAAAAGAGGTATGAACATTAAAGCTGCCGATGGGAAACCTCTTTTAAGCTCAGAAGATAGAGCTAACCGATGGAAGGAATACATTGAGAAACTGTATGTTGGGGACGACTTGAACAATAGTGTATTGGAAAAGGAAGGCGATGTCGACATTGATGACTTAGGAGATCCTGTTTTGAGGACAGAATTTAATAAAGCTCTGAATGACTTGAAAGCAATAAGGCAGTTGGAATTGATGAGATCCCTGCAGAACTTCTTAAATCCCTAGGAGAGGAAGGAATCGAAAGATTATTCAAGCTGATATCAAAAAGTTATGAAACAGGAGAAATTCCAACTGATTTTAATAAAAATATCATCTTCACACTTCCAAAGAAAGCACAAGCCGACAAATGTGAGAATTATCGCACCATTAGTCTAACATCACATGCTTCAAAATTACTGACCAGAATAATATACAGAAGGATGGAAAGGGTAGTAGAAGAGATAGTAGGTGAAGATCAGTTTGGGTTTAGGAAAAATCGCGGTACAAGGGAAGCAATTCTGTCTTTAAGATTAATACTTGAAGGGCGGATCAAGAAAAACAAAGATACTTTTATGGCATTTGTTGATTTAGAAAAAGCTTTTGATAATGTTAGGTGGGACAAGATGTTCAAAATTTAAAGAAGTCAGGTCTAAAGTATCGAGATAGAAGAATACTCTATAAACTATATAAGAATCAAGTGGCTGTAATAAAAGTAGAGAATCACGAGAGACATGCATCAGTTAAAAAGGGTGTGAGACAAGGTTGTAGTCTATCCCCGTTAATATTCAACTTGTATGTAGAAGAAGCAATGAAGAAAGTCAAAGAAAAATTTCCATGTGGCATAAGTTTTCAGGGAGAAAAAATCAGTATGCTACGATTTGCTGATGACATTGTCTTGTTAGCAGAGAGGGCTGAGGATATTGAGAAGTTATGAATGGCATGAACAAAATACTGAAGGAAGATTTTGGACTGAATATAAATCAAAGCAAGACAAAAGTGATGAAATGTAGCAGAAATGATACCAATACTAGTAGATTAAATATAAAAATAGGATCGGATGCAATAGGAGAAGTAGTGAGTTCTGTTACTTGGGAAGCAAAATTACAACCGATGGCCGAAGCAGGAATGATGTTAAAAGCAGAATAGCACTAGCAAAAAGAGCCTTCATGAAAAAGAGAAACCTTTTAGTTTCAAATATTGATCTAGGAATTAGAAAGAACTTTTTAAAACTCTATGTGTGGAGCACAGCACTTTACGGTAGCGAAACATGGACTTTAGGAATACCGGAAAGAAAGAAACTTGAAGCATTTGAAATGTGGTGCTGAAAATTAAGTGGACAGACAAAGTAAGAAATGAACGAGTTTTGGAAATGATGGGAAGAAGATGGAGAAAAAGAGACAGGCTGGTAGGTCATATTTTGAGACATGCTGGATTGGTTAATTTGTTAGTGGAGGGAACAGTGAAGGTAAGAACTGTAGAGGAAGACAGAGATTAGAATATATGAAGCAGATAATTGAGGACGTGGGTTGTAAGGGGTATGTAGAAATGAAAGGTTAGCACAGGATAGGAAGGATGGAGGATTGCATCAAACCAGTCGAAAGACTGACGACAGCAAAAAAAAAAAAAAAAAAAAACACTTTGTTATTTGGTTTAATTGCCTGAGAGCATTTCATAAATTCTCAACAACGAGAGAAACTCTGTTCTTAGTGTTTCTATTGGCTGCGCATTCCGCCTCTGTGATAGCCGCCTTAACCTAACCCGGTAGTCCTACTAGGTGCAGGGGACCTACGGTTTAACGTGAAATCCGAACCACGGTACCGTTCTGACGTACTTCACGTTACACAGCAAGCTGTGCCAGAGGTGAAGGCCGGGTTAAGGGCCTTCGAAAATCCCCGCCGAGACAGGGGATTCGACCCAGGTACCTTTTCGTTCCCCAGGTAGGAACATTAACCACTTAGCCACCAGACCGCTAGCTGCAGTGACTGCTTTCCAGATGAATATCTACAGCAGCGGTGGCCAACCCTAATGATCTTGCGGGCCACTTTGGAAATGCATTATAACTCCGCGGGCGCATATAAAATCATATATCCCCACTATAGTCATTTCTTTGGAGTGAAAAATTGAAACATAATGAGTTATTATTATTGTGTTTACTATTCTTCTTACATGTAAACATAAATAATAATAATAATACTCATAATTTCGACAGTTAATTTTTAATATGCACAAGTAATGTTTTTTTAACAAATTGGTTTTCATTACTTTGTCCATTATAAAAAATATATTTTGTAATATGAATCTTGCTGGCCTTGTGTTGGTCACCCCTGATCTACAGCTTGTTGTCTTTCGATATTTACTGCTGCGTTGGTGCAACTGGTCGTGCCTTTGCAGTTGGTCTATCTTCTTGTTGGATGATTTTGTAAACTTAATAGGAACTTGAGTCATCATTGATTCATCAAAGCTCTCGAAAAATCTCGTTATTGTGAAGCAGGGAGCCGTGGTGAACAGTGTGAGCATCTCGATCGTGGTTGCAGACTGAGCGTCACGTTGGTTTGCCGCAGCGTCGCTCATCCAGACTCATCAATGGCGGGAGCAGTGACATAGAGGAAAGCGTGTGATGTCTGTCTGATGGCTGGCTGGGTTGTTGGAGATTTTTCGGGTGCAGTGCTTTGCTCTCGGCACCCAGTTAGCAGTGTGCTGGCCGACTGCGCAACTCCGTTTCTATCATGAGTTGATGTGTCCCTCACATCAGCCCCACATCCCGTCGTAATTGCTTTCGTGCTGCGCAGCCACATTAACAAACGGCGTAATGCCCACCACAATTACAAGAAATTACGCAGTCACAGTCATTCTCAGCTATTTGACTGACCCTACATTGAATACATCTTAATATATACGTGAGTTCAATTCTTTTGCATGATGCCACAATTTCTGGCATCAAAAATATTGGATGAGATTGGATCAGAGCTTTTCTACGGTCTGTTATGTTATAGCTGCGGGCGTCTACTTGTAACGACGTGCAGATTTCACTCAACGTTAGTCCCTTATCTGGAAGCTTCTTGGTCACCTCGACGCTCAGGATCAACCATGCAAAATTCAACTCCGAGTCAAGTCCGGGAGAAACGAGTATGCATGGCATATACCAAGCAATAAGTTCCTGTCAATCCTCAGCGACGAGAAGTACACCCACCTCGCCAAGCCCATCATGGAAAAGAAGAAAACTGGTCACGTTTTGTCAACCTTCCAATCATCTTCAGCAAGGATTTCAGAGAAGATGACTATTTCGAGGACCTACACCAAGTGCTCTACTGCGATCCTGAAGAATCCTCGTCTTCGTCCAGCCAAGAAGACGAACCGCGAACGACCGACGGCCACAAAGAACCAGACACTTCAAGGTTATCGACCTCACTAAATCACCACGACGTCACGCCTTGTGCAGACTACCAAGAAGAGGCAACATGGATGCCGACAGGGACGGCACCGGGCAAATTGCTCGTTACATACACGAATTCATCAGACCTATCGGCAGTCATGGAAATCCTCGACAGCCGCAACATACAATTCGAGCTCATCCCTAATGGAAGCGCAGGGTTCCATTCAAATGATGGCATCCCAAAAACCACCCCATCACAGGAACCACCCAGACGAAGCGTGGAGGTCAATCAAACGTCAGTCGAGTCCATAAACCCTGCCTATAGTCACGCCAAGAAGCAAGAAGGCCGTACCACCAGGTGTGGTACCAAGAAGAAGAAAACCACAGTTGACCAGTGCTTCAGATGCCAGGGATTCTGGCATTGATCGAAAGACTGCCGGAACCAAGTCCGGTGCATCCGCTGAGGAGAGAATCACAGCATCCTGGTGTGCTCAAGGCCGCGCGACGGGACTCCAACATGCGCCAATTGCGCCGGAGACCATGCGGCCAGCTATGGGGGCTGTCCACTGAAGCGGAAGCTGCAAGTGGCCACCAACAAGAGCCGCCCCCACACTAAAACAGCGAAAATCACGATTCCACCTGGAACGACCAAGGAAAAGACCAACCTCGACAATCGCAGTTATCATCTCCACCAGACTAGAAACGATGCTCATCAATACAGCCACAACTATCGGGGTCATACCCAGGCACAAGAAAACAATCTAGGAATGATTGTACATCTGCTCACACAGTTGATACAATCACGCATTCCTAGCAGGCGATATGAAACCTGTCCAGGGATTTTCAATTATGGACGTCTTAGACGCCCACACCCCGTTTTTCCCCCAATGAGAAATAAACAGAGACCCAAAAACCATCGAAAAAGAGACAAAAGTAGTAGAACCACTTCAGTGGTGGGACTACAGCAAAAAAAAAAAAAAAAAAAGGAAACGGCCAATAATTAACCATAACTAAAAATCAATGGGCCAAGACATCGAATGGTCGCAAGAATCAAAGTACCTAGGTGTGATATTAGATGAAAAGCTTCTGTTCTGCAAACATATTTTAGACAGACAGAAACGGGGCACTGAAACAATTAGCAACCCTGTTCGCAATACTCCACAGCTGAAACCTAGCCACATCGACAAAGCTCAGAATTTACAAGTCAGTCATCCTCCCCTACTTACTCTATGGATGCCAAAATATGGGGAACAGCATCCAAAACCAACCAAGATCAATTCCAGAGATTGCAGAAAAGATGCCTGAGAGTAATACCGTAGGCCTCAAGATACACTCCAACCGATACACTACATGACCAAGCAGACATAAGCCCCATATATGCAGAAATATTTAAACAAACAGAAAAGTTCTATGATCGAATAGAGCATTTCAGAGAAACAGACGAAAGGGTCCATACCCTTGGCACAACAATGCTAACGCACTGGCACGCCTATAAAGTGCACTAAGCATTATATATAAGGCAGAATGAAACTGATAGGACTGCAAGGAAACTGCGGGGTTTTTTCACATAAGGTGGTCTTTGATGAACCATGGCCATGTTTTCCCGTCAAAGAACAATAAAAAGAGTCCCCAAACAAACACATCCTATACAGGGGAAACACGTAAAGTGGAGCTACCTTGGTAGCGGGACTTTTCACAAACATGCCGTTGATGCAGAGAGAAACACACACACACACAAAGAAGTGTGTCTGAAGTATCACCAAAGCCAGTCTCCAGCACTCAATAGTGCACAGCTGATCAGCAGGGACAGCGGCCTCTGTCACGGTGGCAGTCTACGGCTGTCTCGGGGTGGGGTGCACGGAGCCAACACTATAAAAGAGAGGTACAGGCGCAACTAAAAAAAAAAAAAAAAAAAAAATAGATCCCTTGTAAATAAAATACGTGATAAACATTCTGCAATAGATATAATTACATGCTATAATAGTTAGGTACCCCAATTAGTTTATATATATATATATATAGAAGGATAGGGAAAAATATGACAGAACATTTCCCACAGTTGGGAATGATGAACATAAAAGAGATGAATATATATAACCTCCATTAGTATATGATTATATACATGAACGTATTTTTAAAAAGAAAAATCGGTAAAGCAAACTTTAACATAGGGCAAATAACTTTAGGTAAGCTTCAGAATATATACTGGCGGAAATGGAAAGTGTTAACACCCATATGGATTTACAATAAATGTATAATATTTTACCCAAGTATGAATAGTATTGAATGATTAAAAATTGAAAGTTGTACATGTAATAGTGCACTAGTGGACGGGGCTGATTACTACGCTAATTTGCTATGTTGTGCTGAACACTGTGGTGTAACATGGCATTTTTCTGACCACGGTTTCCCGGTGACCAAGTATGCCTTGACAAACAATAACGAACCCCGTAAACCTAAATGTATGGCTTTGAGAGAGGTCACATAATTGGCTTGTCTGAAATGTGTGCCTCATATCGTGAAATCTCCCGACGGATTGACGTTCGTGGAATGTCAGTACACCGACTTGTTACACAGTGGCTCTAGTACTCCTAGATCGGGCTGTCCTCCTGTGTGGGCCTGAGTCTGCTCTACGGGTATCAGAGCCTTATTTTGTGAGGATGCCTGTTGCTAACAGATGGCCGACTGCAGCCCAGGTCCCGGGATTTATCCCCGACAGATCGTATCTGAGATGCCATGGCTAGACACGTAAGGCCACATGGTCACCAAGCACAAACTGTGCAACGACTCACTGCACGAGACATGCAAGTGTAGTGAGACGTGCTCCGAGAAGACAACCAAACACTTATCATTTCAATATCAGTAAGCATGTGTAATAGGTGCTCGTGGTGGACACAGTTCTTACTGACGTATGTATCTAACTGGAAATAACTTTAACTGATACATTTCAATTTATAATTTCGTCTGGGTATGACCAGGGATGTTTCTACAAAGTTTCCTAAAATTCCACCATTTCTGCCCGACTGTAACACTTTCCATTCCCGCCAGTGTAGATACAGACATTGACGATAGGAACCTCCGGTGCTAAGGACGATTTGTCTGCAACAATTCAAGGATCTGATTCTAGAACTGACTAAGAAGCTGTTGGTATTTCAGCAGGAACAGATGGACCCGTGCCTGGAGAATACGACAGAGCTAGGTGTCCAAATACACTGATTTTAAAATACAATCTGGAGATACAGCCATTCAATTTTCATTATAACCTTACGACGTGAAAGTCTCCGTTCTTATAGAAAGACATTCCTATCCGATCTTTCAGTGGGAAGCAGTCAGACAAACATTAAAAACATTTCTAGCCAAGCTAAAATCAGTACGTACGTTCCTCGGTACCAAAATTAAAAATCATACTATTCATTACAACATGCATATTACTTTAATCATGGAATGAGGATTTACGCAAATGGTAGAGCAAAGCTCATAGAGTTGAAACACGTGGGATATTTGTTTAATAGAGAATAATAATAACTAAGATAGATTTCAGATTATAGTAGTAATATCCCATCACGATGTGTTCCTAGTAGACGTAAAATGTTTCAGTAAACTTGTGGTTAAAATTTAAAGTAATTAATGTGTATAGTTATACGGGTTCCAGAATATTTCACAGAAAGATTAAGTAAGTGTAAGGAAAACACCAGTGGATTTATGTTGTCGGTTTCCAAATACAATCACAAATATTGTGGATTATTGTTCCCAATTTTTATTAATTTTTTGTACAACTGACGGTGCAACACCTACATTTTTTTTTTATTAATATGCAGCTTTTCACTCTGTCTAGGCTGCACTTCTTGGAGCTGCCGCATCCGTGATAGGAGTGGGATCTGACGTCGGGGGATCCGTCCGCCTTCCTGCTTTAAACTGTGGCGTCTTTGGACACAAGCAGTCACCAGGTGAGAGAGCACCCTTAAACTATGTGGCTCAGTCTGGGGGGGAGGGGGGGGGCTAGACTGCGCTACGTGGGTGGGGGAGGGGGGTTTCACAGGAGGCAAAAGTGGGGCTATGTGGTTTATGGACTCTCTCAAAGTTGACTCATCAAAGGCTATACTCCAAGGCATTGGCGGATCTACGAGTATTCTGAGCCAAGCCAAAAGCTTTGAGACTGTCGCACCTTCATACAATATTGCGCAACCCCCATTGTCACCGCCTTGGGCAGCAATGAAGCTAAAAAAGAAAAGTAGGGTTTCTGCCACCTGGATTTGTCATCCCCTTGAAGTTGCCGCCCGTGGCAAGTGCCCCGGTTTGTTACCCCCCTCCCCCCCTTCCTCAATTTTTCCCTACATCTGGCATTGCAACAAGGTAGAAATTAGAGCATCACATTCTGAAAATATCAGATGGTTTAGCCTCCTGGAGGGAGGGAATGAAGTTGTAGGAAACCTGAGCCTCTAGGCATGGATGAGAAGAGATAAAACCAAACTACAGCTGTCACGAATGATGTTTCTGAGATTTATAGAAAACATTTAAAAGAAGCATACAATCATAAATAGAACCATCGGGGCAAGTTTAAAAACTGAGACATTAAAATGAGGCGCTAATGAAGAAAAGATTCCTTTGGCTGGGGCATGTCATGGCAGAGTATCGAACTTAGTGCTCCTGAACACTAGAAGACAAGATGGCTGGACCAGACATGGAGGTGAGATCTTGGAAAGACTGTCAAAAATGGGAGAGGTACGACCGGCATAAGTCGAAACGTCAGATGATGACAATGTTGCTAAGTAAAGGTGACCGTACACATTTGCTACATTCGGTTACCACCCATACAGATGACATCCGTTTGGATCACATCCAAAACTGTAGCACATATACAATCATTCCATCATTCCAGTAATCCATGTTCCCATTAGTTTTCAGCCTTCATGAATATGCATCGCTCAGAATTTTTCTTGACTGCTATTGCTTGATGATTGTAAAGAAAATGAGAGAGACGACCAAACAGCCAAAAGGTTGACTATTGAAGAGGAAGCGGTTCTCTCATGTAAATCAAGTGAAAGAACTTTTTTAGGTGCCAGCAAATTGATAGAATTATCTGCGCATGGGTGAAGAAAATTATTTTCACTTATTAGAAATGTCACTCCAATTATTAAAAAAAAGACACTGAGATGAGATAGAGTATCATCGCTAATGAAAGGTTAGCTGCTACATTTCACTTTTTGGCTTCAGGATGCTCCTGTGAAGAACTGAAACAAGTCATTTCCGCTCAGTCATTGGGTCATATTATGCTGGAAACATATAAAGCAATTACTGAAGATTCTTAGCTTGTTATATTCCTTATTAAAACAAAAAAACAAAAAAAAAACAGAAACAAACAAAAAACAAGACTCCAAAGAATTAATTTCTTTCAAAACTGTTTCTCTGTTTGGATTTACGTCTTTATTTTTAAACAATATTAGCTGTATTACTTTAAATTTTGTTATTATAGTCAGGATTAGAGAACTGCCAAAGACGTTTAAGTCTTCATATTTTTCAATAATCTCCAACACAAGGTCATGTTGAGGCTATATTATTTTTTTCTAAAGGAAATAAGACAATAACATCATTCTAAATGTTACTTGACAATGTTTAAAACAATATTATTTTCAATATCTAAACTAAAAATAATATTTCACAAGTAGGAAATCAAATATTTCTATAGCAAATTCAAAATAAAAAAATTATACAATGTTGGGCAATCCAATCAAGGCACTGATGTTGTCTGCTCGGTGGTCGGTGACAGAATGAGAAGATTTTGGTTTCACCAACACCAGGCAACTGGAGTGATGACTCGATGTCGCTCCACGTGATTTTCCCCACACACCATCAGTTGGCTCGATGGCATGATGGACCAAACTGACGGACAATGAACTTGCTGGATATACAAATAACGCTGGCAGTTCATTTCATCCACATAATTTCCCCACAGAAAGCTGCGTGACTTCACACCATCTGCTCAGTCACGTGTACGGTCACCTTGCCAGGGACATTCTGGCGTGTGATTGCAAGGAAGTGTTCACGGTTGAGCCGATGGTGTGTGTTGTAAAAACACAGTGTAGTGGCTCGCCAGGGAATTTTGGGCTATAGTTACTAAAGCTGGGCAAGAGTCGATTGCATATAGCAACCACCGGATTCAGGTCAGTAACGAGAGAGAGTCGAAACAGTTAGAAGCAATGGAATGTGGCTACACAGACAGCAATGACATTAAAGCAGGTCAGACAGTCAGGAGACTTGAGCTGTGACAGGACGACACTGGGAGGAAATTGGTAGGGAAGGAATTAACACTATTGGCTAGAGTTACTCCCTACTATATGGTGCTAGAGTGGGGGAGTCTAATAAAACTCAGGTGCACGAGGAGAGAGAGGTCGTCATCAGTCGATTGCAGGAGGAGGATCTTTTGGGCAGCTATGGAGCTATGTAGTGATGTAGTGAGGTGAGTGACAGTCTGCAGGAGAAGCAGCCGGCGACTACGACAGCCATTATAACAGGTGGTAGAAAGCCACTGAAGTACTAGTAATGTGACAGACAGGTAATAGAATAAAGTAATGGCAGTCAGGGGCGTAGCTACTATGGGGCTAGGCGGTGCAGTGCACCGGGGCCCCTACGCTCAGGGGGCCCTCAAACATACCTCTGGGGGCCCCAAAGCACACCTTTTTTTTTTTTAGCTCTACAGTCGTCTAAGGGGCCCCAGGAAATCCCTCACTAAGGGCCCTTACTGCTGAGTGGGGCCCCCTAAGCATAACTCAAGGGCCCCATCCTCAGCTCAGAGGCCCCTACCAGCAACACAAAGCAAAAAAAAGGTCACCCATCTGGCCTGAGGGCCCAAAATGATTTTTTTGCACCGGGGCCCTTGTTGACGTAGCTACGCCACTGATGGCAGTTATAGCCTATGTACGAGCAAGGGGAGTTAGGAGTGTTATTATTGTGCAGAACTGATGTAAATAAATTGTGCATATATGAATATCCCTGCTGAGAATTTAATTAACAGTACTATTGCTCACATGACTGAAGTGTCTTACCCACAATTTATATGTTCTTCTCACAATTGACAGAACGGTCAGAAAAAAGTTCGCCCGTCCACCATAATGATATGTCGACCGCTGGCTCGACTGCCTGCCTCAGGTGTGAAGTGAATTGTACTGATCTGCTGACCTACCGTCAAAGCATTGTGTTTTCACAAAACAATCTGGCGGTATACACGTGAAAACTTCATAGCATTCAATTGCTCTACTGATATGAAGTTTTGTATTTCACGGAATATGAGATAGGAAAGGAATAGTGCTAGTAAATTGCAAATATCACAATCTATATGGGAGAAATATGAATGGAATATTAAAAATATAGACTTAAACGCCCAACTATGCATAACAGTTCAGTAAACTGTATAATTAATCACAATTACTATAAAGTGTATTATTCTGGTTAATGGAGAAGTCAACACATGCACACACTTAGTTTTGACAACGTGATTAACACACGGTCCTTTGAGTTGTTGTTTGAATCACAGACAGTTCGTTGTTGTCGTGGTGGCAGGCCTGGTGCCCGACACGGGACACGTGCCGGTGGCCTCGGACGAGCGCTGGCCGCGGATCTTCACGGTGTCTCCGATGTGCCGCTACGCCTGCGACCTGCCGCTCGTGCTGTCCGCCATGTCTGGACCGGAGGCGAGGTTGCTGCAGCTCGACAAGCCGGTGAGACACTACATCAGGTTAGCTCCCGCAACTCAGAGGGTGTCGGCTCCTCGGCAACATTGTCTCTGTAGCGACGTCGCCTGGACTCGTCAGGAGACGACCGAAGGATTCGCCCCAGAGCGCTGAGCGAGGGTCGGGTGTGAAAGCCGACATCGATTCGGAAAGCGAATTTCGTCATAGGATCTTAACGGGGGCCTGCCGTATCATCTTTAAACGGTTTGATTTACAATATCAACACAAGTGACATACAAATCATTCAGATGATAATGTGAGATGCAAAATAGCTGATACATGAACAGGTGACTGATTAAAACCGTTCTGCCGAGTGACGAGCGAGCTTATAAGTCATAGTGAACAGTGCAGTGTTGTCCCTCTCATGCCACAGCCACCCCTTATCCCCACTAGAGCCCACCTGGCTTACGACCGCCCCTGCCGTGTGCCAGTCCCGAGGCTACGGCCGCTGGGGCTGGCTTCGATGCACAGTGGTTCCTCTTCTGCGTTGACGGCTGAGCTGGTTGCGAGGGTGATGCTGATGGAGAGACAGACGGACCCCGCAGCGAGTCTTACCCGGGGCTATAAACCTCGACCGCCCACCGTCGTTCCAGTAGTGGCGGGGCATTTCTGGCCAGTCCTGAAATTTGCCGATGCGGCCACCTGACCCACTTTGCATCGGCCAAGGCACAGCTTAGACAGCCTGTCAGCATTCTGCATTCCATGGCAGTGTCCCCCAGGTGTTTCCTGACAATGCCAGCTCGCCGTCCTCATTTAATACCTTGCAATTACTTATTTCTTGGTGAAATAATTGTTCGCTTGTATCATCTCTTTCTACATCCTCATCTTCTGCTACTGTCTAATTCATCCCTCTAGCTTATACAGTCTTTCCCATTCGCATATCCACCTAACTCTTTAGTTGTTCTTATTGTATCTTTCTTTCCAGTTTCAAATTATTACTGTCTGCTACCCTTTCATTGCTGATCCACCTCTTGTGCCCAGTTTATGCTTTATTTTTTCCTCTTCAATCACTTTCCATATAAACACATTTCACAACCTGTCCACTCTATTGATTCAATATTACTTCTCTAATACTTTCAAGTTCTTGGCATTGATGCCACCAATATTCCTCTCTTTCATTACCATTGCTTTGGAACCATATCTCAATATTGGAGTAAGTCCTATAAATAATCCTCCATATCCAAAATCTTAACGCATTACTCGATAGCAAAAGAATCTGTCATTTGCAGAAATAGTCTTTATCTTTATTTTGCCTGACTTATTGGATTTATGATGCTCATTGTGATCTAAAATGGCACTTCTTGTCAGGGTCAATCAACTTAGTGCTGAGTAGTCATGGTGCACATGAATGGACTTTGAGTCAAAAAGCTCAGATGTCACTGAATGCGGGCCTACACCACACACGAAACCAAGTCAAAATACAGAAACCAGTGAAGCTCTCCAGTAGAACCCGTACAGACAATATATTCCATGTTGACCTATCCAGCCAGCATATATCCTGCACAGATCTCTGTAGCTGTTTGCAAACCTCCCTCCCTTATTTTAATTCCGTTGTGTTGTCATCGTCAAACAACCTAACTTCCTCCAGTACAACCACACATCAGAACAATGAGCAGCAATGAATTAGTTCCCAGTGTGCTAACCTACACCCACTAGTAACTTTATTTAATGGCTCTTGGCCTTATTCACCATACAGCCAAATTCATTATTTATTTATTTTCAAATAGCCTATGGCTAATATATATATAGGAATCAAATTAGGATAGGGAAATGAGCCACCACTTACCTTTAGATGATGGATGTGGGGCGTGAACACATAGAAAAGACACAAACACAAATAATAAAGAAATTTTCAGGAAAAAAACCTTTCGTCAACGAGAGAACATTATGAGAGGTGGGTGCAGCTGGAGATTGCTCACAGAAAGACCGCCAGTCGAGAAAATGGTGGGGGTAAATTCAAACTTCTCTACTTTTCCGATGTTTGAATTTACCCCCACCATTTTCTCGACCGGCGGTCTTTCTGTGAGCAATCTCCGGCTGCACCCACCTCTCATAATGTTCTCTCGTTGATGAAGGGTTTTTTTCCTGCAAATTTCTTTATTATTTGTGTTTGTGTCTTTGTGTGTTCGCACCCCTCATCCATCATCTAAAGGTAAGTGGTGGCTCATTTCCCTATCCTAATTTGATTCCTTTCTGCTACTTAGCGTATTTTATTTCATTGTTATTATATATATATATAATTCATACATCATATCACATTAAAATAAAAAAAATAAAAAAAAAACAAACAAGGTGTTAATTTCATTGAATCTTTCAGAAAAAACTATTACAATCTCTCTCCTCTAGCCATTTACCCAGCTTTTTTTTTCTGAAACTTGCAACAGTTCTGGTCTTTTTTATTTCTTCAGGTAATTTGTTATATATTTTAAACCTTTGAGCAACACTGTTTTTTGTGCTTTACTACTTCTATTATAAGTCGAATGCAAATGGTAGCCTGCCTTGTCTTATAATTATGTACATCATTATTCTTTTGTACTAATCTAGACACATATCTTGGTAATAATCTACTTTCCAACCTATATAAAAAAGTCAGTACATCTCTAATTATTTCCTTTTGAATATGTAAATTACATTTTATTTTACAGAAATTTACATTCCAATTTCTTTGTATGTTCTATGTACATTAGTTTACATTATTGGTCATATAATGACATGAAATCATATACAACTCTTATCTATACAGTACAGGATTCATTACATAATTAGTGGATTATTCAGACACTATGACTTAAGTCTATTTTGGTCAATGTAGAGCACTTGAACCCTAACCATTCACACTGGGCACTCACTCTATGTCTAGATGATGATATTTTGTGAGAATATTTTTGATCAGGTGGTATAGGATAGTCAGTTTACCAGCTTTATTACAAGAATTTTCTATTGGGTTCCCTAATTGTCTTAGATTTGTATTTGAATGTTTCCATCCTTGAAAAAGAACATTATGATCTTTCAAGGATATGCTTGATGTAAATTTGCTTCGATACTGCAAGGCTTCTTTTTTTTCAGTTCAAAATATCATTAATTTCCCTTGTTTGGAAGCAATGTTAAATTGTCAACTTCCAGAATTAGTGGTGCATTGAAGGGAAGCTGTGACTATTATAAAAAAGCTGGCACTCAATTTAAGATTTAATGGAGTCAGGGATTGCAAAACATTATCAAGGGAGGTGATAAATAACGTGAAAAAATGCTGAAATAATGTAAAATTCATAAATGACAAAAGTATGCAGATACAAGAAAATAGGAAAAATGGGTTTGCAGGGAAATTGCCACCAGAGCATCACAATTAAATTCTGCTGTGTGGAAAGCATTACCAAATGCAACGGGCTGGTCGTCAACAGAGCACAGCTTGCTGAGATTACTGCAGACCAATAAATGTTTTTCATATAGGTTTAATTCTAAATCACGATGCTGTTGCAACAATATTCCACCACACTGAATATAAGATTGTAAACACTTTCCTCCAATACCATTGTTGGTACTGTAATTTGCGACTACATATTATATCATGTTAGTTGCTATTTATGTGAAACAGTACACACACGTATTAGCAATATCAATTATATTACCAACCACTCATAAGCTGTCAATTGCTTAAAAACCTGTTAGTTACTATATATAAGTGAAATTTGGTAAAAAAAGTGTAATTACTTCATTTGTCAAAAGTTTCAACAGAAAGAAAAAAAAAACCATATATCATTTTATTAATTTTGGACAACTTTGTCACCTTCCCCTTCCATACACCATATATACTATTTTATAAGTCATTCTTAGTTACCAAATTCCAAGAAGAAATTCTTTCACAGAGTAAAATGGGTTCTGAAGCAGAAACTCTTTCAGTTTGGACTTAAAGTAGTTGGGTTTTTGTAGATAATATTTAATTTCTGTTGGTAAGACATTGAATAAGGAAGCTCCAGTAAATGTTAACCCTTTCTGTACAATTGACAGTGATTTGTAATCCTTGTGAATATTATATTTATTCCTAGTATTATGGGTATGTATGACAGCATTAAGATTGAAGTGTACAGGATTTTCTACTACAAATGATAGTACAGAGTATACATACTGTGCCGGTATTGTTAGTACACCCAGGTTTTTAAATAGATTTCTGCACGACGTCTGTGGGCTTGATCCACAAATAGTTCTTATAGCACGCATTTGCAATTTAAATACCCTCTGTGCTTGTGATGAGTTTCCCCAGAATGAGATGCCATACATGAGCAGGGAATGAAAATATGCAAAATAAACTAACTTTCTGGTTTCTATATTAGCTATTCTAGATATTACCCTCAGTGAAAATGTTGCAGAATTCAGTTTTTTAAGAAGTTGTTGAATATGTTGTTTCTAGTTCAATTTGTTATCTATATATACACCCAGGAATTTTGTGAAACTGCTTTCACTGATTGCTTTTCCTTCTGATATCATATTATAGCTGTCCTTTGTTTTATTTTTTGTAACAAACTGAAGTAACTGTGTCTTTTGTACATTAAGTATTAGTTTGTTGGCATTAAACCACCTGTTAATTTTCTTTATAACATCATTTGCTGTAGATAATTATGTACGTTTTCGCGGCGGCAATGCTTTATAAAAACTTCTCGGGTTTCAAGCCGCGTCAGAATTGAGCCGTCTGGCGACGTTTCGGAAGCTTGCACTGCTTCCATTGTCAAGCCCCCGCTTAACATTACTGAAGTCTGCCGCACGGTAGTCTATTATATAGCGCCAGCAGCCGGGAGCGGAGGGGAAAGCGCGTGGAGGGGCGGTCTAGTTAGGCCCTGCTCGCTTGGTGACGTCACCATCGGGTCACTCGTATGCCCTAATATGGCTCGATTCCGTCTCGTTTGTAATAATCCAAATGCTGGCTTCCAAGCTTGGCTTAAATTGAGGCCTTGATCACGATTAATAACATTGTTGCTAAGCCTAATCTCAATAGCCTCCTTCACAACACTGTCCCAAAAGTTATTTGCGTAACAAAGGCGTGTCGTTTTGTCGAAGCACGGTTCGTGTCCGTTGTCAATGGCATGTTCGGCTAAGGCAGATTTTTCTTTTTGTCCAAGTTTAATATATCTGATGTGTTCTTTTCATCTTTCATTAATTGTCCTTAAGGTTTGCCCTATATAAGAAGTGCCGCATTCACATGGAATTTTGTACACTCCAGGAGCCCGAAGATTGAGACTATCAAAAATAGCAAGATTACTCAACAAACAGGGCATCCGTTCGATTTTTCGACCTCCGCCAAAAATTGGACAGCTGTTGCGAACTCCGAAAGATAGTCTCAATCTTCGGGCTCCTGGAGTGTACAAAATTCCATGTGAATGCGGCACTTCTTATATAGGGCAAACCTTAAGGACAATTAATGAAAGACGAAAAGAACACATCAGATATTTTAAACTTGGGCAAAAAGAAAAATCTGCCTTAGCCGAACACGCCATTGACAACGGACACGAGCTGTGCTTCGACAAAACGACACGCCTTTGTTACGCAAATAACTTTTGGGACAGTGTTGTGAAGGAGGCTATTGAGATTAGGCTTAGCAACAATGTTATTAATCGTGATCAAGGCCTCAATTTAAGCCAAGCTTGGAAGCCAGCATTTGGATTATTACAAACGAGACGGAATCGAGCCATATTAGGGCATACGAGTGACCCGATGGTGACGTCACCAAGCGAGCAGGGCCTAACTAGACCGCCCCTCCACACGCTTTCCCCTCCGCTCCCGGCTGCTGGCGCTATATAATAGACTACCGTGCGGCAGACTTCAGTAATGTTAAGCGGGAGCTTGACAATGGAAGCAGTGCAAGCTTCCGAAACGTCGCCAGACGGCTCAATTCTGACACGGCTTGAAAACCGAGAAGTTTTTATAAATCATTTGCTGTGTTTTCGAGGTTTTGTGCTGACGGGTCTTTCAAGGATATGCTAGTATCATCTGTAAAGAGTGCCATGTGTTCATTATCACCTAGTATATGTGGGATATCATTTATATAGATTAAGAACAGCAGAGGGCCAAGAATTGAACCCTGAGGCACACCACATTTAACACACAGGGATCATATCAACCTAAACTGTTTTGTTTTCTTCCTAGTGGTCATGGTTAGGTTGAAATGAATAGTGCATGGAAGGGGAAAGGTGACCATGACCACATGCTGGCACTCAATTTCAGTCATAAGGGAGTGGGATTTTTTTTTTTTTTTTTTTTTTTTTTTTTTTTTTTTTTTTTTTTTGTAAGGGTGTCAGGGATTGGAACAAATTACCAAGTGAAGTGATAAACAAATTTCCAAAAACGCTTAAGGAATTTAAAATTTGTAAATATGTAAATTAAATCAGGGAGGAATTCAACACTCCAGTTATAAAACAAAATTTAAAAAATAATATATGAAAAGGGGTAATTAGATGACTATGGGAATTGCCAATGGTGGATCCAGTTTTGTTATTGTGAATTTCTTGTAACTTTTTGCTATACATAGAAGTTGAGATGTCAAGAATACATTGCACCCGTATAGTATTAAATCATCATTATATAATTAGGTAGGTCAGCATGGACTGAAGATAAATGTCACAAAGAGTCAGCTTATTAGGTACACAGATAAAAGACTAAAGGTTAATTATGATTATAGGGTGGGGTTAGAATTATTTGTTAAAGGCTTGAAGCGTAAATATCTTGGCATAGTGTTTGACAACAAACTTGACTGGGCAGAGCACATTCGGCAGGTGGTAGGAAAAGGTTACAAAATCCTTCATTTAATGGAGAGCATTATGAGAGGATGTACCAGAGAATTTAGGGAATTGGATTACAAAATTTTAGTCTGACCATTAGTTGAATGTGATGCTTTAGTTTGGGACACAGATTTTGGTTATCAAATACAGGAGATATGCAAAGAAGAGCAGCTAGATTTGTTTGTGGAAATTATCACAGTCAGTAACTGATATGATAAAAGAGCTGGATTGGGAGTCATTGGAGGAAAGGAGGAGGGTGAAGAGAGTGCTGGGAATGTACAGGGCATATGTTAGTGATGGGACTTTGACGAATATAGGTCAAAGAATTAGGAATAGTGCTTTGAAGGGTAAAGGCAACCATGACCACAAGCTGGCACTCAATTTCATGGGTAAGGAAGTGGAAAATTTCGTTTTTTGGTAAGAGTGTTGGTGATTACTGAGTGAAGTAATGAATAATTTACCAAAAATGCTTAAGGAATTAAAAATTAAAAATAGTAAATTGTAAAATTAAATGGGTGAGGCATTTAACACTCCAATAGTAAAAGAAATTTTTTTAAAAAATAAAATAAAAAGGGGTAATTAGATGATTAGGGGAATTTCCACCCTAGTGCTAGCTCCATCACAATTGAAATTAATAATCTCTCGACTCCGGCAGTCATGGTTACTTCAAACAAAGTTGCCATTTTGTGCCTCTGGTCTGATGGCTGGAGAGTCAGTGGTCTTCAGGAAACTGTTTCCTGACCTATGCCTCACAGCCTGCTGGTTATGCCCAAACAGATTCTCTGTTGATTGCTTCTTATGCTCAACTTTTTTCTGCTACCACTTGTCAGACTTGTGGAGGAGCAGAACCAATGAAAGGATCGATTTTTCTTTGTAGGAGTCTTTTGAGACATTCCACGATTATACATCCAACTTGATTCATAGCTTTTTCCACCTGTTTGACACAGGTGGAGTTCTTTTAGACAGGAGCTGAACACTGCAGCTGAAACGCAGAGCACTGAGGGTGATGTGGACTGTGTTGCTTTGTGAATTAAACTGTTTCCTGCAATCACAATCTGTTTGGTCTCAGCCGAATGACTAAACACAGTCCAGATCACATTTTTTAGCACTAACATCCAGGGCGGCAGAATAATAATCGTGGATTTGGTGGTGAGGAAGTTGCGGTACTTCAGTTCTGTTTCTCTTCAGGTTTCATAGTTGCTTGTTAACTTGGCTTTTTCTGGCATTTGGCTTTGGGCAGGGCCGGTCGATAGTGCACATATGGTGCGTAGCAGTAACCACCCTGGAAATTCTGGGTGAGTATTTAGCCACTTGGAATTTCAGAGCGACCGAGCCTAAAATATGTGTAGAGAGAGAAAACTGAGATAAAAAGAGAGAGCAGGCCAGACCAACTGAACACAGACTCACTTATAATAGACTGCTCATCCCCTCATAACCCATTGAACCAACATCATCCTGTTCAAATAAACAAAGTTGTTTGGTTATAAGCTGACTCGAGAGTTACCTAAGGTTGACGATGTTACAATATCAATCCAATAACATAAGCAATATTATTCTTATAAATAACCTCATGATGAGCTTTATTTGGAACAATTGTTGAATTAGTTCATTTCCAAAAATGCAAAGCACTTTACTGTTTTTACATTCTGCATTTAATACCAAGAAAATTTAAATAATACCATTAAATTTTTGGACACAATAAAATGTATTATTGAATAAACTGTATGATAAAATTTTAAACATTTGTTTTGTTATTTTTATCCCACAGAGAATGTCTCGTATGAATTTGTTTGTATGATTATTACTATTATTATTATATTTTTTTCAAATAAGATTTTCAGCAGGGGAACCCCCCCCCCCCCCACTACCTCTTCGCCAGTCCTGGCTTCAGGTGCTCCTTTTTTTTTTTTACAGCTTAAATTCCACTGTCTTTTCATCATGATGAGAAGTATTCACAGTGAAACTGAAACAATTACAAACAGATGTCTTCCAGTACCTCTGTACCCAAATGGATTCACTTATTCACTTGTATAAATTTAAGTCCTTAAAACTAATTCATTTTACTTCTGTTCTAATTTCATTCCGCTATTGAAAAACATAATATATACCGATTTATTCCAGGTGGATTTACAGAAGCTACGTGTATTCTACATGGAGAATGACGGTGGCTGCGCAACCACTGAAGCTGTACATCCGGAGCTAGTGGCAGCAATGCGTAAAGTCGTTTCTGCTCTTGAAGTAAGAAATGGCATTAAACCAAAAAAGGTAACTGAACATGCAATCTTAATTTTTAGTAATTTTTATTGTTATTTCTCATCTAATTATAGCTTCAATGACAGGAGTGGCTGAGATGCAAGATTGCTGAGAAGATCCAGACTCCTGCTATTGCTGTCTGACATATCTGTTAATCAACAAGGATCTCAGATTATAAAGTAACTCACACCCATGGATTACAGCATGTGGTAATAATCAGTTTTTGAAGATGCAGGTCATACAGTCAATGTGTATTTTGTATTTTCACCCAAGTTATTTACTTGATTAATTCTTTAAAATTTCTTAGCAATTAGATAGCTTAAGAATAATTTGCACATAGATCAACTGCAATTCGTATTTTTACAGAATGTAGATGAGACAAGTACATCAAATTTTTCTCCAATGTTGACTGTTACTTGTTACATATAAAGACCACAACAAACATGTGAACACTGAAAGAATTCAAAATTAAAGTTTACAAATGACAAAAGTTGGTGAGGGAAATTTCTCTGAAGAAATTATTTTTATTTATTTATTGATTTATTTTTTATTTTTAAAGAAAAGGAGCATGGAAAAGCACATATATAGGTATATTCTCAGCACCTATATACCTATAAGGAATGTACTCCACTTTTCACTTGAAACACAAAAGTGCAAGACTCCATACCAGTTAGATAACTATGGTCATAGTGTATTTTGCAGAATCTGACTGTGCTGTCCCACCAATTCCACCTAATAGCTACAATTTAGGACCTTCTGACCTCCATATCAATAGATGGACTACTTGGGAAACATTTTCCAAACAACGGTGCTGTCATCAAAACTTCATAGAGTTCCTGCTAGTTCAAGCCTTTAAGTACATAGTTTACAGACCTTTGTACATTTCTGTCAAAGAGCATGATGAATTGTAGTGACTATGTGGAAATGTAACTGTAGATCTTGCTCTGTTTAACAATGTTGTTATGTTCTCTGCATCTGTTGCAGTTTCCATCAAAATAGAAAGTACTAATACTGTAAAAGCCTTGTATATATGTAGCAAAAATTTTACAACTTGATATATTTCTCTTAATATGTTATATATAATCGAAATTCTTGTTCAACTTGAATCAAAAATTAGTGAATTCATCATTTATGGGATTTATTGGGAACCCAAATGAAAATATTTTCAACAATGTATTATTCAAGTAAAACAAGAATTTACAAATACTATAAGGTTTTCCCAGATTTCAAGCACTTATCAGCAAACATGTAAAAATTTTACTAACTGTTTACCATTCCGATGTTTCATTTTAGGTGCACATCAAAGGATTCCGTAAATCGTTCCAGTTATCATTTGCTACCCTAGCGCCAACTGAAGGACTGATGCAACCGATGGAACCCAAGGTAGGTCAACATCGTCATCAGATACAAATGAAGTATTAATATAATTCCTACTGAATATAGAGTATCCACATGGTATTTCAGAGTCCCAATTCTCCATCACCATCTGTCAAAATGACTAACCTTAATTTTAAAAATATCATAAATTGTAAAATTCATTTGTTTAGCTGGATGAAAAATATAATCAATTCAGTTAATCATCTATGAAACCTTTTCTTTGTACTTATAAAATTCAGGTAACTTTTTAAATACAGTGGGACCCAAAAAAAATTAGTGCCTATGGCCCCATAGTCCATACTTTCTTAATTCTATACAGCCTTTGATGACAATGACGACAGTGGAACACATTTCGATTGAGAGTCTTTTCTGCTACGTGCATTAATAAACTTGAGTAATTCTCTTTCAAAGGAACTAAGTCATAGAAACAATATTGCCTCCTCGCATTAATAAAGCTTCTAGGCTAGCATTTCTCAATCTTTTTCAATCCGAATATCAGTAAAATGTCAGAAATAAAATTGTCAAAAATTAACTTCTCATATTTGTATCTATGTGTATAGACATTTTTTATAGTACAAATATAACATAATAAATCTAAAACCATGTTTTGAATTCCTGTGAAAATACAGTAATGGAACTGGAAGTGAACTATTAAAAGTTAATTACTTGTTGACCAGATTCTTAACACTTAGCAAATAATAATGTTACTACAGAGTGGACGCTATATTATACCACCCGTCAACATGAACAAAAATAAATAAATAAAATAAAGTAAAAGACACTAGACCATACACCTTTTACTTTTGTTTATTTTACCACTCCCATGTTGTGAACTCTACAATGTACTGTAGTCCCTCAAACCTATCACAAGATACCCAGAAAATGGTCATTCATTTAATCCCTAGACGAATGGCGCTCTCAATGCTGTTCTATTCTCATTCTGGAAATGCCAGATTTTTGCCTGGCCATTGAAATATTCAAGGTTCCCCCCCCCCCCCCCCCGGACCACCTGAATCACCTTCATGGACCACAGGTTGGGTAACACTGTCTTAGGGGATGTAGCTGCTGCGCTCTACCGACAGTGTTACTAACTTTTACGAGCTCTATAATGTTCCAGCGACCACTTGTCTGCCCACTGCCTGGGGCAGCTTGAGACAGAACAAACTTGTCACCAAAGGCCACTAGCAAAGTGGCACCCCATCCTTCAATATTACCGTGAAAACACCAGAGCACATGCGTGATTGGTGTCTCCATGACAGTGAAATAGTTCACTGGTCTGGCCAAAAGATGGTGTTCAATAGTTTCCCTAGCTTTCATAAGTAATAGTATATTAGAGAATATCACTTTTATAAATATTTATTTTCCTTTCACTACAATTATTTTTTAATTTTTTTATTCTTGATTCATAGATGGTGACATGTGTCAATGTCGCTACGTCTAGAGCCGCCACTGCTTGATAGCAACAGTTTTGATTCATGCGATTGCCTTGCCTGCCGCTACTCTGTCGAGGATTGGAAGAGTTCTGCCTAGAAGTGGGATTCCTACCACCACCAAAACTGAGCAACATCTTCCAACATTTCCCTCCACACACTCGAAGTTTATAACATGTCCTGTGAATGTGGGGCAAAATACATCAACCATACAACTTGGTGCATCAACCTTTGCTCTTTGGAAAATGTCAACATGTTTGTCTGGGAGAGAAGGACAAATCTGGGTTAGTGGAACACGGCCTTGAACTGAGAAGCAACCACGATGCTGGAACATACCAGAGGCTTCTGAAGTGATAGTAATTTGCCTTACATCTAATCATGTTGTTACCAGCTCAGTGATGCTAATTACAAAAGCTGTGTGAAGTCATTGTTATGAGTCATGTGCTCAATAGTGACGGACCAGCCATTGCCAAGTGAAGCAGCCGACAGCACATGCTCTTGGTGACCGAAAATCTGCGGCCTGGTCGTCATGCTTTACGATGGTGACAGAGTACACATTCACCAAAATATTCTGTCAGTATGAACTCAACTAGTCTTCTGGAAACTATATATTAAAACTTTCTATAAGATAGATACAGTTGGGATGGATGTCAGAACTGTTATGGAGGACACATTGGAGAGGCTGTAGGGGACAATGAGGCATTATACCAGGGAACAGAGCTTCAAGACATTGGTTGAGTAAACATAGTGGAGTCATATCATAATACGAGTGTTAGGAAGCTGTGTAAGTAGGAGAGATGTAACAAACTATTTTGGTACAGGTGATGGACTAGCAGAGAGAGTATTAGCGCTGGTAAATCGGTGAGATTCAAAGAATAAAGTGGAGAGTGGAGAGACTTAGCTAAGAAATAATCTTTGTTGTTCTAAGTGGAGAAGAAACCTACAATTGGCCAGATTGACCCATGTGACAATTAGAGAGGTTATGATTGGCTGAGAAACTGAAGAGTCAGTCAGCCACATTAAGTATGGACAGTAATATTTAGGACAATAATTTAAATATGCAAAGATCACATCAGATATTTTAAACTCTGACAAAAAGAAAAATCTACTGTAACATACGATTGACAACAGGCAAGAGCCACACTTTGACAAAACGACATGCCTTTGTTATACAAATAACATTTGGGACAGTGTTGTGAAGGAGGTTATTGAGATTAGACTCAGTAATAATGTTATTAATCACAATCATGGCCCCAATTTAAGCCAAACATGGAAGCCGTTAATTGGATTATTTCAAGCCACATGGAATTGAGCCCTATTAGAGAATAGAAGAGACCCGATCATAACATCGCAAAGTGAGCAGAGCCCAACTAGACCGCCCCTCCAAGTGCTTTCCCCTCCGCTCCCGAAAGTAGCACTATATAACAGACTGCCATGCAACAGACTCAGTGATTATAAGTGGGGCTTGACAGTGGAAGTGGTGCAAGCTTCTGAAATGCTTACAGACATTTCAATTTTGATGCGGCTTGAAACCCAAGTTTTTATACAGTAATATTCAAGTTTCAGAGTCATGCAAATGTGAATTATGGAGTGGAATGATGTGCAGTGTTAACCATGTAGTGCCCACATCAAAATAGTCCGTGACGTATCAGACCAAAATTGAAGAACGCTAAAAACAAATTGACTGTGTACGGTTATGTAAGGAGTAACAAATGTGCGCCGTTTAACGTGATTGTTCCTAGTTGCAAACCTGCAATTTTTTGATGAGAAGTTCATTGTTAGAGACTGACTTGTAATACGTGCTCGGTACCGGCCTGGAGATTTGATGACGGTTAATTAACTGTTACTGAAGTGATATATCCATCGCTAATGCCAAATCCTTGTGTATTTCCTTCAGAGAAACCTTTGAAGGAAAATCACATGTTAACCTTTCCGTCAGCATGAACGGCGGAAATGTTACTATTACACTGCTGTAGAGTTATATAACAGGCACATGGCGGTTCCAGATACAGTCGTGCCTGTGTAATATGCTACAATCAGTGATAATGACTGAATGTATGTTGGATGTAAAACTTGGAATACTATGCCAGAAAGAAAATATTACCATGAGTATTAATTACCAATTGATTTTAGACCTAAAGCAGTGCTAAAAAAATTTAATTTGCAGCTAAACAAGTCTATTGTAATAAATTATCAAGGAAGATTCTGAACTGTTGTCCAAAAAAAAAAAAAAAAAAAAAAAAAAAAAAAAAAAAAAAAAAAAAAAAAAAAAAGGTGAAGAAGACAAAGCAAAAAATTTACATAATGGGTTATTAACTTCTGAACTTCATCTTCTTCTTTTCATTATGGCCAGCTAGGGACCACGTGCCAATTTTAGTTCATCTCCTGTTGTTTTGTCTTTCTTCCTTTCCTGTACTCCTTCATTATTGCACTGTGTTTTCTCTTTCTCTCTTCAGACCATTTTGCACCCATTTTGTTCTCCTCTCTTCCTTGGAATCCTGCCATATTCGAAATCTGCTTTCGAAAATTTTCTCTTTCTATAGCGTCCTGTTCCCTGATACTATTTCGGTTCAAATCTTTCTTAATCTCATGAATCCAGATAATAGTTGATTTTTTCTCCCAAAAATATTTGAATATCTTTTTTGTTAGCCTGGTGTCGTCCATGCAATAGATGTATCCAAAAAATATCATTCTCCTTTTTCTGATTGATTCTGTTATTTTTTCAGTTATCATATATTTCCTCATTAGTTCTTAACTTCCATTGTACTGTTATTTTTCAATGAACCCAAAACTTTCCTTACAATTCTCCTTTCCAATACTTCAAGCTTATCCAGTTTATAATTTAATACCAGGCATTCACTTGCATAGAGACATTCCGGTTTCACCGCTGTATTATAGTGTTTTATTTTAAGGCTTTTAGGCAGGCGCTTTTGTAACTATTATTATTATTATTAATTACTATTACTATTAATTTAACTGTGATGGAGCTAACACACTGGTGGCAATTACCCTAGTCATTATCCCATTTAATGTTATTTTTTAAAATCTTCTTTTATAGTTGCAGTGTTAACTTCCTCGTCCATTTGCTAGGCACAGAGCATGAGATCAAATACAGTTAATAACAGCAATAATGAGAATCTAAGATATATGGAATTCTCGGTAATTGAAAGCCCCTTTAACTATCTTTACTACAGCTTTCCAGCACTTTTTACATTTTCAAATAGAAACATTCATGCATATGATACCATTCAAAATCTGAAAATCATTATTACTCATTTTTTAAATTTTATTTTATTTCTTTGAATTGGCAGATGTACGAGAACCTTACAATGGCCTTGTTTGAATATTTGCGGGGAAGATTGCCACACAATGCATATATTCTGATGTTTAATTTTGGTAGGAAGCTGGTAAACATAATTCCAAAAGAAGGATACAAGCAAGTGGAAAATCAAGTGGCACAACTGCGTGAAGAAATAACTGTGAGTATCAGTGTTTAGTGTTTGTTTATAATTTCACATTTATGGTCACTGAGAATGTGATTTATACTACCTAGAGAGTGCACTCTGGTGGCTCAGTAGTGAGGTTGCTGGAATGTCCCCGGTTTGAACTCTGATCTTGTCTTGGATTTCCAAAGGCCCTCAACACAACCTCACCACCGGCTAAACTTGCTTTGTTAATGGGAAGATGTTAGGATGCTCAGTAGTTCGGATTCTGTGATGATTTTGCCAGTAAGATTATTGGGCCGAGATAGTTGGCTACGATACATGCGGACTGCGTGGCCGGTGAGAAACTCTGTCAACCAGGTTGTAAAAAGACCACTCAAAATTATTATTACTACCACAAGTCATAAAATAACATATTTAAACTAAGGAAAAAGGAAACTGCTTTAGGCAATATAAATTGCAAGGAAAGGGGAAATGGCTCATCACTCAGGCAGCGATGGGAGAAGAACATACATCACGAACACACAAATATACACAATATTTCAGTTATTAAACCTTATTAATGTTGGAGAAAACCTCCCGAGCCCCATGACTCATTTTCTCCAACATGAATAAGTTAATAACTGAAATATTGTGTACATTTGTGTGTTCGTGATATAGGTTCTTCTCCTGTCGCTGCCTTCAACTTTGGTGAGTGACGAGTCATTTTCCCGTTCCTTGCAAAATAACATATTTGAAAGTGATAAATTATACAATAGAATAGAGATAAGGAATTGGCACTGATTCATTTCCAGAGCTAAAGGCAGAATGGAAGTAATGACCAAAAATGAGGTTAATAATTTTATTAGTCACTCCTTAATCAGGTAATTCAATGTATAAGACCCAAAGCAGTTCTATGAGATGATTGCTATAGTACCAAGTTACCTCCCTCTAATGCAACGGGTTTTGAACCAGTTGGCCATCAGCATGAATGGTTGCAGACAAACAATTTAATCCCAAAATCTGGACCATTCTGTTGCTGTCAATTCTTGACCTCAATAACAGAGACATCAGAGGGTTTGCTCAAACTACATCCCTCTCTGAACTCCATTGGCTGGAGTTATCCTACTAACAAATTCTGAAAACCAGGACTCAATCTCAGATAACCTTCCTCCTTGCTCTCCCCCTTGGTAAACTCTACACTTCCTTGTGTTGATTATTAATTGATTTTTATTCATTTAAATTGCACTTATTCTTATGACAATTTTTCACTGCTTACATATTTAATTACTGCCATATGACTAATTCACTTTCCGCGCATTACATTACCAGTGATACTATTTTTGTCGCTCACACCACCTCAGATCTAAAACTAAAGGTAAGAAATCTTGATGTACCAGAGGAGTGAGGGAAATTGAAACTTCGACCATACAATTGCTTCAAATATAGTGGTGTAGTTTGGGAACCACATTTTTGGTATCATATACAGAAGTTAGAAGGATGCAAAAAAAAAGGTTGCTAGACTTCTCTCAGGAAATTAATGCAGAACACAATCAGTATCAGATACGATAAAAGAGCTGAAAAAAATGGGATTCATTTCCAGACAGCAGGAGGGTAAAGAGAGTGCTGGGAGTCTACAAAGCATATGTTGGCAATGAGAGTTGGATAGATATTGGTCAGAGAATTAGGAGTAATGAGTGGAAGAGAAAAGATGACCATAAACACAAGCTGGACTTGATTTCATGCATAAGGAAGTGGGATTTTTTTCTCTCTTAAACTAGGATTGGCACAAAACAGGGATTAGAATAAATTTCTAAGGGAAGTGATGGATAATTTAGCAAAATCGCTGAAGAATTTAAAATTAAAAATCATAAAGGGCAATGGGTAGAAGAATTATTTACACTCAAAGAATATAAGACAATAAATAATAATAATAATAATGTGATGAAAGGGGGGAAATAGATGACTATGGATTATAGCAAATAAATTAAATTATAATTGTCTACATTTGGAAACTAATATAGCAATGATTCAGCACGGCAGGTATTCGACAAGTAGTTGGTATGATTCTGGAAATATCTGGCACCAGATTTCCACACACAAGTTATGTAATTGCCTTAAATTATAGGCCGGTGGTTATTGGACATGGAACAGGTGCCCGACAGCATCCCAGAGGTGTTCTGTGAGGTTGAGAGCAGGAAGATTTGGTAGCCAAGACACTGTGACTATGTTCTCTGTCATGTTATTACGTTTCTCAAACCACTCTAGCGTGATTGTGGCCTTGACACAGACAATAATCCCACCTACCAATGGTGTCCACAGGCATACACCTAAATAGAGGGGAAAGTGGGTGCTTTCTGAATCGTTAGCTGCTGCCGCTTTCAGCTGTGATTAATATAACAATTACAAGACTCAGCTACCATGAATTGCGCTTGATTATCCTGCAACACAAACTGCTGAACAAAATTTTTACAACTTTAATGACAGCATGACAAATTATTCACATTGGTGAAAGATGTCTGAAATGGATAAAGTAATCTAGTGTTATTGACCTGATAGCAGTGTTTCTAATGGCTGCGCATTCTGTCCATCTTAGCTACTGCCAGGTACAGGGGACCTACAGTTTAATGCAGAATCTGAACCACATACACATTCTGGAGTACCTCACATTGCACAGCAAGCTGTGCCATAGGTAAAGGTCGGGTTAGGGGCCGTTAAAAATTCCAGTTGAGCCCAGGAATTGCACTGGGGACCTACCTACCACCAGTCAGATGTCTTCAGCAATTAACTCCAGATGGCTTCTCTGGAAATCATTACTAGGATCTTTAATGGAAACATACATTGATCAGCCAGAACATTATAATCACCTACCTAATAGTCGGTATGTCCACCTATGGCACGCATAACAGTGATGACACATCTTGACATGGAAGGAGTGAGGCCTTCGTAGGTCACTGGAGGGAGTTGGCACCACATCTGCACACACAAGTCACCTAATTCCCGTAAATTCCGCGTAGGGGGGCGATGAGCTCTGACGCCATGTTCAATCACATCCCAGATGTGTTCAGATCTGGTGAGTAGGGGAAGGGGAGCAGCACCATCAATTGCAACAAAGCCACTGTGTTGCTCAGACCACTTCATCACACTCCTGACCTTGTGACATGGAGCATTATCTTGCTGAAAAATGCCACTACCATTGGGAAACATGGTCATCATGAAGAGGTGTATGCGGTAGGCAACCAGTGTTCGATATTTATTGACAGTCATGGTGCATTGCACGAGCTCCACTGGACACTTGAATGCCCACGTGAATGTCCCACAGAGCATAATTGAGCCGCCACCGGCTTGTCTCCGCCATGCAGTACAGATGTCAAGAAGCTGTTCCCCTGGAAAGCGACGGATTCGTATCGGCACGATGAAGAAGGTATTGGGATTCATCAGACCATGCAATGCTCATCTAGTGTTGATGGTCACGTGCCCATTTCAGTCGTAGTTGCCGATGTCGTGGTGTTAACATTGGCACATGCATGGGTCGTCGGCAGCGGAGGCCCATCACTAGGAGTGTTCAGTCCACTGTGTGTTCAGACACACTTGTACTCTGACCAGCATTAAAGTCTGATGTTAGTTCCACCACAGTTCACCGCCTGTCCTGTTTTACCAGACTGCCCAGCCTACTACGTCCAACATCTGTAATGAGGGGTAGCCGCTCGACATTTGGATGTGGTTTCGCCACTTGTTGAAGACACTCACAACAGCACTCCCCGAACACCCGACAAGATGTGCAGTTTCCAAAATTAATTCTCGTACCAAGCCTCCGAGCCATCACAATCTTCCCTCGGTCAAGCTCAGATAAATCGCACGCCTTCCCCATTCTAAACACGGATAGCACGCTCACTGATACTACATGCACCGTGCGTGTGTCTGACTAGCAGTCATTCCTCGTCAGGTGATGCTTCTATCGCCTGGACGGGTTTATATGAAAGTAGGTAGGTAGTCATAATGTTCTGGGTGATCAGTGTAAGTAAAAAATCCAATTCAACATTGGTAAATTATACTTTTGACACTTACTTTTGCTCATGTCAAGTATTTTGTCATCTTATATTATCCATCAGCATTAATTGGTGCTTGTGAGAATTTTACTTCAAGAACTCCTTTCTTTTATATATATTTCTAAACTTCTAGAATACTGAAGCTATGTGGTAATGTACAGTCATCTCCACCACATTTTTAACTCTAAAGACTGAGGTGGAAGACAAAATTGGATATCCAAAAAATCAAGGTGATAATAATGTATATGTTGTAACTGATTTAGGAACTGCTTGGTGATGACGGTGTGCTGCTATATCCAGTACACCCAACACCGGCAACCTACCTTTACGAGCAATACGGACGCATTCTCAACATTACCTACACTGCGATCTTCAACGTACTTGGTCTGCCTGCAACGCACTGCCCTACTGGACTTGGAAATCAGGGACTGCCACTCGGAGTCCAGGTAAATACACTTCTTTTTTTGCTTAGTGAAAGATTGTCTGTGCAAAATATACATTGTAGCTGGGAAGTAAGAAAATAGTGAAACGATATTTATGGCTTGTGATGCAACTGAATGCAGCCTTGAGTTGCTGGCAATTGTTGGCAAAAACTGACATCACAGCGAACCAGAAGTTTAAGCAACACGAGTATCATTCGCAGGGAGGGGAAGGGCAAGTTGGTCTGTCAAACAGTTAGTCAGACTATTAGTTTATCTTCCATCACATCTTTGATAAGGATTAACAATTGCTCGATGATCCTAGTACCCAATAAACCCATCTTGTCATCAAGGAATAAAAATTTTATTAGTTTATAATAAACTTCATGTAGATAGACATGACACTGCATACAATTACTAACGGAGTGGTTGGAAAAATGTGTGCAAAACCACAAATTATGGAATGACAGGAGTAATGTTACAAGACTTATTTCACACAATTCAAGACAGTAGATAATGTGACATAGAGACACCATTAAAGTAGGAGAGACTAGGCCATCAGCTTCTAATTTCCTCTGTAGAGTGCGTGCAAGTGCCACATGTAGACTACATAACCTTCATAGCCTCAACTACTTCCCAACAAAATAACAGCATGAATTCTCTAGTTGTGAAGGAAGGAGCGGCAATTATTGTAAATTTCATTTAGTAAGTAATCTTGTTTGTTTTCTGTAGCACAGGCTGCATGGGGTAGGCTTAACTTGTGTAGTATGTTTGAATCATTGAACTGAGGACAATGTTTTCCATTGTTAAAACATTCATTGAAAGTATGGTAGCTATTACAACTGCTATCTTTGTTATAAAAATGTGTTTGCAGTAGGTTGGCCATCTGTGTTCAGGGTTGGTTGGCACATGGCCAAAAGTGCATAAAATGAAGATACTAAGTGTAAAGAGCAAAATCTATTTTATGATTTCAAGTGAGGAGGAGAGTACTCTGACAGAGATGATAGCTTCGATGAACGTCGCTTTTACATGACAATAGCGCGAGTGAGCCGTACCCTAGACACCCCGTGGGCAGGAGGTAGGTCTATTTATCCCAGTTAACATCTGTCCAGAAGATGATAATGGCGAGGTTGAAAGTCAAAGAGCTAAAGTAAACATCATTGGACGAAACTAATGTTGTAGTTAAAACAACCATAAAGTATGGCAAGTTTTGGATGTGCTCTAAAAAAGTAGATGAAATATGGAACACATATGAAAATGTGAGAAAAGCTCGTGAGCCACAACAAATGAGTCATGTTCAACAAACCTACCTCGTCAACATGAAGCCCATTTCATTTAATTCCAATACTTATGGTTTTTTGTTTTTTTTAGTTTATCTCAGGCTTGATTTCTGACTTTTATTTTCTAGTTTTTTAAAATTAAAATGCATGTAAATGAGTGACAATAATCTATTTTTATTTACGTAAAACATTACCAGGAACTCAGGGTTTGTTCCCATTTTTTTCCCTCTCAACTCATTTTTTTCAAACATTTGACGAGAACAATGCCAACTAAATCCGTTCTGCGTGGGGTTGGTTGGCCAACCGTAACTTGCACTCTTTGGTGGTTTGCTGCAGTTATACCATTTAATACTTCGATTGCAAAAAGATACAGAAATATAACCTAACAGATACAGATTACAGAGAGATATTACAAATTGGAACGGTGTTCACAGAATCAGCAGTAAAAATCAAAATGAGAAAACCGGTGCCAACCAACCTCGGTCTCCCCTACTCTGTGTTCATGCACTGGGAGTGGTAAAATAAAATCAGTCTTACTGATCACCGCAGAGGTGGATGGGGCAGAATGATAGATAAACTGGGCTCAGGCGGTCCTCTCCAACTACACAGCAGAACATACTTGGAGGAGACAGGAGGGAGGGGGGGGGGGGAGTGGCCTGATGGAGTGTACAACAAAGATTAATGTTAAGATTCAACTTTGGTTTTATTTTTCCAGAAAAGGAAAATGGAATTGCCACATAACATTGACAAAGTTTTGGAAAATATTATGTGCAAGGAATTTGCTGTATTGAAAAATAACAGTGATTTCAAATTTTCTGTGTGAAAAAAAAAGGATATCTGACCCCAATTTTCACAGTGGTGAACAAATTGCTGACTTGAAAAATGACAGTGATGTCAAATTTCCTGACTTTTTACCTAAATTTCCCAGTGTTAGTAAACAACTTGTTGAATTGCAATGAGAATGAATTAATGCAGACGAGGCAGTAATTGCAGAGTAAGAACTATCAGGTTGATGGGAACAGTTCCCAATTTTACAATCAAGAGACCCAGTTTGGTAAATTTCTGTCCAAGTTCTATGAACTGGAGTCCAGGATCATAGTACTGACATGATGTCTCAATGGTTACATGACAAAGTCAAGGGAAGGTTCTTCCAAGACAATGTTTTGAAAGGTGCTGCTGATCTAATTAAAAGTGACATCGGCCAGGTGACAAAATGTGTGAGCGTGGTTAGCAGAGATGACGCAATTGTGTTACATGAACTGTGGAATATTTGACATAAAATGGAATTTGGGAGATGGACCAACCAACACAGCATGACACTGACACTTCACACGACAGTATCTTCGAGGTAGTACAAGCTATAAATAACGTTTACAGGAACCAAGCTCTGGGTCCTGATGGCCTTCTGGCAGAAGAACTTCAGGAACTAGTAGTGAAAGCAGTTCCACTTCGTATGAGCTGTATACTGAATGCCTGCACCAGAGCAGAGTATTGGACCCATGAAAGCATAGCGTGATCAACCATCGAGAAGCTTTATGTCAAGGATCCAAAATGCTATCCACCTGCGTATTGTGTTGTGAAAGAGATTACAAGAAAATTAGAAGAAGGAATGGATGAATCCTGACCAATATGGATGCAGAGTGGACAGGCCAAATGAGGATGCAATCAGTCATACAATGTATCTAATATAGAGCTCACTTTAACTTGGAATCTGTATCAAACTTGACACCAAATTATGTTTTTCATAATTTGTGTTATTCATTATTATGTTTCTGCTTCCTCTCCAGAAGTAAGGGCCATCTAGTACTAGCTGAATGTGTGGAACAGGATATTGTAGGGAACTTACAATTTTTTTTAGAAGAGGTGACAGGTGGACTTGATGCTCGGTACTGATTCGCTCTCTTCGTCGTGAGTTAAAATCTTTCACTAACATTATCAAGGGAATAGTGAAAGAATGGCTGAAATGTGAATGAACTGTTGTGTAATGGTGACCTGTGATCTTACAAGGGAGAGTCAAATGAAAACCTTAAATATTATTTATTGTGCAGAAGTGGTACAAAGCTGTATCACTTTTCAACATAATCGCCCCCACGCTCAATGTAAGTCCTCCGGCACTTACAAAGTGCATAAATTCCTTTAGAAAAAAATTATTTTGGTAGTCCGCGCAACCACTCATGCAACGCATGATGTACCTCTTCATCAGAATGGAACTTCTTTCCCCCCATTGCTTCTTTGAGTGGTCCAAACATATGGAAATCACTTGGGGCAAGGTCTGGTGAGTATGGTGGATGAGGAAGACACTCAAAATGCAGGTCTGTGATTGTTGCAACTGTTGTACGGGCAGTGTGGGGCCTTGTATTGTCATGTTGCAAAAGGACACCTGATGACAGCAATCCACGTCGCTTTGATTTGATTGCAGGCCGAAGATGATTTTTTAGGAGAACTGTGTATGATGCACTGGTGATAGTGGTCCCTCTAGACATGTGATGCTCCAAAATGACACCTTTTTTGTCCCAAAAGAGAGTCAGCATAACGTTCCCTGCTGATGGTTCTGTTCGAAACTTCTTTGGTTTTGGTGATGAGGAATGGCGCCATTCCTTGCTCGCTCTCTTCATTTCCGGTTGGTGGAAGTGAACCCAGGTTTGGTCCCCAGTAACGATTCTTGCAAGGAAGCCATCACCTTCTCGTTCAAAGCGCCGAAGAAGTTATTCACAAGCATCAACACGTCGCTCTCTAATTTCAGGAGTCAGCTGCCGTGGCACCCATCTTGCAGACACTTTGTGAAACTGGAGCACACCATGCACAATGTGGTGTGCTGAACCATGACTAATCTTTAAACATGCTGCAATGTCATTCAGTTTTCCATCACTATGGCTTCAACTGCTGCAATTTTCTGTGGAGTCATAACTCGTTGTGCCTGACCTGGACGAGGAGCACCTTCCACTGAAGTCACACCATTTGCGAACTTCCTACTCCATTCGTAGACTTGCGGCTGTGACAAACATGCATCACCGTACTGAACCTTCATTCTTCGATGAATTTCAATAGCTTTCATACCTTCACTATTCAAAAACCGAATAACAGAACACTGTTCTTCCCTGGTGCAAGTCTCAGGTGGGGCAGCCATCTTTATACTGATACTGTGATGGTATTTGTGCATCTGCACTATGCTGCCACCTACAGGCCATTCTGCACGCTGCTTGCAGTACGCTTACCAACTTACAGGATAACGGCGCGAAATTTCGATTTTTTATTACAAATTTAAGGTTTTCATTTGACTCGCCCTCGTAATAGCAAGGATTAGATTGTTTCTAATGACTTTCCTTAGTTCACATGCTAATACCGTTCTCTGCAAAAATTAATTCTGAAGAAAATGCACATTTTGTTACGCACTGAAGTTCATTTCATTTGTTAATACCCGTTATGGGGTGTCCATTCATTATGTGAGGTGATATTGGGGGGGAGGGGGGGAGGGTGAGCCAACGGAAATCTCATGTGAGGTTTGAAATTCTTGTAGGATTGTAGAGATAAAAAAAAATATAAAAAAATAGGTCTAAAAATCACGCAAAAGTCAACTTTTCATCCAAAAGTGGGGGTATAACTGCCCTTGGAAGTGTGAGACCTTAAAAGAAAGAAAGATCTCAAGAAGTTGAGGTTGATCAGTGGGGGGGGGGGGGGGGGGAGGGGTAAAAAAACACCTCACATTGTAATTAATGGATTCCCGCTTATCTGTTATGGCTGTATAAACAGATTGTAACCAAGACATTAAGCTGCAAAGACTAAATACAGTAGAACTCCAACTATCCGAACTCCGACTATACGAATCACTGAATATCCGAATCTCTTTTTTAACTCATCCCACCAAAGAATTGTGCGAAAGAGGGCATGGCCAGTTTAAAACCATCTTTTTACCACCAAAAGTCACAAGTTTGTTGTAACCAATGGACCAGTCTGTTATCAAAACCATGAAACACCATCACAGAAGGCAACTTTTACGGAAGCTTTTGGTGGAGCGTGAAACGATAAAGGCGTGTTGCCTACCCACAAAAAATAAAAAATAAATTCTGAAAGATTGCCCTTACATGGTGGCAGAAGCTTGGAGCCTGGTTAAGTCCCATTAAGATGCACGTGGAAAACAAATTGAAAGGCATAGCAACTGAACAAGAGAAGGAAAAAGAAGCTCAAGAAAAGGAAATGGAAGAGACAGGAGAAGTTGGGGATCACATGTCACTTGAGGACTTGTGAAACATTCTTTTGAAAATTCCTCGATGTTCTGAAGTTAATGCTGAAGATATAGTATAGTGGGGTGGTGAGTGATTCGTCAGACCCTGGGAATGAAATTCTAAATGATGATGAACTTATTGGAAGTGTGAGAGAAGAGAGTGTCGAGGAAGAAGATGACCTTAATGTCGTAGTTGAATGATCAGCTAGTGAAGTATTTTCCGACTTAAAACTGCGTTGAAGTGGATGGAGCGTCAGTCCGAGTGTGACCACATGCAGCTTCTCACTGTCAAGCAGATGAATACACTCAAACAGCTTACTATGACCGAGATGTTCAGCAAGCAATGACTTTTATTTACAGTACGGTAGGTACATACTGTACATCACTTGTAAGTATGCTTAACATGAAAAATAGTTGCCTTTTAATTTAATTTAATTAATTAAAACTCTTTTTCTTTACAAATATTTTTATTCTCCCATTTTCAACAGACATACAGTAATTAATTAAAACAGACCCTTTTTTTTTAAAAAAAAATCAGTTATCCGAATTTTTGATTATCCGAATGCGGTCCGGTCCCAATTGATTCAGATAATTGGAGTTCTACTGTACCAGTAACGAGTTACAGTTTACGCAGAATCTGTGGCGAGCCCCCACTACAGCTCTTTGTTTGACAGTGTGTTCTCAGTTATCTGAGACAGTGTGGAGTGATTTGTGTCATTATTTTAAAGAAATTAACAACAGCTATTGGTATAGTCTTATTTAATACATAATAGTGGTTTTGGTTGCAGGTGGTGGCAGGTCCTAACCAGGACCGCCTGAATCTGGCGGTTGCTCGCGAGCTGGAGCGAGCGCTCGGTGGCTGGGTGCCTGCGTGATAGAGGATTACATCAAAGCTAACTGCACATTACTGATACCTCAACAGAGTGTTTATTTTATCAACCTCTGAAATTAGTGAAGTAAAGGCACATAAAAGACTTTCACAGTATGTTTTACTGATTGATAGGTTAGTCATTTACTGTAAAGGATATTAAATAATGTACTCATAAAGCTTAGCATAAAAGACCAGTAATATGTTCACCTGCCATCGAAATCATTGCTCCACCATGTTTGGATCTGAAACAGCTCACTATTTCTCCAATATATTCAAGGTCAGTTAATCCTTATTTATCATTAACACCTGATGCAATTATACAGAACAAATAAAATTCTTTTTGTGATACATTATAGTGAATATTTTTATTTTGTGGTGTTGACAGGTTTACCAAAACTATACGCTCTTTAATCAGCAGGGGAAGAAACCAGTTATATCAAATTAAGACGAGATAAAACTGGATCTATTCCACCTCGGAAGTGTTGTCAGCTGATAATAGGCTAATTCCAGAAATAAGCAATATGATTAAAACAGCTGAAGAGTTATACAGTTCTGTTTCATAGATATTATGGGACAAATGTTTTACCGGGCAGCAAAAGTATCTTTATGTAAAACCTATATTAGTATAATAATTAGAAGCTGCCACACTGACAAAAAGCAACTGAACTGAAATTCAGAATACTAGAGGAAGCACAATAAGGAGCGAATCCGTCTGACTACAACTAAGATTACAAAACTGTGCTCTACATATTTTAGGAATAAAAAGTCTGAAGTGGTTTGGTCACATTATGACAAGAGTGGAAAGGCTTCTTTTGAAAAATCTCTGGAAGAAACCAATATGAAGACTACGAGACAGTTGGCCAAGCAAGTACCATAAGACCAGTTTACAGCCCGGAGTGGGAGAAGAGAAACAGTGGCAATATCCATGGCGGTGGCAACAAAGGAGATCCTCATTTATAATATTGTTCTGTATGGGGTCCCCATCAAGAGGGGTTAATGGAGGCTTTGGGGAAGGTCCAAAGCAGAGCTACCCAATTCGCAATAGGTATATATATGAGGGTTGCCTTTTAAGTTTTTACAAAAAGTGAAACAGAAATGAACAAGTTCGAAAGAGTGTGTTTTATTGCTTTTCAAAATATTCTCCCTTAAGGTCTATACATTTTTGCATATGTTCAAACCAATTCTGGAAACATTTTTTCCACTGTGAATCTAATATTTCAGAAACATGGTTTTGAAAGTCTTCAACAGCTTCTTGAAGTGATGAAAATCGCTGTCCGCACATCTTTTGTTTGACAGTGGGGAACAAGAAAAAGTCATTAAGCGATAAATCGGGTGAATACGGGCAATGAGACATTAATTCGATGTTTTTCTCCTTCAAATATTCATTTGTTTGACGTGCTTTATGGGAGCTGGCATTGTCGTGATGAAGGATGATGTGACGTTTTTTGTTATTTTTCCTTATTTCATCGAAGACCGTTGGCAAACAAACTGTTGTATTCCATTCGTCATTAACAGTTCTTTGATCCTCTAATGGAATGGTTGCAACGTGTCCAGTACAACTGAAGAAACAAGCGATCATTTTCTTGGAAGCGCTACATGAACAAACTACTTTAGTGGGATTGGGTTCATCGTCAAATACCCAAACAGTAGATTGTTGTTTGCTTTCAGGTTCATACGAATATATCCAAGTTTCGTCTCCTGTAACAATGTTGTATACGGATTTTGAACGTCCTCAGTCGAGTTTTTTCAACATTTCCTGACACCAATTAACACGACCCTTTTTCTCAGCTTCGGTCAAATTATGCGGATTCCATCTGGAACATATCTTTCTCACACCTAAATGTTCATGAAAAATTGATTGTATTGCAGTCTGCGATATCCTAAGAGACACCTCTAACTGTCTGTAAGTCACATGCCGATCTTCTTTGATCATGTTGCGCACAGCATCGATGTTTTGGCCGACCTTCTCAACATTCATCAGTCATGGACGCACGACCATGACGAAATTCTGCAAACCAATTGTAAACAGTTTTCTCTGATGGTGCTTCATTACCAAAAGTTGCACGAAGCGATTCTATGCATTGTTGTTGAGTAAGGCCTTTTTTAAAATCATAAAAAATCACCCAACGTAAGTCTTCACGGGCAATTTCAATTTTTGCACAAACTTGCTTCTTTTAAACGTTCACTATCAACAACTTACTCAGTCAATTTTTAAATTGTCACTGGCTTCACAATAACAAACGTCATTGTTCACAAATACAGTGGTGCAACAACTCATTAACGCCACCTATTGTTCAATTGTATAAACTTAAAAGGCAACCCTCGTATTTGAAGGGGAAGCATAAGTGCGATGCTGAAGGAGTTAGGTTGGGAAGACCTGGAACACCAAAGGCGTTGCTCTAGACAGAAGCTAATTGAAAAATTCACAACTGACGTATTTTGGAATGAGAGCAAACAAATACTATTACCAGCAACATTCATACCTAGGAATGACCGCGAAAATAAGATAAGAGAAATCAGGCCCAGAACCGATTCATTTCTGTACTCATATTTTCCATGAGTGATTAAGAAATGGAATAGAAAGGATTTACCGGGCAAGTAAACTTAAAATCTGACAGGAGTAGTTCTCGATAAATCACTTCTGCCATCCTGATCTGGGTTATCCATGGTTTTCCCAGATCGCTTCAGGTTAATGCCGGGTTAGTTCCTCACAATAGCCCATGGGCACCTCCTGCCATATCCTGTATATCCCTTCCATGCTATTACACTTGTAGATAGGCTAATCGTGAAGTGAATCGTGGAGTAATATAAATAAAAATAATGGAAGAGGTTCATTCATTACCACACATGATCTACTAAAATTGAATGTCAATGGTGGTGATAAGGGAGCGTGCACAAACCACGTAACTCCATTTTGGCCTACTGTGAACCCCCCTCCCCCCCCCCCCACGTAGCCCTATGTGGCTTTTGCCTCTACAGCCCCCCCCCCCCCGCTCCCCCACGTAGCTTTTTTCCCTTTTGATTCCAAAAGACATTTTATACTGTTTTCTCTCGTCAGACGATTGTAAATTATATAAAAAGATAATTAACTGAGGGAAATATATATTCACATGCTGTTGTGTGTTCTACTCCTCATTTTAACCGTGAAAAATGTTATGAAAGGAAAGCTACGTGGCCTGGCTCGGAACCCCCCCCCCCCCCCCGTAGCCCACCACAGCCAACCCCTCCCCCCCCCCCCTGGACCGAGCCACGTGGTTTCTGCACGCTCCCTAAGTTGAACAACAGTTTAGATTAGCTGCAAAATATATATATATATATATAAAATAAAAAGTAAATAAATTGAAATACCATTGTAAATCATATTTTCGTGAAAAATAGCATAATGGATGATTACAGTTTATTATGCTGATTACTAAATTTCAGGTAACTTAATTACAAAAATAATTCTAATGTTCATGACATCAAAATTTAAAATTTTAATCACAAATTAAACAGTTCATTAGATTTTGCAGTGGCTGAAAATTTCTCAACCTTTGAACTGTGAAACATGAACAATTTTGCCTCTTTAAACAAAAATATATATTTTTTTTACATTATGCAGATTTATTATATAGACCCAAATAATTAACACTGTCCTATGGTGAGACAGATTTAGATATATACCTCATGCACAAACACATGTGATGTAAGTAATAGTAATATCCATGGAACACACATCTATAGTTCAGGGACAGCCTGGAAACTGGGGACTCCCACTGTCGTTCATTGTGGTGGCTGTCATTACACGCAGAGTGTTGCTGTGTGTAGGTAAGGGAGGAGATGAAACTACGAGTCAGCCCATTCAACCTCGCTCTTTGAAAGACATGAAAGCGGCCACCAACTTCGATGTTCGTATCCGGCAGACCGATCGCCGACAACACCGTGATGGGCCCACAGTCCGTACCCACTGTAAAGAGGTTTGGGATTTAAACAAGTACTTTAGGTAATTAGGAATTTTGCACCACCGCTTCTCCTATGCTATAGGCCAAATTGCGATGATCAAAATTTCACCCCATTCCCCCACGGTTCAAAGCAGCCAATCCCTGGCCACGTGCTGGCCGTAATCACGATCAGTGGTGTAGCTATAGGAGGGCTAGACTATGTCGTGCACCGGGGACCTCAAGCTCAGCTCAGAGGGGCCCCCAAAGCTCAGGGAGTCCCTGCCAGCAAACCTCACAGAGAGCTAAAAATATTTTTTTGCACCGGGGCCCTTGTTAATGCCACAGATCACGGTTCCACAATAATCTAAAATTCTAAACCAACAGGAGTTGGAGAGGGCGCCAAAAAGGGCTGCTAGATTTGTTTCTGGAAATTATCGCAGAATGCAATCAGTGACGGATATGATAAAGGAGCTGGAATGGGATTCATTGCAAGACAGGAGGAGGATGAGGAGGGTCATGGGAGTGTACAGGGCATATAGTGGTGATGAGGCATGGAAAGATATTGGCATAGTTATGAAAAGTAGTGCATGGAAGGGAAAAGATGACCATGATTACAAGCTGGCACTCGATTTCAGGCACAAGGGTGTGGGAAGATTCTCTTTTTTAGGTAAGGGTGTCATCGATTGGAATGAGTTACCAAGAGAAATTATGAATAATTTACCGAAAACGTTGAAAGAATTTAAAGATAAAATTTGTAGAGGGCAAATGTAGGTGGCTGCAGGATAGGGGGAAGATGGGTGTGTAGGGAAATTGTCACCGGAGCCTATGCTCGATTGCAATTAAATTAAATTAAAAAACAGGGGAAAATGCGTGTGGGTAATGCTGAACTCAATTAATGGTTGTATCTGATGGAAGATGGACAAATACATGTCTAGTATCAAAAGCACAACTTCATAGAAAATCTAACACTTAATTTTCTTCAAAAAGTTTCAATTACAATAAAAATGATGAGGAGTTAAATGCTTTTAGGCAATGCCAATACAGAAGGAGATTGAAATTATACCCATAAAATACAAGAGATGAGAGCGAGGGGAAACGACCACATTCGTCAGAGAGACTAGATAACGGCAAAGGTTCCAGTGTGGGTCTCACGACATGACTGACATCAGAGTTGGCATTTGGGGACAGTGTAGGAGAGAGGAGGGAATACAAAGTAGATAATCATTAACTACACAAAGTACGTTCACTGCCCCTTACACATTCTGTTCCTTCAGTCCTGTATCTCGTCATACACCACCTAATCATTTAACCATAAAAATCCCTCATTCTGGTTGCCAGTCACAACTCTAAAACTTCCCCATACTTTTTTTTGCAATAATTTCTCATCCTTGTCAAACTTCTTCGCCAGAAGTATGTCCATAGAGTTAACCAACTCTCAAATTTGAGCGTTTCCACTAAATCCTTTCATCCCCTGCAGACAAATACAATCAAAATGTGCGCAGAAACTCTTGTGTTACTTCTCTGCTCTGGCAAAAAAGAAAAACCTCTATGCCTTACTCCACAAATATACAGCACACACCAACTGCTTCCCAAAACGCCAAAATCACATATATCTTCAATCTCTCCCATCCAACTCCTTTACCACCCACTTCACAAGATCCTGCCATATCTGTGGATAAACCACATTGATCCGTGATAAACATTACCCCCACCACTCCTCTGACAGACCCCCTCCATTACCAGTTCTACCCTAGGAACTCCAATATTCGACCGTGCCGTTTTGTTGTACTCCCCACTGCCGGTATTACTTTGCCGCCACAGCAAAGAGCATAAAAAGGCCGAGTCCATCCTATGGCAGTTCCAACTGGACGCACATTGTCTTACATGAAACCATCCCTCTTTTTAGTGTAGCAGTTCCTCGCATCTACTTGGTCCTTGCCATCATTTCTCAATTCCCTAACACACGAGTTCTTTATTTCTGTGGAAACATGAGAGAATGTTTCATGAATAAGAATGTCATTCTCCTCTAAGCTGTCATGGCCATATATCCCACCATTTCCATGTGACATAAAATTAGTACTTTCCTTGACCCCCAAGGTCTATTTCAGGGCCCTACATTACAATCCATTTCCCTCCTCCCAACTCAGAATAGTTAAGACAACCACATTGCACCTTCTTCGCTGGTAATCCTGGTTGACCTATATTTGTCATATAAAATGCCGCACACTTTCTTGAGTGACTGTTCAACTACACTACTCCTATACCTCCAGATTCCTTCCTTGTCTCCACTGATGTCACTTCCTTGCAGTTGCGGCTCGTGCTTTTTATACTTGGGAAGGCTGCGAATCTTTTACCACTGAAGCCAAAGTCTCAAAGGCGAGAGTCCTGCCAAAACACGTGTTCCAATTTTTTTTCCAGTAAATTATAAACCGAATTCATATAGCACTTTCAGAGTGCCGGAAAACTGTAGCTGTTCTCAAAAACGAAAATATAGTTCACATGAGTTCACACTCTACCGCACAAGACACTCACAAAAGAAACTTCCAAATAACGCACTTTCTCGAGCAAACATCTTTAGCAATAATGATATGTTTTGTGCGCTTATTTAATCTAATCGTTCGACAAATTCTTGCTAGATGGTGAAACTTATATCACCATATTTTAGTGCACTCTAGCAGAATGTTTACAAACTTAGTGCCTGTCCTATGTTTGAAAGAAGGGCCCATGCCTGAAACATAAGAGTATCTTTTACATTGACTAAACATAAATATTTAACGTCGATTAAAGACGCATGAAAGCGTAAACTGGAGATACAGAGACAAGGATTCGAGAGTGGAAGTTCAACCACTCTGCTGTTTTCCCTGCATTGTAACTAGTGTTACAAAAAAATCATGATGGGGTTGGTGCAACTGCCGTAGGCTCTACAAGCTGCACCTACTTTAAGTTCATAACAGCTATACTCCGTAAAAGCCACGCCCCCAGTCCTCTGCTACGTGCAATGTAACGGCGTTCCAAAGGCGCAGCCTTAAAAATACTACCCGTTTGAGAAACATTCTTTTATATCAGCAGTTCTAAAAATATTGACTGTCAGTGTTTAAACATGTGTGGAAGATCCTCGAAATGTTTCCCATTAATTTAAATTCTGTACTATTCTATTTAATAACATATTTTAATATATCTTTTGGGGCAGCTCTGCCTCAGAGCCTTTAACGACGAGCCGCTACTGCTTCGTTGTATATCATTCTAGTATATTTCCCAGAAATGTAACTGTCATACAACCTCCCCTAACATCCTTGGATCATTTCACCCTCTCCAAACATTTTTTTAATTAAATTCTCAGATATGCAACACTAAAATGGCTATACACATTGCAACCTATTCCTGGGATGATTGAAGGAACAATTCCTGAACAACCCCTCATGTGATTGAAATACAAAGACTATGCATTCATACCCAGGATCCGTGATTAAAGTCAGTATCCAGTTGCCTAAACAGTAATCCTCAACTTCACCTGGATTTACTTCCTCACAACTCAACTTCTTCAATGCGGATAACTTCCAACATAACTCACATCTGTTCATATCTACCTTCAAAGAAACAAAACTATCAACAAAACTATAAACTGATGTATATTGCTGAAAGTCTTGTTTATACTGTTTTATTCAATTTACATCATCATTGACCCCGAGTCTTTGCTGACTTTTTCATAAGCTAACTAAATATTGCTCCATCACCCAATCTTCCATGCATTCACACTATTACAAGTGATAGTTGTATTAAATTCAGCAACGGCATTTAGAAGGATTTATCCCAGCATTCACCTGGAGTAATGGAAACCATGGAAAACTGGTCTCAATGGAGGAGGGGGATTTGAACCCTAGCCTCCCAAAATTAATGTTCAAGGTTTTTTCAAATAAAGTATAACTCAAAACACAATCAATTTCCTCCAAAGCACTCTCCATTTGAACCAATACACTTGTTGAAGTTAATAAAAAAAAGTTGCAAGGAGCAAGGTCTGCTGAAAGGTGTGTGTGTGTGGGGGGGAGGGGTGTTTACTAGGGTCATGATATTTTTTTTTTTTTAAATTGGCAATTAAATAGGGCCGTGTGAGCAGAAGCATTGTTGTGATGGAGGAAACACTCACTCGACTGCCACAAATCAAGCCTTTCCCGTCTCACACTGTTGTGCAATCTTTCCAAAACAACCAGGTGAAAGGTCTGATCCTATGGAACAAACTCTGAATGGACAACTCCTCACACATCAAAGAAACAAATCTGCAATGTCTCCACACTTGATTTCACGTGTCTTATTTCTTTGACATGACACGAGCTTGGAGTCTGTCACTGGGTCAATTGTTACTTTGTTTCAGGGTCATTTATCACTGTGATGACCTTGAAGAAAAAGTTTGTATCATTTCAGAGCTCTTCCTTCAAAGCACAGCATGCTTCGAGGCAGTCTTGTTTTTGCCGTGCAGTTAGCAGTCAAGGCCCGAATTTGGTAGCTACCCTTCTCATACCCAAATCTTCACTTAAAATGCGCTGAACTGGACTCAGTTGTTTTTTGTTTTATTATGGCTTTATGTCTTGTTGATGTCGAGGTCTTTAGAGGTGGTATGGGACTGGGGATGAGGAATGGGAAGGAATTCAGCCACAGGCATTTGAAGGAAGCATCCCGGCATTCATCTGGAGTGATTTGTGGAGGCCGTGGAAAACCCAAATGTGGATTCAAACCAGCGTCCTCCCGAATGAGAGGCCAGAGCATAAACCGCTCACCCACCACACTCGGTAAACTGAGCTCCTAGTCACTCCAGACAGTTCCACAACTTCTTTGATTATATATCGTCGATCTTTAAGGAAAATTTTGCAAATTTTTGTGATATTTTCATTGGTTTGGTTCTTTCTAAATGGTAAAACAACTCAAACACTTGGGTTTACCCATGGCATCATTTTTGTATATCGTTTTCAACATTTTCTGTTGCATTTACTTAACAGCCAAGCACTGTTCACGAGAATCAGCCATCGCAAATATGAGCCCACAAAGCAGCAGCCACAAACAAAAAACAAACAAACAACAACACCAGCCAAACACAATCTTCTCTTGTGATGGCAACTGGTATACTGACTACTGACTCGGGGATGGATTGACTACAGGCTCCAAGTGGCAAAAACCGCCGTTGACAACATCAGTTCGGTTTCTTTTGGGAACCCCTTGTAAAATTTGTGATCGATGGGTCGTGCAAGTACTGTAACAATAGAGCCGGGTAGTGTTATGTCATCTTTCACCAAATTAACCTATTGTAACTTCCTATCAAATCAAAGTTCCTTATAGCCCAATTTGGTAACTCTAAGACTTATTACAACACGTCAAATTGGGCAGTCATCTTCCATTTGACTATATTTATCAAGCAATCACAATCTGTCAGGTAATTTTTCTACTCATAATTTTTCTTTGTTATGTACAGTAAACATGAGTATGTTTTCTCAGATATTCCAGTATTTCTTAATCCCTAGTTAGTTCAAAGCAGCAGTAGCCTACAGTAGCTTATTTTCTGTGCCTGCAGACAATGATAAATAGTCAACATCGGCAAGACTAAGATTATTGCAGATGGCAAGTTGTTCACCACTTTGAATCGACCCACATTCACAGCATGTACCTCAATCGAAATAGCCCCACTTAAAAAAAAAAGAAGTGTTATCCGTAAGTTGTATTTCATTCCTTCCTAATTGTAACACCTGAACATCAGAAGCTGCAGCCAACCTCCGCACTTTATTTATTTTCCAGTTCCGACGACAACAAGAACCGTTATCAAATGCCAGACTGATCTCGAAAAGATTTTTTTTTGGGGGGGGGGGGAGGTTTCAGTTTCCTAACTTCACAGCTTAAGGCAACTACTCATGTATGACTTTGTTCCAAATAGAGGAGAAAATATCAAAATCATTTAAATTTAAAATCCAGTAATTTATCATTGTATTTCTTAAGCTTCAACCTCTGTATATAATTTGCATATTACTTTATCTTCCTCACATTCTGTGCATCAGAAATCCCATATCACTTATCTGTCTCATCTCTTCTAAGCATTTATAACTATCACTTTAGAATATTTTTAAAGCTTTTCTTTCTTGAATAACATTTCTGGAAATGATTAACAGGAAAAGGAAATAAGGATTCATAGGATATTCAAGCAACAAAATTATTTAAAAAATGAGGCTTAAACAAAACAGATTTTAATTAAAAAAAAGTACTCTGTTTTTTCAAAGATAATAATGCAACATTACATGCGTAATGTAAACATTAGCCGCAAGGCCAGCAATAACATTCACTGCACATAATGACAAGGCTTAACAACAATATGCGAAAAATACAAATACTCATTCATGAATGGATTAGGTTAATGTTATTAATAAATTAAATATTTCTTGTGTTTTTACAAACATTCCATGAGTACCTTAAGTAAGAGAACATTATCCGTTGCAGTTGGCAACATATATTTTGGCCTAATGTGATACATGATCAACTTTTCAAGAAAATCTTACAGTACTACAATATTATCATCTCACACCTTGAATTTCTTAAAAATTAAAATCAACAATTAAAGTACTCTTAGCAGTTAATAACAAAGAAGATTACAAGACAATTATTACACCTACATCGCTTCCAAAACATTACAAAGGGAGAAATTTGCATTTTCACTGACATTCAAATTCCTACTAAATTTAAAAAAGCTCCACCAAACAGTATTTTTGATGTGTATCAATTACCAATTTTTTTTTTTAACATTTTACATCCTGGTTTTATTTGACTGGCATTAGTGTGTTACAAGTATTCTGAAGAACTGAGGTTGAAGCTGTTAATTTCATAATTATTTGCTGATGAAGTACCAATAGTGCCCCATTCATATATAATTTTAATGAAAAAATTGTTTAATACCTTACATTAATCCATACCAACCAAGCAGTAAGCAGTTTGGATCTACATTTTTCATGACAAGCAAGGAAATAATTAAACAAGGTTTTTACTAAAGGAGAACAGCCATACGACGACTCAGAAAATATTAAGTTTATTACAAAACCTTCAGAACCACTCCTCCAATAATTGTTCTTACCAAACAGAACAAACTGTAAACCAATTTAATATTTATGTCATTGCAAATAATAATGTCTCTTATACTATCCAAAGAGAATGATCAATTATGTATATTTTTGTCGGAAGTTTAACATATGAAGCAAATGACCTATAAACAAAATTACAGCATGGTGACTGCTCTTAGAGATATTAATTATATCCTATAACTGTATAATTTCCTCTGAAATTTCAGGAGTAGGACAAGATCAATTAGACCGGAAAAGTTGTGAAATGAGGAACCTGTATAAGATATAGCAGGAAGATGAAGTATACGGAGATGAAGAAAGCGTGCTGAAGGAAATATGAAATTTAAAACAGAAATGAAGGAGACCCTGATGATTCAAGAGGGTATTTTACAATGAGTAAGAACAGGGATGGTGGAAGGCCAGTTCTTGTAGTCGAGAATCATCCAAGCAGTGGCTGAAAGCTATCCAAGATGATGATGATGATGATGATGATGATGATGATGATGAAATTTATAGTTTGAATATAATTGAGTAATCTGTTCAATTGAACATATATCAGAAAAAATAAAATTATGATCACAACTGCAGACAAATGAATTGAAAAAAAAAATCTTAGCAAAGATTAAAATATCGTTGTGCAAAAAAAAAAAAAAAAAAAAAAAAAAAAAAAAAAAAAAAAAAACGAACACACACAATCAATGTTGAGTGGTTTTTCTGTAACTGAACATTCGTGAATAAATCGCTGGAGTGATATATGATGCAGACTGAAAATGTGTAACAAAATAAAGTTAACTTTGATGGCCCATTTCTCTGACCCTTCTTACTAATCACAGGTTTGATTGGAACAGTGCCAGTATTTTAGAGACAAACCTAAAATGAATAAAAAAATTCTCTCTTTAAGTTCAAAATAAACAAAAATACAATAATAAATATCATTTTGTAGTGCAATTTTTACTAGACAACCAAGACAAGATGTCGTGTAGTGGTACTCTGCGCCCGGCTGCAAGCCTTAAATATAATCCTCGCGTCACTGCTAGCATGAAAGCGCCTTGGAAGGGCCATAATGACCACAACCAGAAAGAACCTTCAAGACATTATATCTCACGATATCAAAAACGGTTACGCACAAAAAAAAGAATCTCAAAATTAACAAATGACACACAGAGTACTGCCACCAGGAATTAAAAACCAGGCTTTAACGGTGGGACTAACGTTCAGAATACACCGTGTACATGACAGAAAGTGGAAACTGTACATATATGTGTGTCCAACATCAATAACAGTAAAGGTTTATGTATCCCCCAAATTCCCTGCTTCTCGTTTCTAACTTAAGAAACAATCAACTGATAAAAATAAGGATAGAGGAAAAAACTATCACTTACCTCAAGTGATGATACAAGAGCAGAAAAATAGATTTAAAAAAAATCTGAAGTTGTCAAGCACGAGCACTTGGGATGCAGTAGAGAATATCAGGGGGATAGGGCAACTGTGACTGGCATATCACTCAGGAGTCATCCAGCGTAACCAGCACTACTAACGTGCACTTTACATAGAGTGCCGCATAATTATTGCAGTCACACTAAATTTATCTCGAGTCAAAATTATTTGTGTAGTGCTGTTAACGATGAATAGTTTATATTCACAGAAAAAGATGTTACAAAGTAGGGATTCATTAAGTTCTGCATTTTATTGAAATTTACACTAAAAATGAACTAAGAATTATGAGCACTGGAAACCCATTTCTCGAGGATCAATTGGAAGAGCTAATAAGAACAGGTAAAGAAGCTCATTAAATGATTTTACACGATTAAACGATAACCGACCCAGATGACCTTTCGGCAGTTTCACTGTGTATGAATATATGAGTCACAACACAAACAAAACTACATTCAAAAGTTTTACTACATACAAAAGTTCGTATTGTGTGCTTTAGCTGCTTGCATGAGAAATTAAAGTGCCTATATTGTATCCGGACACAAACTAGCACCGTGCTTTTAATCTCCAGTGCAGAATAGCAATGAATGCCATTTGAAGGTCCAAAAACAACTGCACTGATAATCTGTTTATAATTATAACAATTACTTTCAGAAAGGCCACGGCTAAATATGATAAATTGTCTGACAATTGTGGACGGGTTCCAGCAATGGCAGTGATTTTACATACGTGCTTTATATATACGTGAAGTACAACCTGCGTGCCCCATGCTGCCCCAGAGGAAACAAAGAGATCACTTTCGCCCTCTGCTCGGAAACACTGGGTTATTACGCATCTCTCGGGAAAAAATAACCTTTGCATTGTGGATCAAAATTAATTTGAAAAAAAATAAAACCAATATGACAGACATGGCTGGAAGCTGTAATATTTTGCCAAACATTGTTTTTGCCCATTTATTATCGGTTTGAATTAATCCAGAAAGCTATAGAAATCTGAGGATTTCTCCAACGCAGGATAAAGTGAAAGAAAAAGAAAAGTTAAAAAAATTCCGTTACAATTATTCATTAAATCTTTCTTTAATTATTAAATACTTGATGAGCTGTAAAGATATTTAGACGAGCAAATCACAATACACTGTGGAACTCTTTTATTTTAGTTATTTATTTATTACTACTATTATTTTTTAGTTTGGCTGGAAAAATGGTCGGAACTAAACCAAAAAACAGACTAAATTATAATATACTTAAAAAAAAATCCACGTATTATACTAACTGAAAATACCCGAGCTAAATGTATAGAAATTGAAACAACAAATAACAGTGGTGCTACGGAAAATGAATGTATTGTATGTTAAACTAGTGAAATTTTAGTAGTCTTGATTGCTAAAAAACTGAAAAAACAAAGCAGCAATGATTGGACATGCAATACTAAATGCCAGAAAGACAGCGTCTCTGTCACATGCTTCTAAAAATAACACCAGTTAGTACTGCTTTCAATACTCTGAGCAATACTACTAGTCAGAGAAAGATTCAATAACATTTTATCTATCACATGCAATTTTTATTTTTAATGACGCCTGTATTTGATGATAGATCTCATGAAAATAATAATGAAACCAAATTGTCAAGGAATTAGTTGTTGCTAGAAGTTCAATTTAGCTAGTACTCTCCAGTATTTTCAACTTTAAATATAGGGAAAGGTATATACATCATAAACAGCCTGACATGAAAAGGTTAGTGAAAAATGAAGCAGAATAGTAAACCAAGAAAGAAATTTTTCATAATTGGGATTCATAAATTACGATTTTCTCTCAAACAAAGACCAACTGAACTGTTGACAACATTTCCAGTATGTAAAATATCACACTGGATAATTGATGTGCCTCACCAAGATTAAGTTTTACTCCTCCAGTATAACTTATTTATTTAGGGGAAATTCTTGTTTACATTATTATATATTAAGAGAAAGAGATGATTACGTAACCGAGATATGAAGACCAAAAATTGGTAATGTGATATTTTTAGCTTGGATAGTTTCACTCACTTGAAAATCATATCCATCTTGTGTATTTTTTTTTTAGCATCAATGACACTATTGGCATTGTATACATCTTAAAAGTGAATATTTCAGAGACTATCAAATGCAAATCTGTGGTGACTGGTACAATACGCTGACAGAGCAAACCACTCTGCAGTGTAATACATCATTACTTCAGACGTAAGTCAACGTAAATAAGGAAGGGTATGAAAAGTAAACTTCTCTCTCGCCAAAAAACAACGCACGCGGCCTGAGATGAACACACAAACCCCAACACACTTCAAAGTGTGTTAGGGTTTACTATCCCTAACCTTCCTTATTTTCATTGCCTAAAAGCATTTTCATTGTCACTATTATCGAATAAATCAGTGTAAGAAATTTATACCAATTACATAACAAAAAACATTATTGGCTTAAAACCCACAGTACTCGCCACATATTTACAAGACAAGTTTTCAATATATGGCTACTTGTATGAAAGCCTTTATTAAACAACAGATACAAATGTTATTACTGGCAGATGGATGTTTTTTTTGGTTACACTGTATACACCGTCTTGTAACGTTCTTTATTCCAAAAAGCATAACCTCCTGATATCAGCACGTGTTGCGTTTTCTCCGAATACTTCTCGTATGTTGCCCCAGCATATGCACAATAAAGAGGATTTGATATTAATACTCATATTACCTATAAATTCATCTATTCAAATATGAATAAAATACCAATGAAATTTAGGATTATTATTTACTAGCAACAGTATCCAAAATACTTTAACAATACTATAAAATGTACTCTTAAAAAATTACAATACAATACCTGCTGCATGAACTCTGATCAGCTTAAATATGCAATAAAAATCTCAAAACATATAAATACTGTAAGAAGTTAAACTAATATCAAAAATATAAACAAATTATGATTAAAAAATCACTTTCTATCAACTGAAAACAATATGTGAAAACAACGCTCTGTTAAAATGTAAGACACCAACTGCCTACTCACTTGTACAAGAGAACTTAAGACCCAACAATTTCATAAAATATGCAAGAATGAATCACTAGTATCAATTACAATGTCACACTTCTGCACCATATGTGTGCCTAAGAAAACAGTCCCACAACATGTCAGCCACAACTGAATGTGTTAAGGAAGTCTCACATGAAAAGAAACAAGAAATAAATAAATAAAAGGGGTCCCAAGAGATCCTAAAAACAACTTTCTCAGTCCTGCTACGTAACGTCTTGTGGCACGTCGAGTTCTCATTAAATCCTACGGGGTTCCCCAGACGAGGCTGCGAGGAGTCTAGTGCGTGCGTGCGTGCGTGCGTGGTCACACACCGGTCACAGAACTGCCGTCTCCGTACGACACACTGACGTGGCAGAAGACAAAATGTACTGTCGTCAGAGATCCACCTCCACTGCTCGGTGGATGAAAATACAGAGAGTATCTTCCGAGGAAGGTTGAAAGAAACTACAGAGAACTTGCCGTTACAAGTTGTTCTCCAGGAATGAAAGCAGCATTGTTTCGTAATGCTTGCTGGCATCCAGATTTCGTAAACTGTGTCTCTCGTTTGGATAAACCTAAAAAGAAGAAGAAATACTTGACATCAGAAAGGCAGTAACAAAAATATTTATTACAATAAAGTTTGCCCGGAAATCTGTTACTGGTCAGAACAAGAGCTGCCAAAAAAATTCAACCTTAAAATTAGTTCACTACCATAATATTTTTGTTCGATTTACATTTAACTGTTCCGGTCACGGAATTTTTAATACTTGTACAATGGAAAATGAAGGCCACTGACCAGCTTTACAGTTAACGATCAAAACATCATCTGCAACCTGTATTTCAAACCAGAAAGAAAGAGAGAGAAAATTTATTAAATTACAGATTCATATAATTCAATGTTTACTTAACACCAGAGACAAATTGCGAGTAATTTTAAAATGTTGCAGAGAACTCTCTTGAGAGAGAGAAAACTTCTGCAGCACAAGTCATATGACACTCAATTACTCAGTTTTTTTTTTTTTTAAGAGACAACAATAAGATGGTGATTAGCAAATTTGACGTCAGTTGATGATCCACTCCATCGCTCAGTTTCTGTGGTACGACAACCTCCTACGTCACCTGTATGAACATATATATTTAACTGGAATTTTTTTATTTTTAAGTATGATAATATTAATGAAGGCAGGATGGCAGTTACAAACACCCAAAGCAACAAACATATACACGGTGAAGTGTAGAAAACACTCTCGGGATTCTAGCCACGTCAAATAAAAGTCAACTGGCGATGTTTATTTGACGCGGCTAGAATCCCGAGAGTGTTTTCTACAGTGCTGCCGCCGCGAAAACATTCACAGTTATATACACGGTGAGTCAGAAAGGACTTTACAACTTTGGAATGACAAAGAAATGTGTTGACATAACTTACAGAATCAGTAGATGTGTCACTATGTAGCAATCAACCTCAAGTTTGATGCACATAGTGCACCATTCCACCACCATGAGCACCAGCGTAGTGCACAGTTAAAATGGCTACCTAATAATTTCACAATTATAGTGTTTAGGCAGTTTTTTGTAATCATTCAGCGAAATGTTGGAATCATATTAAATTTTCATGTAAATAGTATTAATGATTGAAATGTTCTCAGCCTAGCAATGAAAGAATTTATTTACAATTTTAGATTTTAAAAAAAAATAATAACCTACTTCATGATCATTGTATCTATTCCAACTATTTTTCAGTTCACTACACCATTTCTATTATTTTTTTCCTCTCCAAAGGTTTGCAAAATAACCCATCCTGGCTACAATCATCTCTTGAATAGATGAAAATTGTAACCAGTGAAGAGAATTTGATAGGAAAAGATAGAAAGTATGCAGAATAGAGTGTAAGTTTAGGCAATTGAGACTGCAAATCCTGTATGCTTACCCATTTAATAAGAGAGATGGATATATTAAAGAGTCTCCAAACCTTGACTGATTCCTCTTGCAACAAATATCTGTCATTCATTCATCTAATACCATGCCACCGGTGTGTTAAATTATTTTTGTTATCTTTTGTGAAGATACTAGGAAAAAGGAAATGTCATTTAGGCAGTATAAATAACAAAGGATAGGGAAAATGACCCATCACTCACTAAAGTTGAAGGCTGCAACGAGTGAAACGTATACATAACATACAAAAACATATACAATATTTCGGTTATCCACCTTAATCATTGTTTAGAGAATGGGTCTTGTGGTTCAGGAGATGTTCAGACGCCGAAGTTTACCACATGACAACTGAAATACTGTATATGTTTTTGTTCATCATGTATGTTTTTCACTTGTCGCTGCCTTCAGTCATTTTCCCTATCCTTTGTTATTTATATTTCTGTTACCTTTTACGATACTAAAACGGCAGTTCCATTTTCACCATTACCCATTTAATATTTTAAACCCGTATTAAACATAGAATGTAACTTGAGTTTACTAAATGGTACACAGATTGTTACCGACAATTCTAGCTTACCTGCAACTGGTATGGCTTCCCTGCTTTTATCAGGGCATTAACCAAGGTGCTCGTGTGGAAGAAGTGCACATTCTCATCAATGAGGCCGTGAATGATTAGTAACCTATTTTCCCTGGAATGCAGCAATATTTAGCGATTGAAAATTTTAATACTAGTAAAATAAAACAATCATGGTACAAGAAAAAATATTATACTTGTGACATCAATTGAAACAGAACAATAGGAGCGACATTTCTTGAATATTTTGGAAGCATCAGAAATGCAACCTCTGCCCACTTCTTGATTTTGGCACAATAAGAGTCAGGGCCGGCGCTAGGAATTTCGGGCCCAGGGTTAAATGGGTGACTTTTTTTTTTTTTTTTTTAGCTCTACAAAATGGCCAGGCAACAATGGGCGTAATCTTGGCTTCAAGGCCTGAGGGCCCCTATGGTCGGTGATCGGGCCCCCCATCAGCCCGCAGGGCCTGGGTACTTTTGATCCGCTTATCCCCTCCTAACGCCGGCCCTGATAAGAGTTGAGAGTCACGGTGATACTTACTCGTCAGGGAACTGATTGACGTAAGTCAAAATGGATCCTTGCTTGTAACCGTGTTGGTTATTGTCCGGTAAGTCCATATAACGTTCTGTGTACCCCGTGTCGTAGAAGGACCAGGAAGTGACGGGGGCTCCTGCTATTGCTACCTACAACAGGAATAGTGTTCAGTGGGTTCACATTCAGTAACAGTAAGAGCTGGAACAAGCAAACGTGTAACACTTCAAACTACAGCACAAATTTGTCAGGAAGAAGCAAATAATGCTACATCGAAGGCAGTAACTGCACTGGAGCATTGGACAGAAACTATTGCTCTGTTGCTGAAAATTATTCTTGGCATTATTGTGTTTTACCAGTATTCAATAATGGACAAATAAGGGGTATCTGACATAGGTCCCATATAATAGTACGGCAATGTAATTAACATGTGCACTGCAAATATAAAAAGAGTAGTTGAAATAAGTTCTCGATGCCAAAGAAAAGAACTGAAAGGAATCGGGCTAGGCAGAGTAGCTGAAATCAATGCATAATTTTGTTCTGAAGTAATAAATTAACAAAGGCAATCTGTATTCTTTTTATTCTTTTGTAAAAGTCCCCACTGGTCAGAGCATGCATGGATTGTGCTAACTGTTTCATGCTATGGCCATTTTCACTGTCATCATTCTCATTGGAATTATACACCAGGATAAGTCTGTCTTCCATCTGTGATGTTTGTAATTTATACTGTGTTTATTAATCTGTTTCTTAAAAATGTACTTTCTGAGGTTATTTTACAATAAATAATAATTAATAGGGCTTAAAGGCGCGCTGAGCTCACTGTCACAGGATTTATCTTGACCGATTTCCCGAAACCAGGGAACAGTGAACCATATTATCTAATTTATTTATTTTGATTATGGCTTTAAGACTTGTTGACAGCAAGGTTCTTAAAGAATTTAGCTGCGGCCTTTCAAAGGAAATGTCCTGGCATTCACAAACAACTGTATCATCATGTGTAATGGCATAAGCCTTTTACAAATATTCCAAGTTTGTACAGTAAGCTGTACACCATCATTCGCTAAGCCTTACACCATAAGAGATGACTGGAAAAGAATAACGAATTTGCAATATTTGGCATTGCACCCAACATTGGCAGGTATTATAGACGTGACTGGATGAAGCTAGTTGACAAAGGAATCCACAGAAAGTAATCAATTTGAACCGATGTGTCTGCGCACAAGAAATAATCTAGATCGCTCACGGACTTAGGTTTGAGTTTCCAGGTCTGTTAATATATTACCAATAATATAATATAATATATAATATAAAAATACATAAGAATAGGGAAAATAACTCATCACTTAGCACAGATGACGGCAGGAGGACCAGATGAACACAAAAATCAGAACATACTATACAATATTTTGGTGAGTAACTTTAATCAAGTTGGAGGCAAGACACACGGCACAACGTAAAAAGTGTACACACCTGGCCTGCTGTATGAAAGAGCCAAAGAGGGAGGAGGTTGACCACTTTATTTCTTCTATGAAGATTTCATTTGATAAACATCAGTAAAACATTCACAACAAATTCAGTGATCAGAGCTGCAGGGTGACGTTATCGCTCCAGTGACAGTGTGGGGAGCAGACACACCAGCGAGTAACCACGTGGTGGGAGACAAGTCTGCAGTTACGGTCGGAGTCGTCCTTTCAGCTCCAGTAGTGCGACACTGCATGGCACAGAGCACAGCCTGTCCTGAAGTGGTTTAGTTGGCAGGTCATCACCTGATAGCTTCTGTGTAGGATCAGTCACCGAGTGTCCATTCCACAGCAGGATTAAAGTGGGGGACCAGCTGGATGGCCAGAATGGTAGAAGGTTTTTTGATTTAGGATGTGCTAGTGGAAAGTTCTGCAGGTCGGCTCATATAGATATCTCTTGCCAGTCCTTTACCTTCCGCTACTGATGGACTAAAGCCTCTTGGCATCTGATATTCCAGAAACAGATGTGGGAAATGACGGGAAGCCGAGGCGGAGGGGTGGATCGCAGTACATCGACTACAATCTGTTGTATTTTTTTTCTTGATGGAGTCGGATCTAGGATACGTTTCCCATTTTAACTCGTTCAGAACTTTAATCTTCAAACTTATTAACTTAATTTCTTCAATTCGAATAACAACAAACTTTCATATGACTTCTTGCAATTTATTAAAGTAGCATTCAGTAGATATGTATCCGAGACACGAGGTCCTTTGCTCGCAGTAACAGTTTACCATCAACTCAAATGCACACACCTATTACCTCGCTCACTCTGTTTGTTACTCCATTGTTTGCATGACTACTAATTTCTCCCAGATTAACCTTAAGCCTTTTGTAATTTCTCCATGAAACTTGTTATGCTACAAATCCTCATAACAATGTCTAGAAAGATGTCCACCTTCTCAGTATATGCACTGCACAGCCATACTGGGGTGCAATATTTGGCAGGAGAATAAATAAGGCCGAACGTCGTTCCCCTGAATGCTTGGGCTCGTGCTCCCCAGGAGGTGCCTACCAGTTTCCTCACTATAATTACTACGGGCTCGATTTGCCCAACAATGTTTGTCACTCGTTTCCAGTACTCGAGTGACCTATCGACTGTTATGCCGAGGTATTTAAGGTTAGCATTGAAAGGGGAACTGTCCCGGTGCCAAAGCAAGGAAACAACCGTTGCCTTTCCTGCAGGCTTCATAAGATTTCGTTTAAAGTACAATTTAGTGATATATTCCTCTGTCAGCACCTAATGACTCTATTCCAAGCTTTTTGATTTTACGGTAATCGCAAGCTCGTGTTCAATTTGGAAAGAATTGACGACACGACAGATCCTCGTGGAAGCCCGTCGTTCGACGAGCGCCGTCGGCTACGTTGATCACCGTGATGTACTCCAAGTTGGCAACCTACTAACATTTCATTCAGTAGGTCAGCGAAGCACTGGAAACAGATTGCAAACTCGAGAAGCAAACCCTCCCTCCACGTCGTACCGTATGCAGTATACGAACCCACAAACGCCGCTCCATTCTTCACCACTTGTTCACAGCTGGTCTGAAACCTGCTCGTTCTGGTGAAACAACAGCATTAATCTGATCCTCGATCTGTGTGAGGATCACCCTTTCCAGTAGTTTATACGTCGTGCTGAGAAGAGAAATTTGGCAGAAGTCATCAGGACAGTTGCCTTTTTTTCCTGGCTTCTGAATAGCGATAATCTTCACATTTTTAAATACCTTAGGTAACTTGGTGGTCTTCGGAATAACAGCAATCGTATTTAAAACCCAGACTTCTGAGACGGGACCAGCGTGTTTAAGGGAGTCGGTGGCGAGTTTGTCGTACCCTGCCACCTTTCCACATTTGGTAAATATCAGTGCTTCGGCCAGTTCCTCTGCATTAAAAGGGTGAGAATATGTTTCGTCTGCGATCCCCCGGTAAGGGCGAGGTCCGTCTCGACTTGCCGTACACGGCTTTTGCCTCCCTCTCAGTAAGTGTGACACTTAAGTGTTGCACGACACTGCACAGGCTTACCTTTCAGGTGGTGGAGCTACCCCTAATTTCTGGACTAGTACCCAAACTTTACTGCTAGAATGGACGAAATCTATTAATGCTGTTTTTTTCTTGCAAGATGTTTCTCCTGGCATCATTTAGGGCCTGTAGAAGCCTTGTGATAATCTCACAGTAACCAGAATTCTCAAACCCCGTAAATAGCCTCTGCTTTCGCAATTACAACCTGGTTTATACACCTTTCAGTAACCACGTGGAATACTTTGTTTGACTACAGTCTCAACCAGTTTGATGAATTTCTTATAGTTCTATGGTGCTAACAAGGTTGTCCAAAGTGTTTTGGAACATCTCCCAACTGGCTTTACGAAAATTCCAGCTGGTACAGGTGCAGCTTCGTCGGCGGCGACAGACAAGTCGTAGTGCACAAGAAATGGGCCAAGCCAGCTAAGTGAGAAGTCGTGTACGAACTGTCTCCAGTGAGCTTGAGAATGTCTAGACACAAGTCAGCTGCCGGTCTGATGGCGCCCTTTCCCTTGGCGTTGTAGACCAGGCTTATGTCCAGTCACTTAGCTTGCAGCTATCGTAATCTTGTGCTGCATATCCACAGTCGGTACTGTGGCTGTTAAAGTCTTTGGGTGTGGCACTGAAGGTAGCACAGAGGACGGCCAGCATTTACTGGGAGGTTTGTAGACATTAACCACTAAAAGTGTGTTTATTTGAACCACCAGTGTCATGACGTCATCCATACCAACATTGCTTCCGCTAGGTCACAACGAGTGTATGTTGCAATGCCATACTTAGGGTGGTTGATGCTTCCAACGAAGGCAACCCTGGAATTTTTCCTCTGTGATGGAAATCTACTTATTCATTCATGTATACGGACAGGACAGATAAGATACACCCAACACTCATCAAAGCTGAAGGGTGGAGGGCAGCAGCAACACGAAACAACTCACAAACTGGAGTTTAGTTGAGCTGTAGCAGCTGTCTGATTTTTCTGATTAATTTGTTTGTGACTGTGTTTGGTTGTTTGTGGGAAATGGTTTGCGCAATGTGTTACAGTAGACGTCAGGCTCTCGAAGAGATTCGTACTACGATGGCATCTCTTCAGGCACAGGTGTGGAGCATGTTAGATGACGAGCGGCAGTGCGTCGAAGAATTACCGGAGGCTACTGATGTAGAACCGGCAGGTGAGGAATGTCAGGTATCTGTTGCAGGGAACGACTGGCACCGGGTAGATAGGAGAAAGGCATCAAAATTCCAAAATAACCGACGGGAGAAGGATATCTTGCCCCTAAGTAATGCGTTTTCAGTTTTGCAGGAGGTTGAAGATCTTAGTGCGAATGGCCCAGAAGCACAGCAGGGAAGATTTACTCGCAGACACCGAGTGATGCCAGGGAAAGGATTACTTATCATTGGAAGCTCCAACGTCCAACGTTTAGAGAAACCCCTACGAGACCTAGCTGAGAAGAATGGTGCAGACCCTCGTACTAACGTTCATTCTGTGTGTCTTCCAGGAGCAACCGTGCCACGAGTCATGGAGGCTATACCAAAAGCGATTAGAGAATCGAACTGCCGCCAGTTGAGGGTAGCGGCGCACGTCGGAACTAACGACTTGTGTCATGTTTCTGTTTCAGATATAGTAAAATCTATGGACAAGTTGGGCCACAAGGCGTATGAATCAGCACGAGGATTCAGTAAAGTTGCAGTTTTCCATCTGTAGTGTCGTGCCGCGCATCGATTGTGGGGAAGCCGTATGGTGGAAGATTTATAATTTGAATTGTAGTCTACAGGAGCTGTGTCGCAGAAACAACTGGGGCTTCGTCGATCTTCGACCGATGATAGCTGCCAGCTGGGACGCATTTGACAGGTCGGGCGTCCACTACACACCGAGAATGGCGATCAAGGTGGCTGCTAAAATATGGAACTGTCTTGATGTGAATTATTTTTTAGGAACACCGTGAGGCCCGAGGATCCCTCAGTTCAACGAAGAAGACGCGTCGTTAATCTAGATCTTGGTTCTGGAAGTGACGGCGTGAATAAATCGAAATTTACAGCTCCAAATACTTCACCCGTTTCCTTTCGGAGTGCAAATAGTAAAAATGCGAATTTAGACTCTACAGATACAGATATTAAACCGCTAAGGATAATGGTTCTTAATTGTCGGAGTATTAGAGGGAAAGTAGCCGATTTCCACACTGCAGTTGCAACTAACGATGTTGATATAATACTAGGAACCGAGAGCTGGTTGACGCCAGAGGTAGAATCTAGCGAAGTATTTGCTCCTCAATTCAATGTTTTTCGGAAAGACAGAACTACCTCAATGGGCGGAGGTGTGTTCGTGGCTGTTAATAAAACCATCAATTGCTCCGTAGTAAATGAAACGGAGAATTGTTGCGAGTTAATATGGGTGAAGGTAAAAATTGGCAGAAGTTTAAAGTTCATAATAGGATCATTTTACCGACCTCCGGACTCTGGATTAGATAAGGCGGAATATTTTAGACCAGTGTTTCCCAACCTTTTTTGGGTCATGTCCCACTTTCAACATTTTTTTGCCCCCCATACATAATTTTTAATAAAAAAAATTATTTGTTATTAAAGAAACTGATATAGGATGGTTTTTGAAAGAAAACACTTTAATATTATCATAAAACACAGTAAATAAAATTAAAAAACATATAATGAAATACTAAAATTCAAATTTATAATAAACATTTATTATGGCAATTTAGTGTGATCCTTTTAAGAATTTGCTTTTTTGCTATATTTTGTAATGTTTAAATAACCCAAAGAGAAAGCGGTAAAGTCGCATCAAGTCAATTTCCAAATTGCCCTCCTAAAAAAAACAAATTGCCCTCCTAAAAAACCAAATTGCCCCCCTGTGGGGCGTGGGCCCCACGTTGGGAAACACTGTTTTAGACAGTCACTTAGTAGTATTTCTCAGAAGTTTCAGGGACATACATTGATCATGGGAGGTGATTTAATATACCCTCTGTTAACTGGGACACATTTACGTTCAGGTCAGGCGGAAGAGAGAGGTTAATAACCGAAACGTTCCTGGAATCATTCGCGGAAAATTCTCTTGAACAGATGGTCGAAGAGCCAACACGGAGCGTCAAAGATTCCTCGTCCATTTTGGATCTTTTTCTTACTAACAATCCGGATATTGTAGATAAAGTTTGTATAGAAGACGGTATAAGTGATCACAAGGCGATTGTGGTAACTTTAAAATCTAGGCTGAATTTGAAGCATGATAAAGACAAACTCGTATATTGTTTCGATAAAGCAAATGATGCGTTTATGGTCGATCATTTGGCGAAAAATTTTGAAACGTACACGCTTAATACAAATGTTGAGGAACTTTGGTTTAATTTAAAAGAAATAATATGGACAAGCTTAAATCAATTTGTTCCCAAGAAGTTTATTAAGGTTAGTAAGAACTTCCCGTGGTTCAACAGGGAAGTGAAACGTTTGCTCAGGAAGCAAAGGCGTTTACATGCGACGGTAAAGAAATCGGGGGACTCTTCTGATCGCGCTAAATTAGTCCACTTGCGAGCGGACGTGCGTAAGGCAATGCGTGATGCGTTTAAAGAATTCCAAACCAGAAATTTATCCGAAGATCTAATTACTAATCCAAAAAAGTTCTGGTCATATGTTAAATTAATAAGAGGCTCTCGTAAGGTCATGCCGTCGTTGATTAATGAAAATGGGGAATTATCAGAAACTAGCGTCGAGAAAGCAGAAATTTTGAATAATGTATTTAAAAAAGCATTCACAACAGAAAACTCGGAGGAGATTCCGATATTTAACAATCGAACCAACAAAATTATGAATGATCTCGTTCTCGATGTCGAGGGAATAACTAAACTGCTTATGAATGTAAATCCCAATAAGGCTCCAGGATCAGACGGTATTCCTACAAGATTCTACTCTAGGTACGCAAAAGAAATTGCGCCGTATTTGATGAAATTATATACCGCCTCCTTGGATCAAGGAAAAATACCAGCCGAATGGAAGACCGCCATCGTAAGTCCAGTGTTCAAAAGTGGGAATGTTAATGATCCTCAAAATTATAGGCCGATCTCGTTAACCTCAATATTTTGCAGGATTTTAGAACACATCATCTATTCAAATGTCATGCGGTTTTTGGATGAAGATGAGCTTTTAAACCCAAATCAACATGGATTCAGAAAAAACCGATGCTGCGAAACACAACTTGCCCTCTTAATTCACGACTTGAGCCGTATTATAGATGAGCAATCCCAGGTTGATTTAGTTTTATTAGACTTCAAAAAAGCTTTCGACACTGTGTCTCACAGTAGGTTACTTAGGAAACTTCGCGGTTACGGTATATCTAGACAAATATGTGATTGGGTTGCAGACTTTTTGAAGGACAGAACACAGTGTGTAGTTCTCGACGGTGAGCGTTCATCACTTGCCGAAGTGAGGTCCGGGGTTCCCCAAGGAAGCGTGATAGGGCCTCTGTTGTTTCTTATATACATTAATGATTTGTGCGATATAATAAGGGGAATGAAAAGATTATTTGCCGATGATGCTATTATTTATCGTGAAATCACAAAACCCAGGACGACTGCGCTTTGTTACAAGACGATATTATGAAAATAATTGCGTGGTGTAAAGATTGGCAGTTGGAGTTAAACGCTAAAAAGTGCCAAGTCATGCGTATAAGTAAAAAGGTGAAACCATTTAGCTGTGAATATACAGTTAATGGCACTGTCCTTAGAATGGTAGATTCCGCTAAATACCTAGGGGTAACAATTCGTAATAATTTGTCGTGGAATGAGCATATCGAGAATGTAATTGGGAAAGCAAATCGTATGCTTCGATTTCTAGGTCGTAATTTAAAACAATGCACTCCGGAAGTTAAATCGATTGCGTACAAGTCACTAGTGAGGCCTCACTTGGAATATTGTTGCTCTGTGTGGGGTCCCCATCAAAAGGGATTAATGGAGGCATTAGAGATGGTCCAAAGAAGAGCCGCTCGATTCGTGACAGGTATATATAGTTGGAGGGAAAGCGTAAGTGCCATGTTGAAGGAGTTAGGTTGGGAAGACCTGGAGCACCGAAGGCGTTGCTCTCGACGGAAGCTAATTGAAAAATTCTCGACTGACGTATTTCGGAATGACAGCAAACAAATATTGCTACCAGCAACATTCATATCTCGAAATGACCGCGAAAATAAGATAAGAGAAATCAGGGCCAGAACTGATTCATTTCTCTACTCATTTTTTCCACGAGCGATTAGGGAATGGAATAGAATGGATTTACCGGGCGAGTAAACACAAAATTGGACAGGAGTAGCTTCCGATAAAGCACTCCGGCCATCCTGATCTGGGTTTTCCATGGTTTCCCTAGATCGCTCCAGGCGAATGCTGGGATGGTTCCTCACAGTAGCCCATGGGCGCCACCTGCCATTTCCCGTATATCCCTTCCAAACCATTATCTTTCCTGATAGGTGCAATGCACCCTCCGCCAAACACTTTTAGTGAATCGCGGAGTAATAGTAATAGTAAACACCATTGTTTCTTGTTGCACCCTTCAACTTTGATGAGTGCTAGATGTATTTTATCTATCCTTTCCATATAAATATTGCCTCACAGCAGTTCTTTCCTTCCATTGTTACATCTCATTTGTGTGTTTCTTGTATTGCAGCCACATCAACTTTATGTTTCAAAAGGATCTTTGAGAGCACATAACATTTCTCTCTAAATATTCCCTCAACGATTTGGAGATCACTGGCCAATAATAATTGTCATAAAGTATAATTTCTGTGATGACCAGTTGAATTAAAATAAGTATTTCTTTTTAAAAATATATATATTTTTATGCTTAAAAATTATTACAATGACATAAAACGAATAACAAATTAGGATACGGAAATTAGCCACCACTTTGTGACGAGACAGTATAAAAGCCACACGTGTGTTCGTGTTTGAGCGGTGGAATCGGGACGATCTGATTGTTGAAAGTGTGACGTGAGATGCGAGTGGGATTGTTGAAGGCAGTCTGTGACTCACTGTGTTGGAGGTCGGTCACGGTTGCTTGTGCGCAGGGCAGTGATTGTTAGGCGGTGCTTCGGTCACTATTGTGTGGCCCTGATGAAACATTATAAGTGCGCCGCCGTCGTGCAGATAAACTGCAGTGTTTCGTAAATAGCAGTGAGCTCGTGGGCTTTGAACTAAAGCATCCAGACCAAGTGTAGCTCAGAACTTGCAAAGTCCAGGAGAAGAAGTCCTGGATAGCTTTTATATACGTTCAAATTATAATCGTTAGTGGTGGTGGTTTAGTAATTGTGTGTTCGGAGAATAAATTGAAAGATTATCCCTATGGCGACTTTGTGAATTATTAGTAGAAGAACCTGCAATCCATTGATACCGAGACGAATAACAATTACCCCACACCAAGCTGCTAGTGCAGTACTGCCGCTAGCAGACGCCACTTTATCGTTACAACTTACTTTTAGACGATCGATGTGGGGTACGAACACACTGAAAAGAAAAAAATGCACACGATAAAGTAATTTTCGGGTCTAGCCCTTTGTCAACAGGAGAACAAATGGGAGGTGGGTGTTGTGGGAGGCTGCCTCAGAGGATGTACAAATAACAGAAACGTAAATGACAGATATAGTGACAGTGCCTTGGCGTCCCGTAACACAGGTCAGTGGAATCTCGTGAGCTGCCACTGGTCGGTACGAGTTGGCAGTGTAAAGTGATTGGGCGGGTAAGACGGGAGATGAGACGAGTCATACTGCGAGTGACTCTCCCCGTGATGAGACTGGAACGGGCAGCAGACGCTGGATGCGGGCTGCAAGGTTTGCAGTGTGCTCTGTTGCACGGGGAAGATCCACGTGGCAGTCCAGGACAGTCGGAGGCTGAGGTACCGAGATATTCTTCAGACTGAGGGGTCTGCTGAAGAATGTGCGTGGGGCGATGGGTAGGACTGTGGGAAGGAAGGTGTGGATACTGTAATGTGTAATTGTGTCTTTTTGTATTTGTCTTGGCCCTCCTACATTCACCTGTGGTAAATCACAGATTATTTTCACTAAAAAAAAAAAAATTCTGGCATTTAAATAGCATTTTCCTATCATGTGCATTTTGGTGCCACGTCCTCTTTTCTGTATACATTTTGGACCTCTATATCCCTTATATTGCACGTTGAGGATTTTTTTATGACTCGCGAGTGTGTTGGCTATCATTGAAGGACAACGATCGGTATTCTCTTGTTTCTGCTGTTTGTAAACAACAAACTTTTAAACACGCTGCTAGTTTTGTTCGAGTGCGTTTGTGAATAATTGTTTTCTTTAAAGAAAATTTCCTGCAAACTAAAATTTTCAGTCCATATGCCCCATTATATCAGAAACTATCAAAGATAATTTAATGAAATTTTCAGAGATTCTGCATAACAAAAAAAGCCACCTCTGGTAATATTCTGCTATTAGGATGTTCACAAAAACACATTTTCTGCAGAAGAAACTTAATATTTTATTAATAAATTTAAAAAAGTATTTCTTAAAAACTATAAAACATATAAAGTAGGTATTAGTACAGTTGACTTTACTACCATCATACAACATTCAGTAAAAATATTAATGTCCTGCATCAAATAGTTTTGTCACAAGTGGGTCAAATACCTGCTTAAATTAGCATGGCATTAGACAGGCAGGGGTGGTGCCCTTAATGTAGAAGGTTTCATTTTGCAGTGAAGCCTCCCACACGGGCAATGTGCTACCTTTCTGATAACTCAGAGATGAGGAAACAATGCTCATTGCGTCAGTGCATTCAAACCGACGCATTCCACTAACTTACATTTATGCGGTTAACGTCGACCTTCCCACGTACCTTAAATATGTCCGGATGCTGGGCGAGGCCCATGAGGCTGAGGTAGCCCCCGTAGGACCAGCCGTGTATAGCGATACGGTCGGTGTCGATAAATCCCAACGTGTCCGCCAGCCACCGCAAAACTTCAATCTGGTCGGCGAGCTCTACCGTTCCCTGAAAGTAGAGAGGCATTAGTCTCAATCACTACAATATTTGTGATTGAAACTATAGTCTCAACCAAACTAATATAATTTAATCTACAATACATGAAGGACACCTATTAAGTCAATTTAACCTTAAATTTTTATTATAAAAAACATGGTATGCTAATTATGTAGGAGGGTTTGGAAATTGGTTACAACTAGTTGTCGTAACAAAATGTGCATTGGGGTTGTGCAACATTTTTACCGAACTTGATCGTGTTGGTTGGTACCTTTAAAGTATGGTTGCATAGGTTCTTTATAAGGTCACAAATCCTCTGTAATTACCCCAAGAGATAAAAGTTTATGGAGTAAAATAGTTCTTGCGTAAACAAAGTTTATACTGGGAGAAATCTCACGAAACCTCACCAGAGTAACAAAAAGCTCTATCTGGACATAAGTTCAACAAGAATTGCAGTATTTAGAAGAACATCTGTGGTCCAATATTAGCTAATTTTCAATTTTTTTCACGCGATGCATCAGAAGACAAATAGCTATGAAACAAAAAATTTCATCATATTCAGTATCTTTCCACTTTGATATTCAAGAATGCACTGATTCTGGAATATTCCCTATAGTGGTTATATAAAACCGATTCTTTTCATCAGCTATATATTTCATCAGTTCTTCTGTAAAAAAATAACATGAAAACTGACAGAATATTTGGCACATTCCCTATTTGACACACATGTCCCGACAGCGTATCATCAAATGCGTGACTAACTGGACGAAAATCATTTTATTTCCAGTCAGATTTATCACTAAGATGTAATTTCTTCGTAAGCATTTCCCTATCACTTTCTGATTCTTCAGATTCAGAACAACTAACATCTCTCGTTGAAACATGAGACTGCATTGTCACCCCTGCTGACGAGTATGGTTTATGACTACAGCCTTCCGATTCTGTGGAAAAGCTGCCACTTCCATCAAAATCAAGTAGTTCATCCTCGGTGTTACTCCTCGTAAGAATCTTCATGATTTCTACCTCAATGCACCCACGACGTCTTGCCATTTTCTTCATAAAATACAGGACACAAAGTAGACTGATGTAATTTCTGTTGAATAGTGAACTGTAGAGCAACGCCTAGGCTCGCTACAGACAAACATTCGGACGATAAACTAGTGACCAGAACTGCAAAAGGCTATTGAGAAATGGGTCGTGAAGTCCGCTGTACGACTCAGGTAGCGGCGCGTCTATATTCGTCATCAGAACACAGGTAGCGGCAGGTGGGTGCGGCTTAACTCGTCAACAGCACTCGGGGGAAAACCGACGGCTGCGTCTAAACTCGTCATTTAGCACTCGGGGCCAGCAGGCAGCATGACGTGTATACACGTCAACAGCAGTCAAAGGGTTAAAACACAAACGACAATTTCACTAAGCTTTAAAACATTTTTTTGCCTCGTCGAGGTCATTACAGGTGGGAAAGGTCTGGGGGCGAGGAAAGAGAAGGAATTCGGTCATGGCCTTTTGAAGAAACCATCCCAATATTCGCCTGGAGTGATTTGGGGAAACTGTGGAAAATCCAAAATTGGCCGCACAGACGGGGATTCGAACCCACGACCTCCCGAATGCGAGGCCAGAACGTTAATCGTTCAGCCGATGCACTCGGTATTTATAACACAAACTTATTACTGTAGTACCAGATTTAGAATAGACTGTAAAATCTTCCTCAAAAATTAAGTAAATATACCACTTCTTGAAACAAGTTTAGTAGTTTGTGCTCATTGTGTGTTATCTGGGACACAATTGATAAATATTATCACTCAAAAAGCAAGAAAAATAATTTTGATCAAATTAAAAGGAAGAGCTAAACAGTGTAAACTTTTTCCCCGTTTGCACAGTGTATCGCTGTAACCTGTACTACCCAGTGGCAGCTCATACGACTCTATCAATCTCTACATCTGTCAGAATCTTCTTCCTCTACAACTCCGACACCAACGCCAGCTACCACACTGGCCTCTGCCTCCAATAACTTCCTTCTTTCCCCCTAAGGGCCAATTTCAATGCTTCCTTTTTCTTCTACCAGTATTCATTCATCTTCTCAATATTTATACCTGGATACCAAAAAAAAATAAACTGGATTATTTTTTAAAAGCTATATATTTACAATTTTTTTTTTTTTTTTTTTTACAAAACAATCCTATTTAAAATACTTCCCCTTGCAACTAATACATTTGTTTCACCGGTGCTTCCACTGTTCAAAACATTTTCTGTAATCATTTTTAGAAATGGCTGACAACACCTCCCTCGTTTTTTCTTAACCTCTTCAATGTTGTCAAATCGGTGTCCTTTCATGTCCCTTTCCATGTGTGGAAATAAGAAAAAGTTACACGTAGCCTGGTCGGGCGAATAAGGTGCGTGGGTCGGTGGAACCGTGCAATTTTTAGCCAAAAACTGCCAGACAGCTGTGTGTGCAGGTGCATTGTCATGGAGGTAGAGCCAGTCTCCCATCTGCCACAAACTGGGTCTTTTCTGACTAACACTGTTGCGTAATCTTCTTAAAACTTCCAAATAAAAGTTTTGATTAATGGTGTGATGTGGGGGAACACACTCTAAATGAACTACGCACTTGGCATCAAAAAAGCAAATGATCATTGATTTGATGTTTGATTTGATTTGACGACATTTTTTGGACAGGGTGACGTCTTCCATTGGCTTGACTGTTGCTTTGTTTCTGGGTCGTAACCGTAGCACTGTGACTCTTCACCAGTAATGACCTTTGACAGAAATTCTGCATCAATTTCAAGCACCACTTGTTTCAACTCGACGTTCTTCTTAATAGTCAGTCGGGGCCCAAGGAACAACTTGGCAGCGACCCTTGTCATTCCCAAATCTTTGGTTAAAATTCGCTGAACCGAGCTCCAAGATAATCCACTAATCTCTGGCAGTTGATCAATTGTCTGTCGACAGTCTGAGAGCACAACCTCTCAAATTTTTTCAACATTTTTGTTGATTCAGGCAGTTGAGGGACATCCAGAACGATGTTAGCTATCAATCGACATGTCGCCATTTTTAAGCTGAGCAAACCACTCGTACACTTGAGTGTTTCTCGTAGAGTCATCGATGTAAACTGTTTTAAACATTAAAACAGCATTTTTACTGAGTAGAAAACAAAATTTCACAGCTGCACGCTGTTCACTTAAACTTGCCATCATCAAAAGTGAAACAATAACAAAACAGTGCTATCAAAAACAATCACTGTATATTAACAGAACAAGCCAGGTCGAGAACACAGGCGGCACTGAACTAACAATGAGTTGCGCTAAACACACCTAGCGGCAGAAACACGTACTACACAACCACCGCCCACGGCAATGCTATTCTGGTTATTTTTGGGTACCTCCTCATATCTCTTCCTTCTCGTCAGAACATATCAATCCTATTTTCCTTTACTTCCTGTCTTGGAACAGTTTTTTCACATTTTTTCTAAAAAATCTTTCTATCTGTTGATTCTTCCTCACTTATATTGTTTCTTTTCAAATCTTTCTTAACGTCCTAAATCCAGATTGCTGATTTCTTGTTTCAAAGACATCTGTTTAATTATCCCTTCTATATAAATATCCAAAAAATAGCAGTAACCTTCTCAGTATTGATTTTGTCATGTTTTCTAAGTTGAGATATATTTCATCATTACTCTGTAATTTCAGCATTCTGTAATTCTTAGTAGACCAAGTATTTTACATATGAGTCTTCTCTCTAGTATTTCTAATTTATCCACATTGTAATTCAGTATTAGGAATTCACTTGCGCAAAGGCATTCCAGTTTGACCACTGTGGTGTAGTATTTTAAGATTTTTAGATAAATGCATTTTGTTGTAGATATTCCTAGTTATGCTAAATTTCTCCTTTCATCTTGTGCATCCCTTCCTCATAAACAATTTTCCTGAATTATTACCTTCAAATATTTGAATTTCTTTATCCTCTTTATTTGATTAGTGTCTGTTATTAGGCTTTCTGGATCATTTTTTATATTTGTCATAAATTTTATTTATTTCTCAGAGACTGCTAAAAAAAATTTGTGTTGGCTATCTCCTCCAAGAAACTGACTTACGCAACAGTTTCATGAATTAGATTTTCTAATTTAGGTTTAACTCCACATCCTTGGATCACTTTTTCTCTATCAACCAAATCAAAAGCATTTTTAAAATCTATAATTGTTACTATTGTGTCATTGGAGTCTGCGATGGCCCCTGATTGAAAATCTGTTTTTCAAGATCTGCCCTTTCTAAATCTACTTTGATATTCTCCGTATTAACTGCGAAGCACTGCTTCTACCCTGTTTAGTAATATCATGAGAACATCTTGTAAACTTCTGGCAAAAGGGATATACCCCTGTAAGTATTGACATCTTGCTTCTAACCTTTCTTATACATAGTGTATATGAGAACCATTTTCTATTATTTTGGGATATTTTTCCAATTTCCAGATTTTTCCAAAGATAATTTGAAAGTTAAGAACCATTTTCTATTATTTTTGGACATTTTTCCAATTTCCAAATTTTTCCAAAGATAATTTGAAGGTTAACTACAATTCTTGGCTGAGATCATTTGTTAAGTTCAACTGTAATGGAGTTTTCTCTAATGATTTAATTGTTGTTGTTTTTTTTTTGTTTTTTTTATTGTTTCCAATATCTTCAACAACAGGCAGTGAATTTGCTTCCAAGTTTTTGTGACTCTCTGGAAATTCTAATTTGTAGTTCACTTCTTCACAGTTAGGACTGCACAGTTCTCAGTATTAGTAAAACCTGTTGTACCTCTTTCAGCGCTAAAACATATTCTTAGAGCTCAATAGCCTTTAGATTATTTTTTAACATCTTAGTCTTGATTTATATGTTACAGAGTTATCTTGAATATCAAGAAGTCACAAATTTTTGAAATATCATTCAACACTACTTATTATTATTGCCATTTGTATTCTTCGCCATTTAAATTGATCAAATTGTTTATTCTTCCCAGAAAATTTCATTTTTTTTCATAGTTATTTTTATTACAAATATTTTCTAGCCCTGTCTTAGTCTGGTTCAAATTTTCTTTTTCCTACATTGTACTACGTGGAATCAGAATGGACCACCCTTCGAAACATCATCACGAAATCTGCAGAGAAAGTAATTGGCTACGAGAATAAAAAAGGCCAGATTGGTTTGATGACAATAATGAACAAATTTTGACCCTTATCAGTGCGAAACGTGAAGCCTATCAACTTCTCGTTCAAGATCCAACTTCTGTGACGAAGAAAACCCGCTTTCAGGCCCTTAAGCGGAAATGTCAGACAGAAATAAGGGAAATCAAGAATAACTGGTGGCAACAGAAAGCAAAGGAACTCCAAACTCTATCAGACGCTAGGGATCTTAAAATTTTTTATGCAGGAATTAAAGAGCTATATGGACCTACTCGCAGCTCATCGGGCTCACTAAAAGCAGCTGATAACACTACCATTCTTACCGAGAGCCAGGACATCTTGAAGTGCTGGAAAGAACACTATAACTCTCTTTTGAACCGTAGCTCTACTGCTGCAGACGATTTCCTTAGGAATATGCCGCAGCACCCTCCACAACCTTGGATGTCAGTCCCGCCAACTTTCCAGGAGTTTTGCAAAGCACTGAATAGCCTGAATCCAGGTAGAGCTCCTGGACCAGACAATATTCCTTTAGAACTGATTCGAAGTGGGGGGTTACCCTTGAAAACCGGGATTTTCCAACTCATTCTTCTCATGTGGGAATCTCGGGAGGTGCCTCAGGACATAAAGGATGCTAACATAGTCACCATCTTCAAAAAAGGGGATCGAAGTATCTGCAACAATTATCGTGGTATCTCTCTTCTATCTATAGCAGGAAAGACTTTTGCTAGAATACTGCTGAATCGCCTTAAAATTATGTCAGAGAGAGTACTTCCAGAATCTCAATGTGGATTCCGTGCCTCGAGAGGCACCACAGACATGATCTTCTGTGCTAGACAACTTCAAGAGAAGTGCAGAGAAGCCTCTCTTCCTGGTATTCTATGATCTAGAGAAAGCTTTTGATACCATGCCTAGATCTGCAATGTGGATGGTATTAAGATGATTTGGATGCCCTGAACATTTTCTGGGATAGATTAGAGCACTCCACGATGGTATGGTCGGTCAAGTTGCAAGCTCACAGTCGTCTTGTCGTAGTACTTGTTGGGGCTTTCAGATTTAATTATGAATTAACACTTATAAATAAAAGTTCGGTCAGCCGTGCGGTCGCCAATCTGCTGATCTTTACTAGTTAGATAAACTAGAATTGTAGTCAGAGAAAACAAGTAAGCAAGTACTGAGAAATACACAGCAATTCAGCTTTCACAGTTCACTCACATTTATTACTCCGAAACTACAAATATCTAAGCAAGCCAGCAGATACTTAAAACTAAACTTCTTCTCCAAAGAATGCAGGTTCGAGGATAATCAAGGATTGTAACATTCAATACAAGCCCCGTAATTAATTATTACACAATCGACGTGATCCAAATCAATAGCAGTTCCACATACACAGTTTATGGGAAACCAGTTCATTCAAAATAACCTTCATAGTCCACAAAAATACCTTCAGAATGTCCACACAATGTCTTACAACTCTGAGCCTCGGTTAAGCGACACGCACACACACATGCTCCCGGCCGCGGCATATAAGCTCTCGCTGACCGTAGCTTACTCTAACGTCGCCAATACAAGACTGTTTCAAAGCGCGCTAAGTAATCGCTCAACACCAAAGACATTACATTTACTTCTCAGATCACAATTTATACTAAAATTATATCCGTAATTTCAACGGTTATGTTACAAAGTCCTTTATCAGAACGACGCCTCTGAAAAGTTCCCTATCACAAATGGTCTGAAACAAGGTTGTGTACTTGCACCAACACTTTTTGCCCTATAGTTGGCAGCAATGCTCTACGAAACGTCATCTACCCCCAACACAGGCGTGGAGATCAGATACCGGTTTGACGGAGGACTATTTAATCCAGCAAGACTCCGCTCATCAACATTAACTTTCCTCACCCAGGTAACAGAACTGCAGTATGCAGATGACAACACCTCTCCAGCACATACTCCTCAGCAGATACAACAGTCCGTAAACTACTTCAAGGACGCATATGACCGTTTTGGCCTGACCATCAACCTGCCCCTGGAGCTACACTCCCAGACTTTGATGTTACCATCTCCGGCACAGCCCTTGAGCAAGTAGATAGCTTCTCCTACCTTGGAAGCATTCTCTCTACACAGTGCACACCAGAGAAGGATGTAGAAAACAGAATTCGTGCAGCACACATAGCCTTTGGACGACTTACTCGGCGAGTGTTTCTAAACAAAGATCTTAATTTAAGCACCAAGCTGATGGTCTACCAAGCTGCAGTTGTCTCCACGTTGCTGTATGGGTGTGAGACATGGACACTCTATCGGCGAGATATTAAGAAAATGGAGCAATTTCACCAGCTAAAACTTCGCTCTATAATGAACATTAAATGGGACGACTAAGTGTCCAACATTAGAGTCTTGGAAAGAGCTCAAATGTATAGCTTTGAAGCCCTCATCATCAGCCACCAACTTAGATGGGTTGGACACGTTCAGCGTATGGGCAACAGTAGACTCCATCGCCAACTTTTATACGGTGAACTCAGCACTGGCAGCAGACCTCGCGGTGCCCCTAAGAAACGCTACAAAGATCAGTTCAAGAAGACCCTGAAGAAAACTAATATAGACCTTACCACCTGGGACAACCTCACAAAAGACCGCGTTCTATGGTGCAAAACTACATCCGCAACAGTGGCACGTTTCGAAGAGGAGCAGCGAAGTCTGGCAGCTGAATCCCATTTAAGGCGGAAACCCGACAAACCCTTCCACGCCAGCCACCCACATTTGGGTGCAGTGTGTGCGGACGACTGTTCTATGCAAGAATTGGCCTGACCAGCCTCCAACGCACACACAGATAAACACGCAAGAGAGTAACATAAACTCGGAAACGAGTATAGCTGACGACGACTTCATTTCCCAGTGATAATACTATCCCAAGGGTCGTTTTAATTTTGAAAGCAACACTTTCTGTTCTCTATTCTGTTGGCTTGCTAGGCCTAAGACAGAAGAGGATTTTCTGTCAGGGTTTACTCCCCTGGCCTTTGAAGATCCCTCTTCACCACAAGGCAGTGGTTTCCTTCTCAATTTCCCCCGAGAAGATGGGTTGCCTCCTCCACCATCTACCCCATACGGCCCTCCAGAAAACTAGACTTGACCACACAAAGACTGAAGAGGTTAGATCAAACCTAGAGCTAAGGAAATCCATGAAGAGAGACCTAGGTCTTCAAGACTTAAGTGGTTTGGGCATGTCAAGAGAATGACTAGTACAAGACTACCAAAAATTTATTTAAGAAAAAGGATTGTGGGCAAAAGAAAAGTGCAAAGACCAAGTAGAAGATGGACAGACCAACTGAAGGAGGACGTAGAGAGAAGAGGCTGGAACTGGGAATATATCCCGGACAGAGAAACTTTTCTGGATAGGAGACAGTGGAAGACGATCGTCTACAACAACCAACGCTCATAAACCACACCCGGGAAGCTGGAGATGGCCCCCAACGATAAAGATGATGATGATGATGATGATGATGATGATGAATACTATCCCATAGTTATGAACTGTCTACTTCTACCTTCCCTTAACTCTATGATCCCCCTCACAATGGTTATCACTGGACTTAGTTTTTTGATGAATTTGTGTATTCATATCCCATTCCCTTGCCACATGTCTCATCACTGTACGTGAATGAGATTTATACTGAAATGTGTGTTCATCCCTGCATTCATGCCTAGAAGTAGGTTTACTTTCTGTATACAGTACTTCCTTTATTAGTTTCCTCCAGTTACACTGAAAATACTTCATTAGGAAAGAAAATGGTAAACGACAAGAATTCCCCATTAGAGAAATCATCATTCATAACTATTGGGAAATATATTAACAATATCAGTTTGTCAAATGAGTTATAGTTATAAAAATAAAAAGACGGGAATAATGACTCAAGGCAAAATACAATAAAAAATGAACAAAAACACAAGGCAAGATTGGGACAAACAGGATAAAAAAAGGGTGGAGGTGGGATAACAAACATTCCAATATGAAACTGCATAAATGTGAAAAAGTTATTAGTGTCTAAGGATATTGCACCAAAAATAGTTTTCTGTTCCTAATAATGATGAAATGATGTTAATTTAAAGCCCTTGTTAAAGTAAGTACTATATTTTTATTGCTACGACTTAAGTGCAATGGAATATTCGCCCCCCCCCCCCTTTTCTCCTCCTGGTTCTTGGCAAATTACCTACGCAACTACTTTGCTTTACACAAATTTTGCTTTGAATTCAGAATATACCTTGGTTATTTATTCTAGAACTTGTTTATCTACTAGTTTATATTTTGCTTGTCTCTACCTCTCCTCAAAGAACTGATAATTCTTCTCCCAATATTCATCCAGGCCAGTAGTGCTTTATTATTCAGTGAGCAAGAGTACAACAATTTTTTCAATAAATCAGGACTACTTAATTGTAAACAACCTTTATCATTTTATTTGAATGTTTTGTATCTATTTAAAAATAAATTTTTTATTTGAAATTAAACTCTCACTGACTATTTAGAAAAGAAAAACATACGGTACAGACTAAAGGAAAATATGAATTTTGAACCCGCTGGCAAAAAATGCTAAGTGCTTGTTCAGAAAACACACACACACAGACTGCACCTTGCCAATAAATCTGAGAAAGGTATGTTGTGCGTTGCGAAAATCCTAAAGAAATTAGCTCACACAAGACAGATTAAATATTTTGTAAAAGCAGAAAAATACATCTCAAAAGAAAGTGGATATCTATACAGAACTATCTCAACAACAGAGGTCTCAGAAATTCCTGAAAGAACTAAAATCTGGGAAAGCAGAAAATCAGGTTATTTTCTGCTGTGAGTTACACATCTCATCAACATCGAGGTAATTACAGCAAGGAAAGGCTGATGGTGGGGGAAGGTGACAGGAAATGGGAAGGAATTCAAGAATGTGTTTCTGTATTCAGCAGGAGTAATTTCAAGAAACCATAGAAATACGAAATCTGGACGGCTGGACTAATACTAATACTTTGCAATTCACTACAAAGTGGGAGGCAGAGGGTGCGATACACATATCTTAATGTATGGGAAGGGATGAGCAGGATAAGACAGAAGGCACCCATGGGCTATCTTGTGGAACCACCTGCCCGGAGTGATCCAGGAAAACCATGAAAACCCAGATCAGGATGACTGGAGTGATTTCTCAAGACCTTCTCACGTTGGATTCTATGTTTTCTGTCGCGATAAATCCTTCCATTTGATGTCCCAATTGCTCGTGGAAAAATCAGTATTCATTTATCTTATTTTTTAATTTGTTCCTTGATATGAGCATTTATGGTAGTAAAATGTGTTCGCTTTCATCGTGAAATAGGTCTGTCTCGAATTTTCCAATTGGCTTATGACAAGAGCAACAACAACTACGGTGTTCCTGATCTGCCCAACTCAACCCCTTCAACATCAAATATACCTCCAGCTATATCTACATGGCACAAATTGGATGTACCTGCTTCAATACCTGCATTAATCATTTTTGATGGGTGTCCCATACAAAAGAACAATATTCCAGGTGAGTGCTTTGTCTATACTTGATCTGAACTTGCATCCTCCTGAACCTCAGGCCAACAGGCTCAGTAAAGCTAAATGAAATATGCCCCAAAATAAATAAGCACAAGTCTTTTCTATTATTCCTGATTGAAGAAAATGGAAGAAACAGCACAGAGATAAAATAAAAGAGGAAGATGTGCAGATAGATTTAAGACTATTAGAGATCTGGTACAAAGTAGGAATGTGCCACAAAAGAATAAGGAAGTAATCTATAACACCTACTTTGTGCCCATTTTGACATGTGGATTGGAAACATTGGTTATGTAGAGAGGGACAAAAAGAGAATAAAAGCTAGGAAAACAAAATTTCAGAGGAGTAGAGTAATGAGAAGGCACAGAATGAGAAAATCGGGGAGATGATCATGGAGAAATTGTTACAGTAAAGAATAGAGAAATCGCGATTACAGAGCTACGATCGTATGAAGAGGATGGGAGAGGAGAAGATACCGAGGAAGATTCATGGAGCTGGAAGGTTTTTTTGAGGGGTTAACGTTGACGTCATTAGAGGTGGGCTGGTACTGGGGGACAAGAAATGCGAAGGAATTCGGCCATGGCCTTTTGAAGGAAGCATCTTGGCATTTGCCTGGAGTGATTTGGGGAAACCACGGAAAACCCAAATCTGGATGCCCGGACGGGGATTCGAACCGGCGTCCTCCCGAATGTGAGGCCAGAGCGTTAGCTGTTCACCCACCACACTCGGTGATCTGGAAGGGAAGAGACCCAGAGGAAAGACGAGGGATGGGTTGAAAGATGTTAGAGTGTGTGGTGAAGAAAGAGGAGGAAAACTGTCTGACAGCAAGTGGAGAGAAGCGATGGATGGACAGGAAGTGCTGCAGAGGGTTTTGTTACAGGCAGTGGGTGGGAGCTGCTCAACATGATGATGATGATAATGATTTGTTTTCTATTATTATACCTAAAATAGGGTACTTTACTGACCTTTTTTGAAAGACCAAAATTGTAGTGTTATCTAAGTGTGAAGAAGGACCAGTTAGTTCCGATTAAAGACCTACTTTAATCTTGAGCATCAATCACAGTTCAAACACAATCAATACAGACATACAAAGAAAGGGAACAGGGTGAATATTTTTAAAGATTTGTTTGTGGAAATTATCGCAGCACTCAGTCAGTATCTGACGTGATAAAAAGAGCTGGACTGGGATTTTTTTTAAAAATGCTTAACGTCTCTTAACAGCGAGGTCTTTACAGGTAGGATGGGACTGGGGACAAGGAATGGGAAGGAATTCGACCATGGCCTTTGAAGGAAACATCCCGGCAATTGCCTGGAGTAATTTGGAAAACTATGGAAAACCCAAATGTGGATGCCCGGATGGGGATTCGAACCGCCGTCCGCCAGAATGCGAGGCCAGAACGTTGGATTGGGAGTCATTGAAGGAAAGGAGGAGGGTGAAGAGAGTGCTGGGGATCTACAGGGCGTATGTTGGTGATGGGGCTTGGAGGGGTATTGGTCGAAGTATTAGGAATATTGCATGACAACAGGCTGGTGCTCGATTTCATGCATATGGGAGTAGGAAAATTTTCTTTTGTTTGTAAGGGTGTCAAGGATTGGAACAAATTACCAAGTGAAGTGATGAATAATTTACCAAAAACGCTGAACAAATTTAAAATTAAATTTTGTAAACCACAAAAGTAGATGGGGGAGGAATTATATAAGATACTTATAAAAATAAAATAGAAAAGGGGTAAACAGGTGACTAAGGGAATGGCCGGCCACCAGAGCGTGTGCCCTGTTGCAATGAAACCAAACAAAACCTGTTTCAATAATGCAATTTTCCATTAAGAGTGGAGTCCAAACGCACAATACTGCTAGCATGTCGAGTATTGACTTGACCATTGTTACCAAGAGATGTGATGAGGTTGAAATTTTTAAAAATTGTTATGTATAAAATTCTAGGAAGCTTATTTAGCAAAAGGCTTGAAAATAAATTAAATACAGTTACAGAACCAACAACTCAATCTAACAATACTCCATTCTTACCCTCGCAGTATAAAGAAACTCGTGTGCATCCAAGCAACTAACAACCTATACAACCCGTGTAATTCTCTAAAATTCATTCACTGACTACTTCACTGAACTAAATGAGAAAACTTGAAACTGCAGGTGTTGGAAAACAATGGAATACCTTTGTAGAGAACACAATAATATGACAAAATTGCAAAAACAATTTTAAGCTTTCTAAAAGAGTTAACATACAAATAAGGATGTTTGCGGAAAATAAACCCATCATTTATGTAAATGAAGGCACGAGGTCAAACAGAAATACACTTTACAATATTTTGGTAAAAATCTTTAGTCATGTTAGGGGTGAGACACATGGCAAGGGTATCAGATTTTTACACATCAACACCTACCATACGAGTTGACATACAAATACGTAACAGTATGACAATGACATACCGAGACAAAGCAACACAAATAGTTCCAATCGTCAAGCTATTTAAATTAGTTGCTATACAAACGTGTGAAAAAAATCAACTAAATATAATTCCTCTAGATGAGCAGACCAGTTCATCTCGTCCTGCTGACGAGCAAGCACTTCAGACAGTGTGTGATGCTGCCGGTGATGCCTTAGAAAGGTAACTGCCGTGTTATTTAAGGTTATGCTGCAAGTTCTCCTCCGTCTTGGAACTAAGAGGAAATGCTGAATAATGTTCCTGAAACACTGTCAATTGAGTGGTAACTGGACATATTGTGTCCTCAATTTCCAATAATTCCTTTCTTCCACCCAATGGACCCCAACAGGCCCGTCGTATGTTTTTGTTGCCCTCCTCCAGTAAACTCTCTCTTTCTATATTCATTTAATGAAACTAAGGAAAATGGAAGCGGCTTCTAGGCAATATAAATAATGAAGGACAGGGAAATTAACCCACCATGTACCAAAGTGGACGGCTGCAGTAAGAGGGAACACTCCCTCTATATAAAACACTCCCTCTCACCGCAGCCGTCCACTTTGGTACATTGTGGGTTAATTTCCCTGTCCTTCATTATTTATATATTTATTTATATTTTAACAGGTAATATGGAAGTGAGATGGGGAGAGAGGAACCACCATCTACCACAGGGGACGGTAGGACTACTGCCACCTATAATAAGTTATGGTTCCTCTCTCACTTTGCTTATTTATACTTCTATTTTCCAATCATCACTTTTTTCTGCATAGTGACTACATACATTAATATTTTTTCCATATAATTTGCATGCTGACAAATTGTTTTATAGGATAAGAGTTGTTGTTGTTATAATTTCTTCATTTGAATTTGACGTGTGAGCTTACACCACGTACATACCATGCGGCCTTTCAGGTGACTTTCAAACATCAGGCCTCGGTGCTGGGAGCCCCTGGAGTCGACGGCGACCACGCAGTAGCCCTGTGCCGCGAGCATGTGCATCCTCAGCTGCCGCATGCCCTGCACCACATAACCACACGTGCACTGTCTCAACACAATAGTCTAATAATACAGTACTGTAATTAGCATTAAATAGGATGAAATGTTCACAGAGTTTCTTATAACATTTGTTAAATAAAATTGTAATATACATAAATCCAAACTGCAATCTATACCTACAATACATAACAATTACCTGGTGCAACTAGGACTTGTTTATATCCTTGCTGTAAAAATACACACTGTGAGAAAGTAACTCACATTTTGTTTATCCATAATTCATGAAAAAAACAAATACTTGAAAGATTTTCATATAATTGTAAACACTGTGTATCTCAGAGTCCCATGAATAAAATGGCATATCTTTCATCTTTATTTCACATCAGGAAGAAATATGATTGTCAGTCAATCTTTCTTGATGAATGGGATTCGTTAAAAAACTGGTCAAATGCTGGCAGGGTTCCAGACAATATATAGCCTATGGTCCCATGAGTAAAATTGGGTATATAAATTTTGCAGAAAGCTGAGAAATTACACAAACTAATGGTCATTGTCACAGATAAATATGTGCTTGCTTGGTTTTATACCATTTCCTAATTAATTCACTGGTAATCCTAGTATTAACTTCAGATTTATCTGTGATCTATTGACTAGGTTTGATGATTGTCAGGTTATCTTATGGTCGCCTACTCACTATGTGAGATACAATCCAAGGTTCGGCCACACATATTTGAACTATTTTATTAAATAAAATAAAACTTCTAGAAGTAATTTCTTATGATTATTCTACTTTAATCACATGTTCTCTAAAACCAATACCAGTCATTGATACAAAGTTAAAGGAAATCTATGGACTGATATTTTGAAAGAAACCAATGAGAATTTAAAATGACAAAGGGACCATTTCTTTATTTATTTAGTGTCAACATGCACCATTAACTTAAGTAAACCTGTGTGTTTTAACCAAAGGGTGAGTAATGATTTTTGCCGAGTCTATGGATGATGCAAAATCACGCAAATTAATCTGATGCTATTGTGTTTTTGTAACGTGGAATTCTTTGAATGGAGAGTGAAGACCATCTTTCAAGTAAAAAAATTGAGTGCTCTTATGAGTTGGTGATGCCAAGATCATTCGCAAGTACTGTAGAGTTTAAGCATCTGTTGAAAATACCGAGATTCATATATGTTGTATTAGGTCTATAGATCTTATATACATGGAATTCAAACAGAAACTCAAGAGGCCTATTAGAAAGAACCACCACATCTGTAACAAAAGATGCATGTCAATACCTACAAAGATCCAACACTACAACACAGCGATCACACCCCGAGGCGCTGTACGCAAGTGAAACTCTGATACTCGACAGAAAAGGTGACCTAGGAAACACCGTGAACGAAGAACAAAAAAGCATGAGGAGAATTCTTGGCCCAAAGAAAACAGAAGAAAGGTACAGACTACTGTCCCGACACAACAACAGAGAATCTGCATAACCTTGCAGTAGACATCATTAAAATTCTGTGGATATATTCAAAGACTCCAAAGAACAAGACTTGCACACAAGGTCCCACAGGGTATGCTGTGGATCCAACATGTTAAAAAGGACCAAAGGAGGGTCCAAATAGATACTTCGAATGCAGCCAGTGAATCAAGTTCCAACAAAGACCGCGAAACCACGTGGACTGAAGAAAGAAAGAAAGAAAACTCATGGAGAGAAAATGAGAGCTATTTGGAAGATCAGAAAGGTGAATCATAAAGGCACTGCATAATCCTTCTGGGCCAGTATGTACATAATAACAATATTGGAATCGAAACTGTGAGAGAAAATGGAGGGAGAAGAAAGCGGGGAGGGGGGGTCCTTCAAGGAACGTTTTATAAAATTACTAGTGGAGTTCCCGGCGTTGCCGGTATAGTTGGCGTAGATTTAACCATGCCCTTTTATTCCCGCAAAACATTTGTTCAAAGTTTCATAAAATACACGCCAACTTTTTCGGAATTAAAGCAAACTTACATTCACTCGCCCCCTACCAAGAAACTGGTGGGCTGAAGTTTATTTGTACGTATACTATTTTCATTCGTCCAAAAAGATTCATATATATCAAGCTTACTACATTAATGAACAACTCTAGATTATGTTAAAAACTCACATTTGATTCAATTGCGAAGTGAATGGATATACTTATGGCTCGAAACGCCAGATCCTTTAACTCTGCAGATAAAATATCAAAAATGAATCCGGAATAATATTATCGTAAACAGAAGACTAATGCTGAAGGCCAGAAATATTGTCCAGAGATCTTGCTGAAAGAATATCTCTGTTGTTTTTACGGTTATCTATGTCGTTTAAAAATTGATATCCCGAATTAAAGGAAAGAATACTTCAAGCTATCGCTTTTAAAAATTGAATATATCAAATTAAAAGAAAGAATACTTAAAGTTTTGTTTAGTGTGCAAAATAGTTATTACTGTAGGTTATCTTATTGCTTTAATTAAAGGCTATGGTCAGAGACATTGTGTTGTGTGTTTAGTGCGGAGTATGCAGCATCTAGTGATTTCTCCTGTGGAATTTCTCACCATACGTTCAGAATTTCATTTAATGCTCCTACATTATTTAACGTTGAAACATAAGACATGCCAGACAAGTGAATTAAGATTCTAAGCTTTAACACGGTGAAAACTCCATCGAAATCCGCCCCGTAGTTTCCGAGTTTTTATACGACCAATATTTCAGGTTTTTGTTTTATAGATATAGATAAATAAAATGTTTATTTACATTAAGAAAATCATTTCTAAACACTTTTAAAGGAATTTCCCATGTAAGACTAATATGATATCTAGAGATGAGACAAGAAAATAATACGGCAGAACTGTAACCGTGGAAAAAGACAAAAACGCTAAACATGAAAAACAGTGGATTTTAACAAACCCTAAACGAAAATACACTTTACCTAGAATTGCAATTCTCACTCAGTACTAAAATCCACACATCACACACTCAAACAAAATTTGCTGTCTTGTTTATATCACATTGTCCACAGACCACAATAAATAAGTCTGCTACCTGATACAGAAAGCCGAACATGTGAGCACACTACCATGAGTATAGTTGTTACAATAACAATAGTTGAAACTAGAAATAGTAAACTGGTGTTTACTGTAGATTGGATAATAATTCATTTTGGTGTAAATCCAAAGAAGGGGGTAAGGCCCCCTACTGCTAATAATCTTAAATAAAAATCTTGATGAATTTAATAGATTTGGTTTCATTGTTTGATATTATAATTTGGTTTAATCAAAACACTGTGTTTTGATTAAACAGTATAACAATTGTTGCTCTTAAAATCAAATAAAAAATAAAATTCTCACACTGTTTCTCTTATAATTACTGTCTAATTATTCATCCAATATTGCTAATAAACGAATTTTCTATTAGTTTACGTAGTGATGTTTGATTTAATCCTCCGATTGCCCCTATTACTACTGATATAATGGTTATTTATTTTCAAACAGTATGATATTACTGATATAGGTGCTACCTTTTGCCAAGTTATTAAACTAAGCAATTTGGTTTTTCTTATGATCTCCAGAAATTGTGTTTTGTTATGACTACTGTGATGTTAAATAAACGGATTTTATAGACAGAATTAAGATTGTATCGTTTGCAATTTATTTCCTTTTGTTTCCTCTGTCTAAAATCCTCTCATACCAACAATGACCATGTCTGTAATAATCCTAAATTAAGTTTGTTCTGAAATGTTGGCAGGTTCTTTTCTATTCAAGGTCTATTAAATTTTCTATCAGCAAATATTATGTTCGAACTTCTCATTATACTACTATTATTCCTTCCTAACTTAATCTGCTGTTAGATTAATCTGTCTTACTCGCCAGCTCTACCAACAATTCTCCTCTGTTCTTCTTTTTACAGAGATCCTATATTTCTAAACATATCAGAGCAAACAATCTTTATTAAACCTGCTATTCTTTTTCCTTTTCCCCTTAAACTTTTGATTTACTAATATTTTTGTCTTTATTTGTCTAATATACAATTTTTTTTCAATGAGCTGCTACGTTACAATCATATATGAAATGACGCTACTCCAATTTTTAATGATAATCTTGATGTGCCCTTGATTTGATTAGGAGTGTGTAAAATGTAATGTCACTTAATGTGGAGTAATCATTCAATTTATATCATCATCATGAAGGGTTCTCTTCTATTCGGCAGGTCCACGCACAGTGACAGCCCTCCACGCCTCCCTCTGTTCCGCCATTCTCTTAGTCTCTATATATCTCCCGTTTATCATTATATCAACCATCATTTTCATCCTTCGCCGACCTCTTCTCTCCGTTTACAGTCCCCTCCAGAGCAGTCTTAAGCAGCCATTCGTTCCTCAGCACACACCCAATCCAGTTCTTTTTTCTGATTCTTATTGTTTTTATGAGTGACCTTTTCTCTCCTATTCGTTCCAGCACTTCCTCATTCCTTACTTTGTCCCTCCAACTTATTTTCTCCATCCTCCTCCATACCCACATTTTAAAAGCTTCCAACCTCTTTAGATCTTCTTTGCGTAGCGTCCATGTTTCTGCTCCATACAAAACATTTAGCTAATTTTTTCCTCAGGGTTTTGTCCAGCCTTTCGCATTGTAAATTTTTCTTTCTATTGAAAGCTTCCTTTGCCATTGCTATTCAAGTTTTTACCTCCTTCTTGCAGCTCATATCACCACTCACAATACTCCCGAGATATTTAAAGGACTTCACTTGTTCAATTATTTCTCCTTGCAGCGTTATCATCATTTCTTTCTCACTCTTTCCCACCATCGTACATTTAGTTTTATTCCTATTGATTCTCATTCCAAATTCCTCACACCCTTTGTCTAAAGTCTCTAACATTCTTCTGAGTAACTTGACACTTTCCGCCAGCAAAACCATGTCATCAGCAAACCTTATGCAGGAAATCCTACGTCCACCCATGCATACACCTCCTTTACCTCTTAAACTTCTTTCCATAATTTCCTCCACATATATGTTAAATAATATGGGTGACAAACAGCATCCCTGTCTTACACCTCTTCCAATCTTTCCCTGTCCTGTAAGATCATTCCATACTCTCAATCCTTCCTCGATGTATAATTTACTTATTAGCCTTCTTTCCTTCCAATCAATACCTTTATTTTTAGAATTGTCATTAACTTCTCCCATTGTTCTCTGTCAAAAGCCTTTTCCAGGTCTATGAAAACTGTGTAACAATCTCTTTCCCTTTCAATGTTTCTTTCTCCTATTGTTCTCAGCAAACCAATAGCGTCCTTTTTGAAATCCAAACTGTTCTTCAGCAATTGACATATATTGCAAGTTTATTCTTACAAATGACTAATGTTATTTCAACCACCGGACAATCTCGAGTTTACAAATCTTCAAATGATAGCTGTAGAATAAGGGAGAATGTTGAATTTTCTCACCTTGAATGTGTTGGACACAAGTTGGACTTCCGGTCCGCCATAGATGTTAAGGACGGTCGGATACCGGACGCCTGGCTCGAAGTTGTGAGGCTTGAATACCATAGCGTACAGCAGGTCGCCAGAGGATATCTTGTGAGTGTACAGATCAGGATAGTGGAAGTCTCCTTCAGGAACTGGAACACAAATATTTTCCATCAAATACAGATACTACAAAACAATGAAAAGATGTAACAGATAAAATTATTATAAAATTTCACACTTTTTGCAAGCGTCATTATTGAAAAATTGCACTTACTTGTCTCTTTTTGGGTTTGCGCTGGGTTTTTTTTTTTTTTTGCTCATGTCACTAACGGTTTGGCACCAACCTGTAGCCTTCGTCAGGGCTTCTGTCTATCTCGCCGTCTGGTGCTGTTTTTTTTTTTTTTTTTTTTAATAAACTTGAACACTTAATTCACTGTTTATTTTCACCGACAATGTGACTTTGTTTATCCGCCAAAGAATATTTACCGTTCCAAAGAGGTTTGTGTATTATAGAGCGGTCTTGTAGTTGTTACGTGTTCATTTGCTAGCAAACATTTTCACATTTGGCTCAAACCATAGCCACCGACTCTGTTGAAATTGTTAGGATTTTTCTAAATTTCTATGGATTCCCTTATTTTTCGTTCTAAAAAATCCTTTGGCTTTGCAACGATTGTAGTTTCATCCCATTGAATGGGTATAGTAGTCAGATGATAATCCGGGCTTTGAGCCACAGGCAGCTTAAGGACGACCACATAAAAGAAATGGAACAAAAGAAGAAGGCTCTTCTCCCATAGGTAAAGGGAGTCACAGAGAAAATAGATAAAGTGATGGCCAAAATCAATGTTCAATCTATCTTCACCAGTAAAATCAAGATTTGAAGCATTTTAAGATCAGTGAAAGATCACAGAGCTCCATTACAATCGACCACTGTGTATAAGATTCCCTGTGATTGTGGTCAGGTGTACGTTGGTGAGACATGCCGAGCAGTCTCAGTTAGGGTGAGAGAACATCTTCGTCACATGAAACTAAAACAAACCATGAAATCGGCAGTGGAGGAACATCATGTAGGAGGAGGACATAAAATTCAGTGGGATAAAACTACGATCGTTGCAAAGCCAAAGGATATTTTAGAACGAAAATAAGGGAATCCATAGAAATTTACAAAACTCCTAACAATTTCAATAGAGACGGCGGTTTGAGTGTGCTAGCAAATGAACATGTTGTAACAACTACAAGACTGCTCCGTAATACACAAACCTCTTTGGAACAGTAAAAATTCTTTGGCGGATAAACAAAATCATCTTTGTCGGTGAAATAAACAGTGAATTAAGTGTTCAAGTTTATTAAAAAAAAGCACCAGACAGTGAGATAGACAGAAGACCTGACGAAGGATACATGTTGGTGCCGAACCATTGGTGACATCAGCAAAAAAAAAAATGCAGCGCAAACCCGAAGAGAGACAAGTAAGTGCACTTTTTCAGATAAAATTATTATTAATATTGCATCTATTCCTGCTGAGAAAACACATCTGGGATGGGAAACATGCCACCAGTAATACATACATGAGGAAATAGTAATCACAAAAAATATTATTTGATATTAAGGAAAAAGGAAATGTTTCTTAGGCAATATAAATAACACAGAAAATGACTCATCACTCACCAAAGTTGAAGGCTGCAACGAGTGAAAACATATATGATGAACAAAAACATATACAATGTTTCAGTTTTACACCTTATGTACATTCAAAAGAGAATAAACAGTACATTGAATCTTAAAATACCAAGCAATTCTGAACAATCAATGTTACCACGGCAGAAATTTAACAAAAATTTAAAATCATTAAATTCACAAATGGTTGCAGTGAGAGTATTCTTAAGATGAATTGAATGTGGGTGCATGTGTGATCACGATTCAGGTCTAGAAAACCCATTCTAAATGCCATGTATCTAAAAAAAAATTATGCTGAACAGTTTCTATTCCTTTAGTTTGAAATAATGTGTATGGTGACCAAATTACTGATGAATATGATAATGTTGAACTTACAATGGGGTAGATATATTGTCCTAAGTGCTTCAGTGGAATAGGTTTCACGACATCTCTTTACATAACTGAAATACTAGATGACCCATGTGAAAATTTCACGAATAAAATGTGATGTGTAGTGAGGTTGGTGGTTTGTAGTGGGTCCCGGCTCATTGGCAGCCATATCATACCTGAGGTATGCTACAGTGTGGCCCTTTCCTTTGACCTAATCATCCAACGCTACCCCTTTCTGGAAGTTACTGGGTCATAGACCTTACTTCAACTGAGCTGAACGAAACACACACAGAAGCCATATCTCTGGGATATGTGGTACAGCAGTAACAGGGTCAGTCATTATCGACACCAGTGGAGATTTAAAATGACAACCCATTTATCGAATTTCAGTTAGTTATCGAGGGAGACAAATATCTTGCGACAGTAAAATATGTTAGAGAAATAATGATACTTTTGCTCTTTAAAGATAGAAATCTAAAAACTGCCTTCTCAAAATATAATGTTACCAAAGCGGAAACCTTAATTTTTGAAATGGAACTGTAACAGCCCGCTGACCTAAACTTTAAATGGAATTGTATTTTATGAAGCATTTGTGGCAGATAGAGTTTGATTGAATATGATTTTTGTATGTTTGTCTTGCAGTTTACTGTAAATTGGGTGTAAATGGACTTTGTTTTATGAAAAAAATTATGTAAATTCTATTTTATATGTTTAAGGACAGAACAGAAGAGAATTGCTTAAATGTTTCTAATTTCAGATATTAAGATGAGCTATGATGTTTAAAGGATGATTTACTATAATTTAAAATGATTTATGTGGATAATTTTGCCTTTAAATATATTCAATTTTCATTTCTGACAATTTTGTAATGGTTGTAAATGATTATGTATTAATTTTGATTGTTTTTAATTGTTTAAGTATTGTTAAAGTTCGAGAGATATCTGTTGGAAGCCTTTGTAGTGTTCTAGAACTTTTGATGGAACTTTTATAAAGCAAGCAGCAGAGAGGCAGAGACAGTTTTTACGTTGGCAAGGACACAGTTTATGAACAGAGTTTTAAGCACGTAATCGCTGGAGTTTGTGTTTACATCTGACCAATATCTTTGAAATGTCTACATCTACATCTACATATATACTCTGCAATTCACAAAATTGTGGGTGGCAGAGGGTGCTCAGCACCAAAGCTAATCTCTTTGTTGTGCATTCCAATCCCAAATGGTACGAGGGAAAAAAGAATTCATATAAGAATCACTGCGGCACCTTATTTCTCTAATCTTATCTTTCCTGTCCTTCCGTCAGTGGACGAAGTATTTCACTACACTCGTGAGTGAAACTGGGAGTACACATGTTTACCAATAAGTTTAAATGAAACGTGCGTCGTCTATCTACCAGAGACTCCCAGCCTAGTATACTAATCAGTTCTGTGACGCTTTCATAAGGACTGTAGCAAGCGGTCACGAATCGAGCGGCTCTTCTCTGTACTTTCTCTATACTTTCGATCAACCCCTTACAAAACGGATACCAAATGGCACAACAATAGTCCAAATGTGGACGCACAAGAGATTTGTACGCTATCTCCTTTGTTTGTTCATTACAATTTTTCAATATTCGACCTATGAATCGCAGCCTAGAATTTGCTCTACCTACTAGCGAATTAATGTGTATGTCCCATTTCATGTTCCTCCCAAATATTTCATAGAATCGACCATATCAATAACTGAATTGTTTAACTCGTATTTCTGAACAATTGGATATTTTTTGTTAGTTATGCTCATTGTCTTGCACTTTTTACAATTTAGCGTAAGTTGCCACTCAGCCCACCATGCCAAAATAATATCCAGATCACACTGAATTTCTAAGCAATCGGCCAAATTCCTTACTTCCCTATAAATAACTGCATCATCAGCAAACAATCTAAAAAGGCTTTTCACTTTGTCTCCGAGATCATTTATAAAAATTAAGAAAAGAAGTGGTCCTATTACACTTCCTTGAGGTACCCCGGATGTAACATCTAGATTAGAAGAACTTTCTCCTTCAACGACGACATACTGCGACCGACCAGTTAGAAAATCCTTTATCCATTCACAAAGCTGATCTGATATACCATACGCTCGTAGCTTCGCTAATAGGCGGTTGTGTGGCACAGAGTCAAAGGCTTTCTAAAAATCTAAAAAAAATGGCATCAACTTGTGAACCTGCTTCAATAACTTTCATTACGTCGTGTGTAAATAGGGCCAGCTGTGTTTCACATGATCTTTTCTTCCGAAATCCGTGTTGATTTGTTGTAAGCAAATTATTATCGTTTAGAAATTTCATAATGTTCGAGCAAATAATTGTTCCATAACACTACTACAAACAGATGTAGATATTGGATGATAGTTTACAGGATCACTTCGATCACCTTTCTTGAAAATCGGAGTTACTTGCGCAATTTTCCAGTCTGAAGGTACTTTTCGCTCTTCTAATGATTTACTGAATATATCAGACAGAAATAGCCCGATTTCCGCTGCATATTTTGAAAATACTCTTACTGGAATTCCATCCGGGCCCGGTACTTTCCCCCACTTCAGGAGCTCTAATTGCTTTATGATACCTGCAGTATCTATTCGTAATGATTCCATCACCAACTCGACACGGCGTGGGAAAACGGGAACACTATCCTTATTTTTATCAGTAAATGAATTTTTGAATACAGTATTTAGTACGTTAGCTTTATCGCGGCTTTCATTAACCTCGGACCTTCACGAATTAGTAATATGTGTAGGGACTGTGACTGCTGTGTGCAGACGCGGGTTGAGGTGGCTGATCTTCGCGCTCAGCTTGCAGCTTTGCTAACTAAAGTTACGAGGCTGGAAGCTGCCGTAGGTGACTGCAGCAGATGTGGAAGGGGTGAAGGTGTTGTCACAGGTTCTCCCCTGCCAAATATCGTACCTGCAGTCCAGGCTGAGACTTCGGGGCCTGTGCGGCAGTCACCTGATTGTGTCTGGCGCGTGGTTTCCGGACGTAGACGCCGCATGCGGGGGCAGGAGTACAGGTCTGAATCCCAGGAGGGCAAGCCTGTACCACTGTCCAATAGGTTTGATGTGTTGTCTGGATCTGATTCAGATCCACAATCGTCAATCAGCGAGTTGCCAGCCCCCCCGCCCGCTAGGTCTGGGCGATCACAGAAGGGGATTCTGGTGATAGGTAGCTCCATCGTTAGGCGTTTCATTGAGCCCCTTAGGGACATGGCGAACATGTCTGGGATGAAGTCCAATGTCCATTCTTTGTGCATTCCGGGCGGTCTGATCCATGATGTGGAACAGGCCATCCCGGATGCCATTGAGCGGACGAGGTGTAGTCAGTTGCGGATAGTAGCTCATGTCGGCACCAATGATGCTTGCCGCCTTGGGTCGGAGGGTATCCTCTCTTCCTTCCGGCGGCTTGCTCATACGGTGAGCTCTGTGGTTGATGACCGCAAGATTTCGGCTGAGCTAACCATCTGCAGTATTGTCGATAGAACTGACTGTGGACCTCTGGTTCAGAGCCGAGTCGAGGGTCTGAACCAGAGACTGCGTCGTTTTCTGCGATAATGATGGCTGCAGATTCCTTGATCTTCGCCCTGGGGTCGAATCGTGTAGGGTTCCCTTGGATAGATCAGGTGTGCACTACACACGTGAATCGGCTACACGGGTGGCAGGGGCCGTGTGGAGTGCATTGGGGGATTTTTTAGGCTGAGGGAGGAAGACCCAAAACTGGGATTACAGTCACGGGCAGCCCAATTAAATTCGGCACCATATGTTAGGAGTAGCGAAAATCAATCTCGACCGTTAAAAGTACTCGTTATAAACTGTAGAAGTGTTTGTAATAAGCAGCCTGAGCTTGAAAGCGTTATTAGTAGCACAGAAGCTGATATACTATTAGGTACTGAAAGCTGGTTAAAACCGGATACAAGTTCAGCAGAAATTTTTAACCATAGCATGAATGTTTTCCGTAAGGATAGGTTACATTCTAATGGAGGTGGTGTATTTATAGCTGTTCGTAAACACCTGTCGTGTAACAAAATAAATATTGATACGGTCTGTGAAATCCTATGGATTAGACTAAAAGTATCTAGGACAAAACTTGTAATAGGGTCTTTCTATCGTCCACCAGGTGCAGATGTAGGTGTTGCTGAGGCCTTAAGAAATAACGTAAGTAATATAGCTTGTCAATTTCCGGATCATGGAATTATACTAGGAGGCGACTTCAACTTGCCGTATATTGACTGGAGTAATTACGCCCACGTTACTGGTGGCAAGGATAAAATATCCTGTGAGATTATTCTCGACCTTTTCTCAGATCTTAATCTTGAGCAGCTCGTCACTGAACCAACGCGGTGCGACAACGAAAACGAAAACATTTTAGATATTCTCGTTACAAATAGGCCTGAATTATTTACGGACATTTCTACCACCACGGGAATAAGTGATCATAAAGCTGTAATTGCTACAGTAAAATTAACAGTCGAGCGCAAAAACAAAAAAGAATGGGTCGTTTACAGGTTCGAAAAGGCCCCAAAGGAGAGTTTAAGAACATTTTTGAGGGATAAATACGTTTCCTTTGTAGAAGGAAGAGGCTCGGTTGAAGAGATGTGGCTGCAATTCATAAATATAGTCAGGGAAGGTATGGACTTACATATACCGAAAAGGACAATCAGGGACGGGAACGATCCCCCATGGTATACGCGTGAAGTCAAAAGGTTACTTAAAAAGCAAAGGAAGATTCATTCACGCTCAAGAAGGACGATGTATAGGAGTGATTTAGAAAAACTAGCTGAGACAAGAGGACAGGTCAAGAATGCGATGCGCGAAGCCTTCAACGACTTTCGATGCAACTCACTTTCCAAGAGCCTCATTGAAAATCCAAAGAAATTTTGGTTGTATGTAAAAAAAATAGGTGGTTGTGACAACAATATGCCAGTTCTACTAAAAGACGGTCGGGAAGTTGATGACAGCCGCGACAAGGCTACCGTATTTAACGCCGAATTTAAAAATTCCTTCACTGACGAAAACATGGAAAACATTCCTGTTTTTCCACGGCATGTTGAATTTGAAATGGGTCCAGTACAAATTGATAGTGTAGGTATCATAAAGCAATTAAAGCTCCTGAAGTGGGGGAAAGCGCCGGGTCCCGATGGTGTACCAGTAAGAGTATTTTCGGAATACGCGGAAGAAATTGAACCATTTCTGTCAGATATATTTCGTAAATCTTTAGAGGAAAGAAAAGTACCTTTTGACTGTAAAATTGCGCAGGTGATTCCCATTTTCAAGAAAGGAGATCAGAGAGATCCTAGGAATTATCGTCCGATATCGCTAACATCTGTTTGCAGTAGAATTCTGGAGCATGTCATATGCTCTAACGTTATGAAGTTTCTAGATGAAAACAAGCTACTTACAGCATACCAACACGGATTTCGGAAGAACTGATCATGTGAAACGCAACTGGCTCTATTTTCGCATGATGTAATGAAAGTTAATGATGCGGGATCACAAGTTGATGCTATTTTCTTGGATTTTCAGAAAGCTTTTGACTCTGTACCACACAACCGACTCTTAGCGAAGATCCGAGCGTACGGTATATCTGATCAGATTTGCGAATGGATACGCGATTTTCTAACTGGTCGGTCACAGTATGTCGTTGTAGACGGGGAAGCCTCTTCAAAACTAGATGTTACTTCGGGCATTCCTCAAGGAAGTGTAATAGGACCACTTCTTTTCTTAATTTTTATAAACGATCTCGGTGACAACGTTAATTGCAGGATGCGATTTTTTGCTGATGATGCACTTATTTATAGGGAAGTGAGGTGCTCCGACGATTGCTTAGAAATTCAGCGCGATCTGGATGTTATTTCGGAATGGTGCCGTGAATGGCAGCTTACACTTAACTGTAAAAAGTGCAAGGCAATGCACATAAGTAATAAAAAGACCCCGCTTGCTCTGAAGTACAAAGTTAACAATTCAGTTGTTGACACTGTAGATTCCCTGAAGTATCTAGGCATAACAGTACAAAGCAACATGAAATGGGACTTGCACATAACTTCCGTTGTAGGAAAAGCTAATTCCAAACTACGATTCATAGGACATATTTTGAGAAGTTGTAATGCTCATACAAAGGAAATAGCGTACAAAACACTAGTGCGTCTGCATTTGGAATACTGTTGTGGAATTTGGGATCCGTATTGCAAGGGATTGATTGACACATTAGAGAAAGTACAGAGAAGAGCCGCTCGATTCGTGACTGCTAGTTACAGTCCTTACGTAAGTGTCACAGAGCTAACTCGTGGGTTGGGCTGGGATTGTTTGGCGGACAGACGACGTCGTTTTCGTTTGAATTTGCTGGATAATATGCGAAAATCTTTAAGTTACGAGTGCAACGAAATACTTCTTTCATCAACCTATTTAGGTCGCAATGACAGGAGGGATAAGATTAGAGAAATAAGATGCCGTACTGATTCATTTATGTATTCCTTCTTTCCTCGATCTGTTCGGGATTGGATTGCGCAGAATTAGGATTGGTGCTTAGCACCCTCTGCCACCCACAGTATTTGTGATTTGCAGAGTATAGATGTAGATGTAGATTAGTGCTGGAATATTGCTATTGGTACAATTGATTTTTCGTACATACGACCAAAATTTCTTTGGGTTTTCTGTGAGACTCTTAGACAGAGAGTTGGAATGAAAATCGTTGAAGGCCTCACGCATTACATTCTTAATATGTCCTCTTAACTCAGCTAAGGTTTCTAAATCACTGTGACACCCCTTCCTTCTTGAGCAAGCGTGTATCCTCCTTTGTTTTTGGAGTAATCTGTTGACTTCGCCTGTGTACCACGGTGGATCATCCTCCCCATTTATTATCTGCTTCGGAATATGTATATCCATACCTTCCCTGACTATTCGTATAAATCGATGCCACATCTCTACAACGGTGTCCTTTTTTGACTTGAAGTTATGGTAGTTATTCCTCAGGTAGGTTCTAAAACACTCCTTAGAGGATTACTGAATTTGTATACAATCCGCCCCTTTCTCCTTTTTTGCTTGGTCATTAGTCTGATAGTTGCAATTACCACTTTGTGATCGCTTATACCTGTGGTCGTTGAAATTTTGGTGAATAATTCTGGCCTATTGGTAACCAGCAGATCTAAAATATTTTCGCTACCGTTATGACACCGCGTAGGTTCATTAACTAGCTGCTTGAGATGATTATCTGACAACAAATCGAGAATTACTTCAGAAGCTGCCTTATCCCTGCTACCTGTAATGTGAACGTAATTACGCCAGTCAATATAAGGCATATTGAAGTCGCCTCCTAGAATCATAGCATGATCCTGAAAATGGCTAGCTATACTGTTTACATTATTTCTTAACTCCTCGGCGATAGCTATGTCGGAATCGGGTGGACGGTAGAAGGCGCCTATGATGAGTTTTGACCCAGCAACTTTGAGTTTAATCCATATGATTTCACAGATCGTATCGTCTTCTATTTCATTACATGAGAGAGATTTACTCACAGCTATAAATAACCCACCTCCATGATAATGTAATCTGTCTTTACGAAAAACATTCATGCTATCTTTAAAAATTTCGGCGGAACTTATTTCCGGTTTTAGCCAACTTTCTGTACCGATAATGATATCCGCTTCTGTGCTAAAAATAATGCTATCAAGTTCCGGTTGTTTGTTACAAACGCTTCTACAGTTAATTACGAGAACTTTTAACTGTCGAGATTCTTTTACGCTCCTCCTACATTCCGGTGTTACATCTGATTGGGTTGCCCGTAACTGTATCGTGTTTCGGGTCTTCCTCCCTCAGCCTAAAAAACCACCCAGTGCATTCCACACAGCCCCTGCCACTCGTGTAGCCGATTCACGTGTGTAGTGCACCCCTGACCTATTAAGGGGAACGCTACATGACTCGACCCTATGGCGAAGATCGAGGAATCTGCAGCTAATATCATCACAGAAACGTCGTAGTCTCTGGTTCAGCCCCTCAATATGGCTCTGAACCAAAGGTCCACAATCAACTCTGTCTACAATGCTACAGATGGTTAGCTCTGCCGATATCTTGCGGTCACTCGTCACAGAGTTCATCCCTTCAGCCAGCCGCCGAAAGGAAGAGAGGATAACCTTCGACCCAAGGCGACAATTATCATTGGTGCCAACATGAGCCACAATCTGTAGTTGGCTACACCCCGTCCCTTCTATGGCATCTGGTATGGCCTGTTCCACATCTCAGATCAGGCCACCCGGAATACACACTGAATGGACATTGGATTTCTTCCCCATGCATATCTTCAAGAAATAAAAACAGTTAAAATTTTAAACTGTATTGCAGACTAATTATTTCTGATATAATAATTAACCACGAGGCACCTAATAGTACCTCATATATTGATTTCTATTACTTGTAAAAGGAGATAAATGGCTCATTGGGAAAAAAATAACACGTTTTAGAAATAATCACACAATTACCCTTTAAGGATCGAACTCCAAAAAGGAATTTATAAAAAAAATCCTTTCTTAATTTATGATGTTACCAAACCGAAGACCTTAAGCTTTAAAATTAAATCTGATTTTATCAATTTTGATTTAGTACGAAGGGAGAAAAAAAGCTCATGACAAAAACCTTTTAAAATGATGTATATATGATGGAAATCTCTTCTAGATTAACCTTATTCTTGTGTGTGGCTTTACAGCTCAACGATGGGCAGCAAGGAAAGGCAATGATTTCGACAATGGCCTCTTCAAGGAACCACCACAGCATTCGTGTGGGCTGATTTTGTGAAAATACGGAGCACCGAAATTGGGATGGTCGGAGGGGGATTTGAACCTTCCTCATCCGAAATAATAATAACAAAAAATATGGAACAAAAGAGAAGTAGAACTTACCAGTGGGTTCGAGCAGGTAGCCCACAGGAGTCAGGGTAACTCCCTCGACCGTCCAGTCGGAATGCGTCACTCGAAACACCTGGCACGCGGGCAGTTTCTGAATGTTGCTGTAGAGGGCCACGAACATTGTACACTCCTGCAACATAAACGAAGCAAATTTGCAACGGCAAAAAGCCTCTAGATGCTTTCTATCCAGTGCAACAGTATAATGTGTCTCCATTACGGCAAATCGAGACGCTTGTTGCCGAGACTTGGTCTAGCATCGACTACGACAACAGTCAGTATATTTAACCTTCCTATATTTGACAGAAGCAGCCAGACTCATTTTCTCCAAAGCGCAAAAATAAGAATATAGCATAAAAAGGGGGGGGGGGCATAGTTTGAGGCAGTATGAAAATAAAAGAAGGATACAGGAAAGTAAACCCATGATTTACCAACATTGGAGGCAGGAGTGCTGTGAAGAAACAGGTACAAACGACGAAGAAAGAGACAGACACAAACTACAAATTTTGCATGGGTGTGCACACTCCAACTTCCTGCAGTCCAAAGGCTGATTGTGACGCTCTATGAGCATAAAAGGGGAAGAGGGGAAAGAACAGAATAAAAGTAATAAGTACCACATGGCAGTTGGTGTGCGCACATCCATCCACTTGCTGCTTGTATCAAATTAATATTCTTACTTACTTTATTTTCATATCTTCATAAATACAGAAAGAAATGGCATTTATACATTCAGCCACTAACAGTTGCAGAAGTTTTAAGAGACCAAAATTACATGAAATCTTGACTGGTAGTGAATGTCTACCACCATCTTTATATATAAAGATGAATGTATGTTTGTTAGTTTGTTTGTTTTTCATACAAATCCACAGTTTTCATCCGATCTCGATGAAACTTTGCACACTTATCCTTTGAAACAAGGAGAAAAATGCTGTTTACATTTGGATGAAAAATTATTTGTATAAATAACACATTTTGTCTCATAACTTCGAAATATAGCGATAGACAGACACGTTGGATATGGACGTCTCCGTACCGTGTTTCTGCGAAGTGGGCTGGCAGCTCAGTGGCTAAAGCGCTTGCTTACAAACGTCGTGGTCTCCGGTTCAAATCTCCGTGGAGGCTAAGATTTTTAAAAATTGTTTTTCATCGTAAGAGTCAGGCCTGGGCCGTAGGTTATTCGGATTGAATGTTAAACTGCAGATATTAGAAAGTTAGAGATGCAAAGCGAGGCAAATCGTAGGAAGTGTTGCAATGTTGTAGGTGTACACTTTTTTACGTTATAATGATCCCTCAGGTGTTGTTCGCAGTCAGTGTGTGAGTGTGAACCACAGTAATATTATTATAAATACGGAAGTAAGTCTCAGTCTTTTTGCTACGTTTTGACGACTAAATGGCTATATCGATATTGATGGAATTTGATAAGAAAATTTGTATGAAGGGCGCAGGATATTTTTTTCCAGTATGATTAACAGTTGTAGTCACGAAATTTTGAGACCTTATCGAATGGTGACAGAAATATGTTGGAAATTGATTCTCTTCAAGAGACAGGTTCGACGGTACAATTATATAGTGATAGCTTTCCTGTCATATTATTCTGACTCGATATTGTTTGGGACCAATCCTTCGTTACCAACAACTTTCTATATTTAATTCTGGCAAAAAATTCTTATTCCAAGCGTACGAACTCGCGGGTACGGGCTAGTCTTTGATAAAATTCAATTTCAGGTTAAAATCAAACAAGTGTCAACTAAAACTAGCTCCATCTCAATTAAAATTAATAATAATAATAATAATGAATTGTAAGTACTCCAAGTTCACAGAATATAGAAAAATTCTTCCTGATCATTTCCTGAACCAAATCTTAGAAATGAGAAGAATATTTTACAACTGTATAAACAAAACTGATTGGACAGTGAAAAGTTCGCTCTATCATGGCATTTAGCCAACAGCATAAGAGTGTATGATGAGAGTGTGAGGGCCTCTATTGTTAATGTTGTTTGGCCATTTATTTCTTTCTCTACTTTTTTTTTTTTTTTTTTTTTTTTTTTTTTTTTTTTTTTTTTTTTTTTTTTTTTTTTTTTGTTATTCTGGCAAAATTGTACTGCCATTTATTGGATGTCATTTTTAAGTTTTCCAATCATGTGGTAAATATATTACAATTACTTACCAGAGATGAGAGGAGGAAGATCACAGCAACAGTAAAATACTACAAAAACTCAAAAACATAATATTTTGGACCATGTCCTCACTCTCATTACAATACAAACAACTCGCAAGTGTGATCGCTCTAATCATAACAGTGAAAAATGAGCATTCACGTGGCTCAGTTGATTTCTGCTCCATGCACAAGCTTGGCCGTGTATTTCTATTTTCACAAGCAAGGACGTGACCTGGAATATTGTGTTTTTTGTGTAGCGTTATTTGCGACACTGGCCCTCTTTCCTACAGCTTTGGTTAATGCTGGAACTACCTAAACTTCCTGTAGTGTAATGGGTACAGATATGCATAACTGAGTTTAAGCAACGTCGCTTGGAGAGTAGTTGTATTACTGCCGGACTGGAAGTAGTGGAAGCACGACAGGGAGGAAGTGTAAGGGTTCCTTTCCACTTGGGAGTAAATACTAGAGAGAAGCTCTCGGCAGCATAACTCTGCAGTGGACACCCCTCTTAGAGTAGCTCGAGCCACTGCCCGAGAGCTGACAGTAACCGACTCGCTCACAGGACACCACGTCAATCTCGCGCTGTCTGATAGTAGCTCGCAGAATACGAACACTGTTCGAAAATCTGAGAACAGAAACTGAGAGCTTGGTGAGATTAATAATTTATCATATGACGAACTAAAGGAATTAATTAAAATTTATAAAGGCTGTTGATTTTCAGGAAGAAATAAAATACATACTGTTTTGAAGGAAATGGGAGAGAAATTTTGTTTTTTAGGAGATGAAGTTCAAAGAAAACATAAAAAACATTATTTTCATGAATATTAATACCTTTAATTACTGTAGACTCATTGTAAATACAGTAGGAAGTTTAAATTGAAGAAAGATTTTATTGATTTTTCAAGGTATCCCAAGAACTGTAAAAAGTTAAAAATAGAAAAATTGGAAGTCGGCAAAATGAAAATTAATAATGCAAGTAGCCTTACTTCAATGCACATATGTTTGTAATTCTGGAATTAACTGTCCTTCCAACACAACGTAATTGTGTAAGTTGGAGGTTTGGGTATGCATCGCCCGAAAATTATGTCAAGGCAATGTAATAAATAATTTAAAAAAGAGAAAAATTGAATTGATGTATTATGCAACAAGTAAATTTACCTTATACAAAAAACCGAAGAGTAGCTGCATGTATGGATAAAGATTTGTCCTGTTTAAAAATTTTGGTTCCCCCAGATTCTATGATAAACTGAACTTTGAAGCTCATTAACCCACAAAAGTTCCTAAACTGTTGCGCGTCTTCAATCTGTAATTCCGGCGTCAGCGTATGTCTGGCTCCAAAAACGCTTCTTTTAATCGAAGGCTTAACCTCAGCTTTTCATCTTTTTAGTAATCGCAACTAGTATGATCACAGCTGACTCGACCTTTCTATTGTGTGCCGCCATCTTGACTGCTCTCCAGTGGACAGGGTTCAAAGAGTTGTCGTCGAACTGTCCCAGCGAGCAGTTCGCCGAGAGTGGAGCAGCCAGAATCTACTCTCAAATGGACACCTTCCCCAGATTAACTCTCGAGACTCCCAAGAGCAAATGCACCTTCTACATCTGCATCTACATTCATACTCTGCAAGTCACAAACATTGTGGGTGGCAGAGGGTGCTAAGCACCAATCCTAAACCCGCCCATTCCAATCCCGAATAGCGCGAGGAAAGAAGGAATACATAAAAGCATCCGTACGGCATCTTATTTCTCTAATCTTATCCCTCCGGTCATTACGACCTAAATAGGTTGGCGGAAGAAGTATTTCATTGCACTTGAAATTTAAATTTTTCGCATATTCTCCAATAAATTCGAACGCAAACTACGTCTTCCAAACTATCCCAGCCAAATCTATGTATCAATTCTGTGACGCTTTCATAAGGGCCATAGGAACCAATCACGAATCGAGCGGCTTACCTCTGCACCCTCTCCACTGAGTCAATCAAACCTTGTGATATGGATCCCAAACTCCACAACAGTAATCCAGATGCGGACGCACTAGTGTTCTATACGCTATCTCCTTTGTATGTGTATTACAATTCCTCAAAATACGACCTATGAATCGCAATTTAGAATTCCCCTTGCCTACGACGGAAGCTATGTGCATGTCCCATTTCATGTTGCTTTGTACTATCACCCCCAGATACTTCAGGGAATCAACCGTGTCAACAGCTGAATTGCTTATTTTGTACTTGTGAACAAACTGATTCTTTTTGTTACTTATCTGCAATGCCTTGCACTTTTTGCAATTAAGTGTAAGCTGCCACTTACGGCACCAATCGAAAATAGCATCCAAATCACACTGAAATTCTAAGCAATCATTGAGGCACCTTATTTCCCTATAGATAACTGCACCGTCGGCAAACAATCGCAACCAGCATTTGACGTTGTCACCTAGATCGTTTATAAATATTAAGAAAAGAAGTGGTCCTATTATACTTCATTGAGGATCGCCCGAAGTAACATTTATCTTAGAAGAGGCTTCCCTGTCGGCAACGACATACTATGATCGATCAGTTAGAAAATCACGTATCCACTTGCAAATCTGAGCCAAAATACCGTAAGCTCGAATCTTCGCTATAAGTCGGTTGTGTGGTACCGAATCAAAAGCTTTCTGAAAATCCAAGAAAACTGCATCAACTTGCAAACCTGCGAACTTTCATTACGGGTTCATTACCTTAAGGGTTGGTCGTATCACAGAGTGATACCTGGGAGCGTTTTTTTTTTTTTTTTTATCGAGTTTTGTTGCTGTTCGACTCTAGTCGACCCTGATCGAAAAAGTGACTGATGCTAGTAGTCGGATTATGTATGAAAGCTGTGTACGATACAGGACGTTAATAAAGCAGAACATGTTTGTAGTGTGTGCTCATTTTTCTGTGATCGGAACTTGCTTGCATCTTTGGAATAGAATGCATGCAGTTATTTTGTTTGACGATTACTTCTAGCACGAATGTAATAAATTGCTTATGAACAGAGTTGTTAGCCAGAGAAGAGTGCTGAGTTGTTATTAGTGTTAATCCTACCCCCTTGTTATGTGCGTAGGAGTAGTTATCAGATTGGCAGCCATAACCAATAAACCTATTAACAAAACAGGCATAAAAGTGAAGACATAAGAACCAGCCAAGCAAGAAATTATGTTATATGGCTTGCGTTTGCACAATACTTACTTACATTGTAAATAATAAAGTTGCATTCCTTTCAAAAATTGATACTACCTTGTGGAATTTATTTCTGATCCAGTGTCGTTGAGGTTAAATATTTCAGAAAACGAAGTGGCTCTAATACCCAGCTGATCATCAGAGGTAGAAAAAAAGCACAACAGCAACAATCGTTCCTTGCAGATCTTTGATCGAGTCAAGTAATGTTCAACAATACTATCAAGACACCACCTTTCAACTAAAATACTTTGGTCAGTGATGCAGCCTTTCGTGCGGAATAACCACAGACAACATACATTTTTTAAACCAATAGGAAATATGCAGCACAATTCCATTCTATAAAAATTTTGAGTGCGTCAGTGCTTTCATGTAGTGTATTGAGAAGGTTCTTAAATAAACACAATATAATAACAACTCACAATTGTGTAAATGTTTCGTCCAGAATCCTTAGTTTTCACAGCATAGCCTCATGGGGCTGTGGCGGTCTCGGTACCAGTTCCTGTAGAACTGAAATAGAGCCAGTTTGTGTGAAATTCTACGTGGAGCGCATATACATACAGTACACATCAGCAACCACATTATTCTGGAATCAGATCGGTTTGGATGATAAAAAAAAAAAAAATACAATGGATTGCATATAAATTTGAACTGCTACACATTAAATTTTGTTTTTCTGTAGGTGTAAAATATTACAACTAGCAGCAAACTCAAAAGGCCTTATGGCCGTAATGATATAAATACATATCGATTCATGTATTAACTATATTCATTTATCAAAAATATTAAACTTCAATTTCTCCTCGGTATAAATTTTACGATATTTCAATGTATGAATTGTTCAATTTAGCACTTGTACATAATAAAACATTTTTTAGACGATCTCTCATATGACAATTTTATACTGACTTTTGATTAACAGTATTTTGATAATGATTGAATGGAAGCAAGACATATTCAAGATATTCAAAATACAAATTTATAAATATGCAAGTAACGCACAATAATTTTTCTCTCTCGTGGTATTGCACCTGGAATGTTTAAATTTCATGACGATATAGTTTGTGCTATAGAGGGTATTTTGTTTTCATGTGCAGCTCTAGCAAGAGAAATGTGAACTATGAAACAAACATGGCGCGCATGTTACTGTCTTTCACGTGTGAAGAGCAGCGAAGTGTAGTTTCTTCCAAGAGGACCGCGTGAGCCTTAGTGATTCACCACGCTCCCGGCGGCCGGTGACAGTTTCAACTCCACAGAATGTACGCGCCATTGAGGCAGCCATCTTGAAGGACTGACTTGTGCACCTGCGAACCTTATTGCAGACGTTCAACATTTCCTATGGTGCGGTATACGACATTGTTCATAACACGTTGAAATTCTGTAAAGTTAGTGCTCGCTGGGTGCCTAACAACCTGACAGACAACCACAAAGGCCAGCGAATGATGACAAGCTTGGATCACTTAACGCGTTACGCCACGGAAACGTATGACTTTCTGAAAGGAATGGTCACTGGCGATGAGTCATGGGCGTACCACTACACGCCCGAAACCAAGCAGGCCTCTATGGAGTGGAAACATGCTGGTTTCCCAGTACAAAAAAAATTCATAGTGACTCAATCGGCTAAGAAAGTGCTTGTGACAGTGTTGTGGGACATGTTTGGTGTGTTATTGGTGGACTTTGCTGAACACAGAACCACTGTGAATGCTGCAGCCTACATGAAAACGTTGGTTAAGTTGCGTCGTGCCCTTCGTGACAAACGCCGCAACATTAATGCTAATGGTGTCACACTTCACGACAATGCACATCCCCATGTTGCTGCTCCTGTTCGTGAGAAACTCACCACTTTTGGGTGGGAGGTGTCCAGCATGCACCATACAGTCCGTCTGACTTTCATCTATTTGGTTTCATGAAGAAATTCCTGGCCAGACAACATTTTGCAACAGATGGGGAAGTAAAATCAGCAGTCCTCAGATAGCAACACTCCCAACAAACGGACTTCTACGAGCGGGGCATATTGAAACTGGTACCACAATGGGGGAAATGTGTTGAGAAAATTGGTGACTATGTAGAAAAGTAGGTCAAAGATGTAAGTTAATTTGTAACTTGTTTGGTTGTGGTACATATTAGACTTTTTGGGAAAAAAATTATTGTGCGTTACTTTCCGATCTGCGCTTGTACATTCCATTTTTCTTTAGTGTAATTGGTGTGTACGATAGGCTCATACAAATCATGTTACGTATTACCAATTTTTAAGGAAATTGGTTGTCCAGTCGGCAAGTGGTTTATACTCGAGATTCAAGTTTTTTACAATATTTAATTTCTTAAGCCCCCAGTTGTGGCATAACATAGAGAAAATATAAAGAAAAAAAAACAAAAAAGGAGTTGGTTGCTAGGGAGATGATAACCAAACAAGAACCGGCGAGCAATTGGGTTGGGCGTGAGCATTTTCGAGCTGACGACATCTAGTTACCGTATACCGAGAACCTTTGTAATCTTCAGATTCTTCTTAATAAACTTTAACGAAAATAAAGATCAAGGAATTATATTAAACTTTTTAATCACTCAAGTGTTTAAAGATTAAGTTTTCATTGAAGTTTCGCATCAAGACTTTTGGAAGAATGCCTATGAAAATAACAACAGGAAGTATATTAAAATATGATATTGAATATAAATAAAAGGATACATAACATACAAGACAGTCACAAGGCAGTTTAATAATTGACAAAGTCAGTAATTGATTTTTAGTTGTTAATTGTTCAGTGTGATGGTGTAACTGCTCCAAGCCAAGGAAAAATTCTACAAGATTACTGGGCAACTGCACTGTCTGCACGCAGTGTTCCTACTTCTCAAAAAGGCAAAGGCGCACAAGTCGCTATGACGGTCCCAAAGAAACTGACAACACCTGAAGGCCAGCACAAAGCATCAGTTACTAGTAAATCTTAAACTTCTTAATTTATCTCCAGATTGAATAGTAATAACACGATTTGATAGTTTTGACTATCGCAAACAGTTTGAAATGATTGAAAAAGAGTCACCCAATGATAAGTTATTACCAAAATACCCAATATTAAAAGCAGTTAATAATTACTACAAATAATCGTACACCAACTCACAACTATTTTACATCACATTCAGGGCATATAGTCAAGACAATCTCACTTCAACTTTCATGAACAAAATGGGCCTCCTGATCCACATGACATTAATTGATTACAGAAAATTGGAACCGCACAGTATGAACATTGCCTTTATTTATCTGTGTCTTTATGAAGAATACAAGAAGTATTTAGCATTACGATGAATTTTTTTATGGCTTTACGCCTCATCAATGTCAGGGCCATTAGAGGTGGGGTAGGATTAGAGAACAGTAACAGCAAGGAATTTGGCTGCAGCCTTTTAGAGGAACCACCTCGGCATTCATTTTAAGTGAGTTGAGCAAATCACAGAAAACCGAAATCTGGGTGGAAGGATGGGGATTTGAACCTGCAACCTCCCGACTGCGAGGCCAAAGCATTATCTACCGTGTTCGGTGTGACAGAAAAATGCAAACAACAGCAACTTACGAAAAAGTTAAAATTCCATGAATTTTCTTTCAAGAAAAAAAATTTATTTGGCATTTACTCATAAAACAATACACATTTTCCAAATTTGTCATTTTCTAAAAGGAGACGAGAAAAATAAGACAGCCAGCAGGCATTACTCAACAAGAAGTCAAAATATACATCCTGATGACAAATAGCAACTAGAACGTGGATGACAAAAGATAACTTCTCATTATTCCAACTGAATCATAAAGAAAAAATGTCAACCAGCAACAGTATCTTACTTTTGACAGCTGCCATTCACACCAAACTCTGGCAGTTGGACATGCAATATTAGAGATCATCTCTTAAGCCATGATATCCGACAATCACACACCAGTCACAGCCCATCAACCAGCCTAAATCCTCTACGACCAATGACAGTCCAGTCTTGTTCACAGAATACTTCCCAGCCCTCGAATCCTACACCGAGGTAATTATTCCCCACAATCTTACCCAGAAATGAAATCCCCCCTGCCTGCCCCTTCCAGAAAATACTTCAGTTGGCCCCCAAGCTGAGTCCTCATCTCACTAGGCGAGAGGTCCACAGCTGGGACGCTACCATCTGCCGATGGACACTGAAGATATCACAGGGGACGCCTCTGAGCCAAGGCAAATTCATTAGTGATTTGCTCCGCTTTCCAGTAATATATCTAGCTTTAAGGGCTGCATCAAAGAAGTTTTTAACTGCAGTTCCATGAACAAATTCAGCAAAAAGATTATTTAAAATAGTTAGCAATTTATTGGCTAAGTAAAGAAACGGATTGTCAACAGTGGAAGGCGACGATTTAGGATTGTTGACAAATAAGCCAGCAAATATTAAAATACTGGTGTGTATACACCAAGCTCAGCCCTCTAATTAATAATATTTTGTATAGTATGTGTCTGTTAACCAAACTGTAAACAATACACCAATATTGTTTACATCTTCTATAAAGTAATTTTTATACCAAAGTGGACGGCTGCGATGAGAGGGAACACTTATGCTGACAAACAAATACACAATATTTCCGCATCTGCCTTCAGTGGTAGATAAACAGGCCATTAGGCTCCGCACGTGAGCACACAACGAACGTCACCCAATGACTAACTGGGTAGTGGGGGAAGGGTGAGGGGACGGCTAAGGAGTAGACTATCGATATATCAGAAAGTGTTGAGATAATAAAACACAGACGATGGTAAAATGAACATATGTAGCAAGGGCATGGTATTGACATGAAAAGTTATATCTACTAAAAAAAAAGTGATGGGTTAAGTGGTAATCGCCTAGAAGCCGCTTCCATTTTCCTTAGTTTCATCATAAAGTAACTTTATACATCTGTCCCTTGTTTTCTACATATATGATAGTATCCACTTCCCTTAGAGGGGCTATAAAAATTGGGTTATGAGCCAAAAAAGTTGGGTAATTATGGTTTGCATTATTTATTACAAGAAATGGAGTGGTTATATATATATATATATATATATGAGCAGGAAAAAGCTTTAACCCTTTCGCGGGCGGTGGGAAACCTTCTTCCCACCCGATAAATTCAAGTAAAGCGTTTGAGGGAAAAGCATTTACCACCTCTGACAAGTGCTGCCATCTTCCAGAAGGTTGAAGAAACATGTTAAAATCGCTTTGTCGTGCATTCTTACAATGTAGTTTGTGCAATTGCAACTTCTTGACAATCGTCCTGAAATTTGCGTCCATTTTCAAGCTGAATTGGAAGAAATTTCTTCATATAAATTGTTATTAAAGGTAAGCATTAACATATTCTGAATACTATTTATGTAATTAGATATCTTGGTAATATTCTCAAGTGTTTCCCACAGAAAAATATTGTACATGTAATTAGTAAAGTTAATTTTTTTGAGTGGGTAGTAATCTTCCCACGGCACTGTTCCTTGCTAGTATTACTTGAAGAAGCTCAATAACTTGTAGGGAATATTTCCACCGAATAGGTTTTATATATCAAATATAATTATATATCGATGTTCTATTTGTGAACCTAACCTATTATTTGATAATTCATGTACAAATATTTAATGCTGTGGCTCTAACATTTTATATTTTAGTTACAGTGGCACACATTTGAATAATTGTAACATATTTCCTACCTTGTATACATTCATAGATTTTGTTTATTTGCTTATTTCACTTTCAGATGTCTGAATACCTGGACCCGAATAATCCAAGGGACCTAGATGTGGTGTATGATATATTGTTTTCATTGCCTGATGATGGTGATGATTCTGAGGTGGAAATAAGTCCTGAAGCTGCAGAAGAACTGAATGCTTTGGATGATTCACACATGGACAGTAAATCTGAGAATGAAGTTACAGAGACAGATTTAGATACAAGTATGCCTGCGATTCCTAGTGCTATTGGAGACTACTCAGATTGAGAAGAAAGTGATGAGGACTGGGGAAGTGACTGTTCGTATTTTGAAAATATCAAAAACAAATTTCAGTTCAAAGAGGGCATACCAAATGTGAACTTTAGTGCTAATGAAAAAGAACTGCCATACTTTTTAAAAATTTTTGATGAGGACATACTTACTCTTATTGTGAATGAAACAAATCGTTATGCGACACAAATTAGAACAGTTTATGGTGGAGGCGTAGGAAAAACAAAAAACTGGACTGACACTAGTGTAGAAGAACTGAAAGCATTTTTGGGATGTGTTATTATCATGGGCATTCATGAGCTTCCAGCTCTTGTTAACTACTGGAGTTCAGATTCAATTCTAAGAGTTGATACTATTGCTAATGTTTTCAGTAGCAAGCGGTTCAAAAAGCTTGTAGAAAATTTGCATTGCAATGATAATGAGACCCAAAAATCTCGTGAGGATCCCGAACACAACAAACTCCACAAATTGCTACCTCTCATACAAAAACTGCTCAAAAATTGCAAAGCAAATTATATACATTCTTCTCATCTTTCTGTTGAAGAATCAATGATACCCTTCAAGGGCAGATCAAGTTTGAAGCAATACATGCCAATGAAGCCCATAAAGAGAGGGTACAAGGTGTGGTGCTTATCCGATGCCGAGAATGGGTATGTAATTAATTTTGAAGTTTATACTGGGAAAAGTAAAGAGAAGAATGATTTTACATTAGGTGAAAGAGTGGTTCTCAAACTAACTGAAGTGGTTCAGAAAAATAATTCTGTTCTAATTGCATTTGACAGATTTTTTACAACTACAAAACTTATGACAGCACTCTACAAAAGAGGTATGTACTCTTGTGGAACTGTCCAAGGGAACAGAAAGGGATTGCCAGGAATGATAAAAGATAATAGTAAATTGCACAGAGGAGAATTTAAGTATCTTACTAAAGGACAGATTGCTGCTGCGAAATGGATGGACAATCGGCCAGTGTCATTTCTGTCATCTCTTCATGACCCAAGAGAATGCACTACTGTCAAAAGAAAAAACAAGGATGGCTCAAGTGAGACTGTTAGCTGTCCATTAGTGGTGGATTGTTACAACAAAATTATGGGAGGTGTGGACAGATTTGACCAGCTTCGGGAACGATATGCAGTAGGCAGGCGTTCTGTCAAGTGGTGGCACAGGATCTTCTACTTTTTATTGGATCTAGCTATAATAAACAGCTATCTTTTATGGAAACAAAACAAATGAAATTCTGGTAATCATGATCAACTGACATACAGGCTTCACCTTGCCAGGCAGTTGATTGCAGGATTTTCTAGTAGGAAACGGCGTGGCTGCAAGCCAACATTTCTGGCAAAAAGAGGGAATGTGCCTGATGATGTAAGACTGATAGGTGTAGGGACCCATCAACCAATTATAAGTAACACTTACAGAAATTGCAGCACTAAAGTTGCTGAAAAACGCTCTAAGTATATGTGCACAAAATGTGATGTACCATTGTGTATTGAACCCTGCTTCAGAAAATTTCATGGGAAGTAAAAGGGGCATATATGTGTATATTTTTTGTATTTGAGGCATTTTATATCAATAAATAAAAAAAAATTGATTCGCATAGAGTTTTTTTTTTACTTCCCAGAAGTGTCCGTGGGAAGATTACTTCCCACCTCCTGGTATACGCAGATACAAAGTTAGAAAGTGGGACTCTCTTCTCAATAATATTAAGAAGACAGTTCTAGATAGTTTTTAACATTTATTTGGTTTGTTAGGCTGCCAGATCTATTTTGCCCGCGAAAGGGTTAAGGCAATAAAACTAAGGAAGGATAGGGAAATATGACCCAACACTTACCACAGATGAAGGTGGCTGGGACGACGAACAAAAAACAAACACAAGAGAAGCGCAATATTTCGGCGCTTCTCTTGTGTTTGTTTTTTGTTCGTCGTCCCAGCCGTCTTCATCTGTGGTAAGTGTTGGGTCATATTTCCCTATCCTTCCTTAGGGATAGCAAGTAATTTTTGTTCAAAAAGGGGACAATGAAAAGTTTTTTTTTAAAAAAAAAAAAGAAGAAGAAAAAAAAAAGGGGGGGTGTGGGAGGCCAAAAATGGTTGGGAAACTTTGCTCTAGACCAGTGGTCCGCAACCGGTGTGCCGCGGCACACTGGTGTGCCGCGAGAAGGTGAAAGGTGTGCCGCGAAATTTTACCGATTATAAGGAATTAATTGTTAAGTTTTTTATTATTTATATTTTAGTTCCATGTGCTGCGAATTGTTACGTATTATAAGAAATTAAATGTTATTTATTTACTCACAGTTGCTGTTAGTTTAGTTTACTCTTTTTTTTTTTTTAATATTCCTCGTCTTTACTGCAGCGTTTTGAGATTTTTTAATATTTACCGCATGTACTGTGTATGTGCTTTTCACTCAGTTTAAATTTTATTACGTTGTCGGTACTTCAACATTTTTTTTTATTTTTTTTTTTATTTTTTTTACCGCTGCACTGACATCACTGTAAAAAGAATCGGCTCGGTATATGTGACTTCTTTGAAGTGTATGAATCCCGCTTCTTACAATTACTCCAATTCCATCATAGCTGTGCTCTGAAGTGGTCCGAAAAATGTGTTGGTAATTGGTCTTGATATTTTCTATTACAATTAGCAGACTATTTTATTTCTTTAATATGGACAAATTCCTTGAACGGAGTGTTCCTTGAACGGAGTGTACCTTGAACGGAGTGTCTATGAGTGCTACCGGTGAAGAAATATTTCGTTTGACTGATGAATATTTGCTCCTTAATGAATTAACATGGAAGTACTGCGTTAGTGTTTGTAGAGACGGAGCGGCTGCTATGACAGGTCCAGTGAATGGATTTGCAGCTAAAGTACGCGAAGTAAATTCCAACGTACTATGCGATCATTGTCTCATTCACCGCGAAGCCATTGTTGCTAAGTCTCTGCCACCTTCTTTGAAAGATGTGCTGGACGAAGTAATAAAAGTCCTGAACTTCATAAAATCGCAGCCGCTAAATTCGCGACTTTTTCAGTTTTATGCCAGGAAATGGGTTCAGAACACACTACATTCCTGCTACATACAGAAGTACGCTGGCTGTCACGAGGAAAGGTGTTAACGCGACTATTTGATCTTAGAGAGGTCCAGGTATTTTTGAGTGTTGAAAGACATAATTACGCGGATTGATTCGCAAATGGTGAACGGGTATGTAAGTTGGCATATCTTTCCTACATTTTCGTACACTTGAATGAGCTGAACATCAAAATGCGAGGTTGGAATGAAAATATTCTCATTAGTATGGATAAGATTAATGGATCTGAGAATAAGCTGGATTTGTGGTTACAGAGGATTGAAAATGCGTCGTGTGAGATGATCCAGACTGTATGGTCACTTGATGACGGTAATAAAATGGTGATGGACTTAGTTATAGAACATTTAGAAACCCTGCAGCAGAGATTGTGTTTTCAACTGGGTTCGTGATCCATTCGTTGCAAATTTGGAACAGCTCCAATTAATATTCAAGAGGAACTCGCAAATTTAAAAGCTGACAGAACTTTGATATTCCTTTAAACACCTTTTGGCAAACAATAAGGAATGAATATCCGGCTATGTCCAACAAGGCAGAAAATGTGTAGTTGCCATTTTCAACCACATATTTATGTGAATTGGGCTTCTCGACGTTGACTGAGATTAAAAAATCCAAGAGGGAAAGATTTAAATCCGTCGATGACGAAATTTCTCCATGGATCGGCCACCTGTGTGCAGTTATGTAGGCACAAGTGTCACTTGAAGTTATGTGTATAATTATTTACTTCAATTGTAACATAAAAATGCCGCCCGACCGGTAAGGTGTGCCGTGAGATTTATGGATACCCTTATGGTGTGCCGCGAGTGGGAAAAGGTTGCGGACCACTGCTCTAGACAATCCCAAGACCCCTTTCCAAGCTGTAAAAAGTGTTAATATTCACCGTCCTTCCATCACATTCACCAACACCATTACCAATGCAAGCTTTCCCACCATACCACATTCAACCAGTGAAACTGCCTCATCACAGACCAGTTAACTTGCAACTACTGTCATGTATCCTACACAGGTCTGGTCAGTAATGAATGGCTGCAGACCAATGGTATTCACCAAAAACCAACACCACCTATTAGCTGTTCATGCCACCTCCAACACCACAACATCAATAATTCAGATTCCTGCGTCACTGCTTGTGCTATCGGAGTCAGCCTAACAACGGCTTCTCTGAACTCCTAAGGTGGCAACCGGCCAACAAGCGTCAACCTACAGGTCTCAATACACAGTGTCTTCCTGTCCAAATTCCTATATTCATTCCATTCCACTAACCCTTTACTCGTTTACCATCTCAATCATAAACAAAAACTAATATTTTTCTGAATTACTGTTCTTCTTCATATCTTTATTTATTCAAATTGCAGTAGATTCATTTTTCAAGCATTGGTGTGTGCACATCTTGTTCCCTTGCTGTGTGTCTCACCTGATGAGGTGATTAATCTTACTGAAGGAATACTATAAGGTGTGTTCAACTTTTATTGTGTTGTCATTGCCCTCCTGCTTTCACCTATGGTAAATGTTGGATCTATTTTCTCCATTCTTCCTTAATTCAATACTCTTTAGAACGATAATCATTCAATAAGTCCTTACAAAAAGTTAAAATCAAATAATTTTCTGTAGATCTTTCTATTTTTCAATGTAATCTCCTTTTAGTTCTATTTTTCAAATACTTCTTTAACTTCTCTATGCCCAAACAGACTCAGAGTTGATTGTGCAACTGTCCTCATTTTCCACTGGGAGCAAATGTGGCGCCCTTCTTGCCAAAAACTCTCTCCTAATTTTTTGTGCTAATTGAATACAGTGTCACTTGTAATATGCCAGCGCCCTCTAATCTTTCACACAACTTGATTCAGCCTGCACTTCATTATTATCACATTATGGTCAGAGTCTATGTCTGCTCCTGGGTACACTTTACAGTCTAAAACTTGATTCCTGAATCTCTGTTTGACCATGATATAATCTAGCTGATATTTGCCTGTATCCGCAGGACGTTTCCAGGTGTATATTCTTCTTGCATGGTTCTTAAACAGTGTCTTTGCCACTACTAGCTTATATCTTTCACAAAATTCTAGCAACCTGCTTCCTCGCTCATTTCTTTCTCCTAGACAAAACTTCCTACAGTATTCCCCTCTTTTCCATCTCCCACTATTGCATTCCAATCACCCATGATTATTAGATTTTCCTCCCCCTTCACATATTGGATTAATTCTTCAATTTCAGCGTACATTTTTTCTATTTCTTCGTCATCTTCGTCTGACATTGGCATATACACTTGTACTAATGTGGTTGGAACGGGCTTAGTTTCTAACCTCATCAAAATAATCCTGTCACTAAATTGTTTATAATAACTCACCCGTTTCCCTACTTTCTTGTTCGTTACAAATCCTACACCAGTGACTCCATTGACAGCTTGTGTGCTAATTATCCTGTGTTCCCCAGACCAGAAATCCTGTGCGTCCTTCCATTCAATCTCACTAGTCCCAACAACATCTAACTTAAGTAGTTCTGTCTCCCTTTTTAAGTTTTCTAACCTACCTGCTCTATTCAGACTTCTAACATTCCACGCTCTGACTCGTAGAATATTTCTATCCATTCTGATGACTCCTCTCTGAGCAGTCCCCACCCGGAGATCCGATTGGGGGACTATTTTACCTCCGGAATATTTTACCCAGGAAGAAGCCATCATGATATATGTAATTTGAGAGGATTACATGTCCTCAGGATACCCTTTGGGTCTTTAATGCAGTGGTTTCCCGTTGCCTTCTGCATCCCCATGCCGTTGATCATTTCTGATTCATCCGCCTTTACGGGCCGTTTCCATCCCCAAGGGCAAGAGGGTGCCCTGGACCATTCCCCGCTATTCCGCCCTCCTTTCAGAGGCCATTGGCAAGCAGTGGGTGATTCCTTATATCGGGAATCTTTCAGTTGCCAGAGACTCGTCCTTGCAAACAGGGTGCACCACGTGAAGGAGAGGTTGACAACAGTTTGAATACCAGGTAAAAATCTGTGTGCAATGGAAATTTGTCACAGAATTTAAGTTCTTGTACCTTTAAATAACACACTTATATGAAACGATCGTCTTTTTTTAGTCATTTTTGTCAAACAAAAATTACCTCCATCCACAAAGATAACCACTTTAGTAGCTATTGCCATTTCTGAGAATGCGATCATCTCAGTGACAATGTTCATTTTCAGCTGGGAGTTTCTTACTAAATAAATGTCCGGTGTAAGCTATTTCTTTTTTTAGTTATGGCTTTACGTCTTGTCGACATCGAGGTCATTTGAGGCGGGATGGGTCTGGGGACAAGGAACGGGAAGGAATTCGGCCACGGCCTTTTAAAGGAAGCATCCCAACATTCGCCTGGAGTGATTTGGGGAAACCATGGAAAACCCAAATCTGGATGCCCGGACGGGGATTTGGACTGGCATCTTCCTGAATATGAGGCTAAAGCGTTAACCACTCAGCCACCACACTCGCTGTAAGCTAATTAACTGATTGGCGGGTTTAATTAATACAACTGATTAATTTTAAACAGTTATGTATGCCTCGGTCACCAGGGGTTACAAAAATCAGTTATTTATTGAATAGGAGGATTATTAACAAGAAAACACACAAGTTCACTAAAGCACATTGCCTTCCAGTATAAGTTTATTTTAGTCCCACCAATGGCGGATTCAAGGGGGGGGGGCTAGTGAACCCAAGCCCCCCTGCCTAAGTATCTAGGTCCACCCCTGACATCGTAGGCATGACTATAAAGCCTACCCCAGCCCAACTCAAGCCCCCTCCACAAAAAAAAAAAAAAAAAAAAAAAAAAAAAAAAAAAAAAAAAAAAAAAAAAAAAAAAAAAAAACGAAATCCGCCCCCCCCCCCCCAAAAACCACAATCCTGGATCCACCACTGAGTCCCACTAATACACTGAACTAGTAGGCCAGCACCAGTAGCCATAATAGCTAATGGGAACTTCTATTTCTAAAGATTTCAGATTCTTGAGGTAAAATTAGTATTAAGTTCGCGTCCTACAAAATAAATCATTACCATCATTTATCGTCCACTGCGTTGCTCAGTATTGCACAACACAACACAAATATTCCGTCACTTTCACTGTTCAATCGTAGTTAACAACACTCTTCTATCACTCATAGTGACCTGATACATGTTCACAGCTGTACTCCACACAATTTCAAACACACGTGGACGATATTTCACGATCTCGCGCGTGCCCACACCTATGACACTCCACGGTTTAAGTACGACGAACTCGCTCACTTACTAAATTGTCTGTATCAATGCGCGCCATGGTGCTACTTAAGCTGGCGGAAGGGAAAGCAACTATTGTGTTACACCAGCTCATCAATTTTCAAGAGAAACATGTAAATGTATCCACATTTGGTGCTGCTTTGACATTATGGTGTCCGTTTCTGTGACTGTTGAAAGAGAATAGTGTTGAGTTATAAACGTAATTTATGAACTTCCTTGTTATCATTTACTCCATTATATGAGTTAAAAACTATCGATAAATGCTTAAATTGGTGATTTTTTAAAAACGCAGTTACCACACACGTTCTATGCCATTATATACTAATTCTAACAACATATTGTTTGATAAGTATTATATTAATAAAATAAGAATGAGTAGGACCTGCTTCTGTCAACTACAAACACAATTGTAAACCACACAGATCAAACTGTTACATCATGTGGAACAGTTTAAACAATTAAAGGTGCTGCACAGCAAAATAAATGAATTAAACAAGGATCTAAGAGCTTCTAGTTTGGATTTTTACAGTACTTGTACCTGAAACATATGAATAATTACAATAAATTTAGTCAAATCAGCAAAATAGGGTCCATGAAGACTAAGGCTAACACTGCAAGCAAATTCGCGCAAACTATCCTTCGCGCGAATTCACCCAAATAAACAAACCCATACAAACAAAGGCAGGTGGTTACAGTAAAGCGAATTGGTCGCACGAATCACTTGTTGTCACTAGAAGTTGAAACTGGTTTGTTTTTGTTGCGTGAATGGAGCGATTCCTCGTAGGCCGAGGCAAGTGCGGTAGATTCCGTATAGTTGTAAAAGGTTTTATTTCCCGCAAATCCATCCTTGTATACTTCACTTGTATTTAAATATTATTGTGTAAAGTGAAAAACTGATATGTTGACAGAAGAATATTGTGGATTTTCTGATAGTGAAATACATTCTCTTAAGTTACACTGCCTCGTCATTTATTCCTCAATTGCATTTGGTATACGTATATGGAGTACGTGTCATATGATAATATTCATAAAACTTCAGTGGCTGGTTCGTTATTTCTTAAAAAATTTGAAAATATTCACTCAAATGGTGATTCAAGAATATTTCATTAACCGAGAATTGCCCCTTTCTCTTTTCAAATGGAAAGAGTTTCAAAAGCGGGTTTTCGGCAAAATAAAATACTTCCTCAATATCCATATTCTTCAATTTTCACCAGTCGAGTCTGATAAATTTTACTAGACATTAAATACAACCACTTTTGAATTGCGCGAAAAATGAAATAAACCACTTCTTCCGGCGACTTCGTTCGTGCGAATATGCTTGCACTGTAACCACTACTTCTTCGTGCAATTCGCACGACTTTGCGCGATGGATAGTTCGCGTGAATTTGCTTGCAGTGTAGCCGTAGCCTGAAGGCTACGTTACACTAATGTGTCCAATAATTAAGCAATACAAAAGCGAGAGCAGGGCAGGGCAGGGCAGGCACCTTGTTGAAGTCGATCGTGTACGAGTAGCCGGGCCGCGTCAGCAGCCGCACCTCCTCCGGCCGTCGCAGGGACACCACGTACAGGTGTTTCTCGAGGGGAGACTCGCGCAGACCCACGAAGTAGACGAGCTGTCGGTCGGGGTCCACCCACAGGCTGCGTCCCAGCACCTCCCAGTCGCCCGACGTCAGAGCCACCTTCCGACCGACACGTGCCTGCAAGAAGGTACCTGCAAGGTTAAACGTAAAAATTATCTCAGAGCACTCACAGTGTATCTAATTTGTTTCAATTCCAATAGCATCGACAGTTGAAACAAATAACAGTTACTTGCACTGAATTGGGTGGCACTTATGCTTCTTATTGGAATTTCACTTGGAAAAAAATAAAATTTTACCAATGGCTTTACACAGACAAAATGCAAGACAAACAATAGACAGAAAGAAAAGAATTATCAAAACCAATAAAAGTAATTGCTATATTTATTAAATAATGTTTGTTACATGAAACAACAAAATATGAACTGGTATATTAGGTGAAATTAAGGTGCATGGTAAACGACCCAAAGGAAGACCAAGAGATGGATGGCTGAAAGGAGTGGAGGAGGGTGTACGGAAGAGAGGAGAGGACTGGAACAAAGTGGTGACAGAGAGGTGGTGGGATAAAAGAAGGAAATGGAGAGGCCTGTGCATGAAGCAGACCCGACCACAGGCTGGAAACTGTCGAGGATGATGATGATGATGAATATTAGGTAAGAATTTCAGAGGAAGACAGAGATTAGAATAAATGAAGCAGATAAGTGAGGACATGGGTTGTAAAAAAAACACAAACACACAATTTTCTCAGATATGATGAAAAACTAAAGGCAACAGAAAGATTAACGTCTAAGAAACAGAGGGCTACAAAATAATATATACATTCACATCAAATGTGGACGGAAGAAATAACAACAATCATCTATGCATGGTTTGTAATACATTAATGCATCTATCTTATATATATATAAAAATAGACGTGTTTTTTCCTATATTTCACTTTTCAGCCACCACTACCTTGCACAGATCACTGATGTTTGTTGGTGGAAGTAGCATGGAGTTTCCTGTCGTCCACAACGTTGGCCGAATGCCGATAGCTGTGGGGATGTGGGAGATATAATGATTAAAGTTGGTCAGTGCAGGGCGTTTACATATTTCGACCAAAAATTCGTATCTCCGTATACTTCTCTTACCTGCCATGACTACATAACATAGACCTTTGGTATTTGTGTGTGGTAGTAGAATCGTCTTTCCTGTCGTGCACTATGGTTGTTAGATGTCGGTAGCTATGGGGGTGTGGGAGATATGGGGGTTGAAAGTGGTCGACCTGTGGCAATTTCATACTTCTGCCAAAGACAAAAGTGTCATGGTGTATCACTTTTCAGCGAAAACTATAGATCACAGATAACTGGTGTTTGTGTGTAGTAGTAGCACAGAGTCATCTTTCGATCACAACAGCGGCCGATTTTCAGAAACTGTGGTACTGTGGTAGATATGGTGGTTGTAAGTGGCCGACCAAGGATTTTTTCGTATTTCGACTGCCTCCGCATATGTCACTTTTCTGCCACAACTACATAGCATAGAGCATTGGTGTTTATGTTTGGTAGGAGAATCGTATCTCATGTTGTGCACTATGGTTGTTAGATGTCGGTAGCTATGGGGGTGTGGGAGATATGGGGGTTGAAAGTGGTCGACCTGTGGCAATTTCATACTTCTGCCAAAGACAAAAGTGTCATGGTGTATCACTTTTCAGCGAAAACTATAGATCACAGATAACTGGCGTTTGTGTGTAGTAGTAGCACAGAGTCACCTTTCGATCACAACAGAGGCCGAATTTCAGAAACTGTGTTACTATGGTAGATATATGGTGGTTGTAAGTGGCCGACCAAGGATATTTTCGTATTTCGACTGTCTCCGCATATGTCACTTTTCTGCCACAACTACATAGCATAGAGCATTGGTGTTTGTGTTTGGTAGTAGAATCGTATCTCATGTAGTGCACTGTTTTTGTTAGATGTCGGTAGCTATGGGGATGTGATAGAAATGGGGGTTGAAAGTGGTCGACCTATGGCAATTTCATACTTCTGCCAAAGACAAAAGTGTCATGGTGTATCACTTTTCAGCGAAAACTATAGATCACAGATAACTGGCGTTAGTGTGTAGTAGTAGCACAGAGTCACCTTTCGATCACAACAGCGGCCGAATTTCTGAAAATTGTGGTACTGTGGTAGATATGGTGGTTGTATGTGGCCAACCAAGGATATTTTCGTATTTCGACTGTCTCCGCATATGTCACTTTTCTGCCACAACTACATAGCATAGAGCATTAGTGTTTGTGTTTGGTAGTAGAATCGTATCTCATGTTGTGCACTATGGTTGTTAGATGTCGGTAGCTATGGGGGTGTGGGAGATATGGGGGTTGAAAGTGGTCGACCTGTGGCAATTTCATACTTCTGCCAAAGACAAAAGTGTCATGGTGTATCACTTTTCAGCGAAAACTATAGATCACAGATAACTGGCGTTTTGTGTGTAGTAGTAGCACAGAGTCACCTTTCGATCACAACAGAGGCCGAATTTCAGAAACTGTGTTACTATGGTAGATATGGTGGTTGTAAGTGGCCGACCAAGGATATTTTCGTATTTCGACTGTCTCCGCATATGTCACTTTTCTGCCACAACTACATAGCATAGAACAATTGGTGTTTGTGTATGGTAGTAGAATCGTATCTCATGTAGTGCACTATGGTTGTGAGATGTCGGTAGCTATGGGGGTGTGGGAGATATGGGTGTTGAAAGTGATCGACCTGTGGCAATTTCATACTTCTGCCAAAGACAAAAGTGTCATGGTGTATCACTTTTCAGCGAAAACTATAGATCACAGATAACTGGCGTTTGTGTGTAGTAGTAGCACAGAGTCACCTTTCGATCACAACAGAGGCCGAATTTCAGAAACTGTGTTACTATGGTAGATATGGTGGTTGTAAGTGGCCGACCAAGGATATTTTCGTATTTCGACTGTCTCCGCATATGTCACTTTTCTGCCACAACTACATAGCATAGAGCATTGGTGTTTGTGTTTGGTAGTAGAATCGTATCTCATGTAGTGCACTATGGTTGTTAGATGTCGGTAGCTATGGGGGTGTGGGAGATATGGGGGTTGAAAGTGATCGACCTGTGGCAATTTCATACTTCTGCCAAAGACAAAAGTGTCATGGTGTATCACTTTTCAGCGAAAACTATAGATCACAGATAACCTGGCGTTTGTGTGTAGTAGTAGCACAGAGTCACCTTTCGATCACAACAGCGGCCGTATTGCAGAAACTGTGGTACTGTGGTAGATATGGTGGTTGTAAGTGGCCGACTAAGGATATTTTCGTATTTCGACTGTCTCCGCATATGTCACTTTTCTGCCACAACTACATAGCATAGAACATTGGTGTTTGTGTATGGTAGTAGAATCGTATCTCATGTAGTGCACTATGGTTGTTAGATGTCGGTAGCTATGGGGGTGTGGGAGATATGGGGGTTGACAGTGATCGACCTGTGGCAATTTCATACTTCTGCCAAAGACGCATGTGTCACGTTGTATCACTTTTAAGTGAAAACTATCAATCGCAGATTACCGGCGTTTTTGTGTGGTAGTAACCCAGAGTCACCCATCGATCACAACGTTGGCCGAAATTCGGTAACTGTGAGAGTGTGTGAGATATGGGGTTCGAAATTGGTCGATCATGAATATTTTCGTATTTCATCCAAAGACTTGTGTGTATCCGTAAATTTTACTTTGCTGCCGGAACTACATAGCGCAGAAGACTGGTATTTGTGTGTGGTAATAGTATCGAGTCTCCCATCGTGCATTATGGTGGTTAGATGTCTACAGCTGTCAATATGAATACTTTACAATCACGAACGAAGTTGTGGGTACCAGCTATTATATTATAAATGTGGAAGTAAGTTTCTGTCTTTTTGTTACGTTTTGACGACTAAATGGCTATATCAATATTGATGGAATTTAACAATGAAATAGTGTAGGAAGGACACAGGACATTTTTTCGGCATGAATAACAGTTTTAGTCACGAAATTTTAAGAACTTATCGAATGATGAAAGACAGACAGATTCGTGTGTTAGTCTGTAATGTTACGTTGGTTGCTCAGTCACGCAATCTGTTAGTGTTTGATTTATTAATAAATTTCGATAAGAAACAAAACTTATTATTTAGTATAGAAGTCAATTTGCTCTGCACTGTACTATTCATTTGTGTCTGTATAAAAGTTTCTGGCACCAATTTGTCTTCCTTTTTGACATGCCTTACGGACGTAAACCTGGCCTAAGGTGCAGGTCTAGAAGACAATGTGCTGCTATTTGATTATAAGATTCAGATGCTCATGTTGAATGAAGAAGAAAAAACCAAGCTGAAATAAAGCTGCCATCAGTTTAACCCCCCCCCCCCCCCCCACACACACACACACATCCCCGCACCTTCGCTTACTTTTCTGTTTTTAAATATGTTGTAAATTGATTCTCTTCATGAGACAGATTAGATGATAGGATGATATAATGATGGCTTTCCATCATATTATGTCGACTAGGTGTTGTTTGGGACAAATCTACGTTACTAACAGTTTTCTATATC